>JAXCLR010000001.1:68334947-68380138 GCA_035584095.1 Annona squamosa
AAATGTAAAAAAATAATTAAAAAATAGAGTAATTATAGAGAGTGAAAAGTTTTAGATTGAAAAGTTTTAGTTGACACCTTTTTATCCTAAACAAATACACCCTAAATGTTGATTATAATTTCTAAAATGCCGAAAAGTACCCTAGCGTAAAATAATAAAAGATGAAATAAAGTAAAATGGGAATAAATTTATAGCCCTCTATATTTAAAACTTTTGTAAAATTAGGTTAGTGGTGAGTTGTGATATTCAAAATATTGAATCCAGCCTTAAATTTGATAAATATATTGGTAATTTCGCAAATGGACTAACGGGATTTACTAACATCAGTAATGAAGTGAGCATTTTTGGAATTATATACAAACATAGTGGGTATCTCTGAGATTTTTGAAACATAGTGGATATGTTTGGGATTAAGGTCAAACACAATAGATATATTTAGAAAAAATCCTAAAATAAATAAGTTAGTTATATAGTTAATTATGTATAAATAATTAAAAAATATGATAACTATATAAGAAGACATGAATAAATAATTTTAAAATATAATAATTATGAAAAATATAAAGTTTTAGTTTAAAAAGTTTTGTTAAGAACAAACATGCCCTTTTTTCATTTGCTGCTTTTTTTTCTTTCATGAAATCTAAACCGTTAATCTCATTCTCAATAATATTGAACGTATTGCAAATGAAAATTATTTCAAAAATATATGCATGTAGCACACTTGATTTGATAGTTCTAATAAGTTTGTACGTATTATCAAATAATTTTCAATTTATGTTATTTTGTGATAACTTTTTAATTTTCTATTTTTTATTGATGTTACATACACTTGTTACATTTGATATTACAAATCAGACTCATTTACAACTCTCACCTACAACCTGTACAGTACAGACATCATTTCTACACTTCCCAAGCACAAGCATAATGAAATTTCTCCATTAATGCGAACAAAAGGAATTAATATAGACGTATATTGGTGGGTAAGCTTCAAATATATATTACGACTGTACAACGCGGGCGGCCAAAATGGATGGGTTATGACGCTGGAACGGCAGTGTATCACTGTCATGCGGGTCACAGAAGGTTCAAATCATTGGTAATCCTAATATTGATTATTAACTAAAGTGGACACAAAATATACTAATACAAGGATGGGACGGGTGTGCGACCGCCACAATCCACAATTCTAGATTGGTTGCGCCGTCTAGAGACTTTACTCGCAACTAGGCGTTACCAACCATGCATTTCCGCACATTCAGCGTTTTTCCAAGTGCTTCACAATGAAAAAAAGTTTTCATACCAAACTTTTCAATTTAAAATTTTTTATTCTCTACAACTCTTCTATTTTTATTTATTTTTTTATATCTTCCAACACAAACAATCCTACTTTTCAATCATTTCTACACAATTTCCTATACAACTAACTTATATATTTTAATTTTATCATATTTACTCCTCATTATTACCCCTATCATATCACATCATTTGACAACTTTTATTCTTTAAAACTTTTCACCAAAAGTTTTATTCATTCCCAAACACACGCATAATATATAAAACTTTTAATAAAAAATTATAGAGAATAAAAGTTATAAACTGATGTGATATAATAGAGATAATAATGATGAGTAAATAGGATAAAATTAAAATAAATAAGGTAGTTGTGTAAAAATAATTGAAAAGTTATGTAAATTGTATAGGAAGATGTAAATAAATAATTAAAAATAAAATAGTTATGAAAAATAAAAATTTTAACTCCACAATTTTTACCCATTACCAAATATGCCCTAAATATTATAAAATTCTTGAATTGAATACATGTTTGGAATGAGAATATAATGATGCGGATTTGAAATGAGTAAAGTTATATTAGAAATGATTAAAGTTGAGTTAAAAATAAAAAACTGTATTAAAAATTAAGAAATTATTGCAAAAAATAGTAATATGAATTCACTTCAAGTATCTCATGTGATTTAGAATAATCCTTACATTAATTACCACGATTATCATATCATGTGTGTACAGTGCTACCATTATTTTAATATGTATTCTTGTACGTAGTCTTGAAGTGATAATTACATTAGTAATACCATGTAATATTTCAAAAGGTTATAAGGTGGATTTGGATAATTGTAAATTAGCATATTCGTATTCGGTCTACAATGCACAAAAAAGAAAAACTAAGGGGTCTATTTTGCAAAAATATTATGATTAAATTCTATAATTTTTTTTTTGGGCATCTAAAAGCATATGGTTGATATTTTAACTTTTGTTCGTTAAACAACAAGATTTGCTACAATATCTTGAAACATAGTAGGCTTATTTGGCAAATATTATCACTATAAATAATGCTACCAATTTAACATCAATGGGAACAATGGATGAAGTTTATACGAAAATTTATTTGTTTGGATAAATGATGATGTTTTTCTTTTCGTTTAAATGGAAGTTAATACTTTAGTTCGGTTTTGTCAGGACTCAAGCACATTATTGACAATGTTGTAGTCTTCATAAAAACACTTAAGTGGGAGTTGCATTTCATTATTTTTTTTCAAAAAAAAGCAGGGTTTGCATTAAAAAGGAATTCCTTGCATAAACACGCACTCTAGTTTGCTAACACACGGATATTATCGAAATTAGGGTTGTGCTGCTCATGCAGTCATGTTATGCCAATGTCCCCTTCTTTTTCTTTCTCTCTCTTCGTCTCTTTCTTAAGTTAAAATATTTTCCCAGATAACAATGTTCAGTTATCCGGGAAACCATCAGGATTTATGGTGGCTTTGAGTAAATTTCTATTTAAAAATTTTGTTTTCTTGATGCGGGCCGGTGTTTGCCATCAATATCCCTGATAACATAGGTTTTGGCATCCAACAATAGCACGATATAGTGGAAATTACATTTAATATTTTCTTTTTTTATTTTATTTGAAGATATTACCTGTGAAGTCATATTTATTGTATATAAAATTGGTATGCAATAAAATCATATAATAAATTATGCAAAATTAATTTTTGTAATTTATATTTTTATATAAAATTACACAATAAAATTGTTATATACTCCATTTGATTATATAAAATTTTATTTTATAAAATTGTGTTCTTAGATGTGTCTTTTACTGTACATTATAAGCTTATATTTTTATGTAAAATTATAGGGTACAATGTTTTAAAAGTTCTAAATATATCTATATATCTATATATTTTGCCCATAATTCATTTTATACTTACATGGTTAGGGATTTGTTAAATTGGCTATTAGCCTCTCAGTGAAATGACAAATACTTGAATTCTACTTATGATTTTATAGAATAATACTTTTACAACTATAGAATTATATATTATTTAATATAAATTTTTAACTTTGAAAAAGTCAACTTTAAGTTATATTAATGTTTGGCTACATTTATCATTTTACTGAGGGATTAATGACCCTTTTAATAAATATCTGATGATGTGGATATAAAGGAAAATTTCTATAAAATGCAATGATTATTTGAAAATTTTAAAATGTCATAAGTATATTTAAAATTAGGGGTAAAACTTGTTAGTATGATAAAACATAATTTTCATATTCCTTATTTGCTTAAAAATGATCATAACAAGACTCATATTGCATATTTAATTTTAAATCTATTAAGAGTAGATCATATATAGGCTTTTCCAGGGAAAATTGCGCTATAGACCCTCTAACTATGCGTATTGGCATTTTGGACCCCGATGTTTGCGTATTAGCATTTTAAACCCCAAAAAGTTTCGACCTTTGCATTTTTCCCCCCGCGCCCTTACGGCGTCAAAAAATCAGCATCTGGCCGCCTAAAATGACGAAAATACCCATGACAGAAAAAGTAGAGGCCACGGCACCGAACCGGCCACCTAGAGGCAACTAGAGGTAAAGGTGGTGAGCGGCTTCGGCCACGACATCTCAAAACTGACGTGCCCATCCGCAGCCGAAGCATCAAGCAGTAGCGCGATGGTGATCAACATGGGCAAGTACAACACAAACATCCAAGTGAATGTCGCAGAGCAGACAGTGACGATGGATTCAAGAGTGGGTCTTTGGGATTTGATTAATAAGGTGGAGGAAAAAAAAAGCCCGAGCTCTTTTTCGAACTAAACCAGCGACAGAGATGCCTTCTTGTGCATCCCGACGGCTGCGGGGATGCCAATCTCCCTCAGGGCATAGACTTCGGGGCCGGTAGCAGTGTCGACGCAGAGCGCTTCGGAGGAGGGCGCGAGGAAACCATCGGAGATGAGGTGGTGGAAGACGGAGGAGTAGAAACCGACGGTCCCGCGCCACTGGGGCGTCTTCCAGATGGCCCTGCTCTTGGGAGCGGGGAGAGGTGCCCCGCTCGCGGCGGCGCGGTTGGTGGCTACTGAGAGGATGACGCAGGCTCTATTGAAGGCGTCGCAGCGAAAGTTGACGATGTAAACGAATCGGAGGAGGAGGATGACAACGCCAAAGAAGAGGATGCGTACGAGAAGGTTTCTTACGGAAGAGGGTTTGGGCTCCATGGAAAACATCGGAATTTGGATTCGAAATCAAAATCGCAGATGGGAGGAAGAAGGAGAGAGAGGGATTTCGGATGATGGTGGTTTTTTGGATTATGTTAGCGGGAGCAGAAGCGAGCAGAGGTGTGATTGGCGCCGATGATAGATGAGAAAGGAAGAAGGTACGGGGGTTTCTTGGAGAGTAGAGATTTCCCACCCCAGCCAGCCGGGGTTTGACATCGAGGATGTCGCTCTTAATCCTAGGCTACGACCGGGGAAGATTCGACGAACCATGAATTCGAGATTCACTTAGACATTAAGTTGACTAAGAAACCTCCAGTTTCCTCTAGGTGGTCGGCCTAGTGGCGTGGCATCTGCTTTTTCTGTCATGGGTATTTTCGTCATTTCAGACGGCCAGAAGCTGATTTTTTGACGCCGTGAGGGAGCAGGGGTAAAATGCAAAGGTTGAAACTTTTTGGGGTCTAAAATGTTAATATGCAAACATCAGGGTCCAAAATGCCAATACGCATAGTTAGAGGGTCTATGGCGCAATTTTCTCACTTTTCGATGATATATAAATGATATATAGTTGTATATGCTTTTATATGGGCCAGTGTCTTTTAGTTGGTTTTATAAATTTTAAATATTCTCAAATATTTTTATTACCTTAAATTAATAAATTACAATATATGATAGAATAGTTTCATGCATTATTTTTTTCAGTATATTTATAGAGTAATTAAATATATGATATATACAATCTAATAATATGAGTTAATACTAAGTGTATATCTATGTGTCATTCAATAATATGTTTTTATGTTATAATTAAATTTATAATTATATGTTTATATTTTATGCATTTCAACATTAGTTTCTATTATTTTTAGTTTTGAAATTTTATTTTATTGATAATTTTTTTATAAAATCATTAATATCTCCGGTAAATTCTTTTACTTGTTTTTAACTTGATCAATAAATTGAATTTTACTAATAAAACAAGATTTGGACGTTTACTTACATCTCCGACATAATCCATTCTTTTACACTTATCTATATTTTCCAATTATTATCCTTATTTATTTTGGCTTGATTCACTCTTATTTTAACTTTGTATACATTTTACATAGTTTTTAAAAATATTTCTAACCATGTAAGAAGTTTAAAAAGCTTATGTTAGAAACATTCTCTAAGAAAAACTCAATATTCACGAAGTTGCGCATTTAGCTGAAATCTTGTATTGCTGAGATTGCGTTAAGAGAATACAGCATATAAGACGTTAACTGTGGAAATAAATACTCTAAAGAGAATGTTTTTTACGTCATCATCTTCTTCTTTCAATGATACTAAGATCCATCTGTGAGATTGGACGAGATTCAAAATATGACCAAAGGAGTATATGAAAACATGGAAAAATTATTTCAAAATTAGAAAATACCCAAAGTTCATATTAAAGAAATTTATAAAATCAGAGCTTTTGGTTTTAGAACTGAATATAGAATTAAAACTTTATAAACCGTATTAGAATTTAGAGAAGATTCACACCAAATACAATTATTACAAAAGAAAGTTATTAAAGACTTATGTGAAAATGACTTCAAATTTTATAATAATATGAGTTAATACCAAGTGTATATCTATGTGTCATTCAATAATAGCTTTTTATGTTCTAATTAAATTTATAATTATATGTTTATATTTTATGCATTTTAACATTAGTTTCTATTATTTTTAGTTTTAAAATTTTATTTTATTGATAATTTTTTCTGATAAAATCATTAATATCTCCAATAAAATTATTTTACTTGTTTTTACCTTGACCAATAAATTGAATTTAATTAATAAAACAAGATTTGGACGTTTTCTTACATCTTCGACATAATCCATTCTTTTACACGTATCTATATTTTCCAAGTATTATCCTTATTTATTTTGGCTTGATTCACTTTTATTTCAACTTTGTATACATTTTACACAGTTTTTAAAATATTTCTAACCGTGTAAGAATCATTGAACTTTTACTTGAAGATGGGAATATGTCGATCGAGGCTGACCAACTTACGTAAGGTTCATTCTTAGTACAAACAGTGCAAGATATCCAAAATCATCACCGGGGCAACCGTAACCATAAACGACTTAATAAACAATCTATTTCAACCATATACGTTTCATCATTAACCTGACATTATTACTGATAGAACCAAGAATTTTCTTATTTGTTTTGTATTTCCTCTTTCTCTCTCTCTCTGTCATCCTTCTTACGGTGTTTATGCCTTATCTTTCTCAATCATGAAGTACTTTACTATTTTTGATTAATGAAGAAGATTACGAAGTATCCTCTGATATTCTTGGCGTTATCTTAGGAGAAAAGAATTCCATCTGGATGTTACATTGACCAAATTACTGTCATGTTCTGTTTGATGTTGTGAGCAAGTCAAGCCTGTCATTTCTACCTCAAATCTACAGACTCATTAATACCAACTACCAGTCTTGCGTACTCAACCAAATGCGGTTCATTGATTGTCAAGATCAGATCGCATTCAACACGGGAATTCATGTTTTTATTAGTCCAATCAATGTCGTTGAAATTCAATGTTCGTTGCATATAAAGCTCCTAAACCATACCAGAAAAAGCTGGAGCTGTACGTCTCAGGCCCCAGAGTTCCCTTCAATTATTTTCTTTTCCTCATCTGTTTAGGACTTTGGGAACTCCTGAGAGCGACAACGTTAGAAGTTCAAACCACCAATATTGTCCCCCTCCATTTTCATTCTGCTATTACAATAAAGGGGATTGTTTCTCACTCCTGTTTGTCTCCATGTCCAGAGGTAGCCAAACGTTGGAATATAACACGGTTTTGTTATTTATTTATTAAATTGAAGGAGATGAATCCTATGAAACTTGCAACACACCCGCCAACTCCGTTCCTGGCTTCTATTAGTATAAATGCCCATGCGAATCACATATCCCCTCCCCTTGCCAGACTAAAAAGAAGAAGAAAATTGAGTCTAGGTAGTCGTCGGGTATAGTGAATAATGAAATCCTGTCAGTGGCGTCTAGCCATCGAGATTGTCAAAAGCTATAGTGAAGGATTTCCAAAACTTCATGACCCAGATCATATCATCAAGCACTGTTGTACTTGAAGGTGATGATGGTGCAATTGCAGGAAGACACCTGAATTTGGATTTTTCTATCAATAGGATCGAAAATTGGTGGGTTTTTTTTTTTTTTTTTTTTTTTTTGGAACTTCTGAGGATACAAATGAATTCTTTACCTGTATATGCAGCCATCAAGGACTTCAGCTACTGGGATGACTGAGTATTTTGGCAATTGACGGTGGCCTTCTTGGCAAGAACGTCAAGTCGACTAGCGACTATTCGATTACAGTCGACTTCGAGCTCAATGTTGAGGGAGGAAAAGTGTCTGCAAGTTCTTCCTTGAGGAGCTAGTTTGAGACCATTGAAGGAAGCCCACCAGAAGGGGATGAAACCGAGGAGATGTTGGCAAACATATTGGTTGGCCGTTGGTGGGAATGTTCATGACCGAAGAGGGCTTCCTTCTAGCAAATCCAAATGCTTAGATGTAAATATTGTTGCTTTTTATGGTGTGGAAGTTGTGACTGTTGTGTTTGCTTAGCAGAATAAGTTTCATGTCCCTGGAACATACTTGCAACAGCATATGTTAGACTCTATGAAGATAACGTGTATCTTGTTACAGTAGCAATAAAGATATTAGCCGTCATTAGCCAAATTGTTCAACTGGTCTTC
The DNA here is from genome assembly GCA_035584095.1 of Annona squamosa. Lineage (NCBI taxonomy): Eukaryota > Viridiplantae > Streptophyta > Magnoliopsida > Magnoliales > Annonaceae > Annona > Annona squamosa. The sequence continues at coordinate 68,343,206 of JAXCLR010000001.1, forward strand.
AGATTCCAAACCAAGTGAATTTACTCCCCACCACAGGATGAATCAGGTCAGATTAATTAATTTGATGTGGCTGCAGGCTCGCTGGATCCAATCATTCAACTCTATCATGTAACATAATCAATCGGATTGTTCATCTTAATTACTAATATTAACGGACTTGAGCCTCTTCAACATGTCTGGCTATCATGTCAGTACATCTTAATTTTGTTAGAAAAATGGGAATAAATAGTGCTGGACTTGAAACCAGGTCTCGTTAATTAGAGCAGGTTTCAAATGAGTCCACTCCATGATGTTCCAATATATATTTCTTGCCTGATAATTTCCACAAGCTGGATGGGAAGCGTGATCATATCTGATCATCACGTAACAAAATTTTGGGCTGATCAGATTATTTGCTTTTAGTAATTCAGAAAAAGGCTTTTATAAAATAGACAATGAAAATGAGTACTAGGATTAAGATCTTCCACGTTTATTAGTTCACACCACGCAATCAGCATATGTGTCCATCTAAACTTGGATGGCCAAACCGTCATTAGAATTCTGAGAGCACATTCTGTGAAGAGGAAACAATTACATCATACATTGTTCCTTTTCCCTTTTTAATCCCCTTAATTAATAAAGTGAAAGCTAGGAATTTCCTGATTTTCGTTTACTACAAAAATCATGATTCAAGTTAAAAATTAACTATTAAAGCTAACATTTAATTGTTAATAATTAGTGACATATTCTAAATTCAGCAAGAAATTTAGTTGCCTGGTTTTCACCTAGACAAATGAATTTTGATTCCATTCTAAAAGCAACATTACAAGCGAGAGAATTTCTTATTCGCCACTCATACTTATATGCAACCAATACTTGGCTGCATATGAGTTGCTGATAACCGTTTCGAAAATCCATTTTTAGTGCAGTGGCGTAAGGCCAACTGTCTCCATGGACAAACAAAGACGACGACTGGAAAATTAATGACAGAACACGGAATCCATGCCATGGAGCTAATTTCAGTGGAAAAGAGTGCATATCCTGATCCATCATTACCTTCTCATTTCTCACCATCCACTACTATAACCGGTGATAGAAATTCTCATCTTTTCTCCGGATTGGCAACAAAATCAAACCTACCTGCCATTGTCTGTATTATGAAAATCGTGGATGCAGATCCAGTAAGTAATGAAATAAGATCTTCTGTCGCCCACCAGTGGGCCACAAACTCACCCGGAATCAAAATGAAAGATGTTCCACCTTGGAAAAGATAGAAAAAAGGAAAAAGTGCAAATTTTTTAGTGCATATTCTACATATACCTATGAATTTTACCTTTACCTTCATTTATATATATGATTTTTAAAAAATTATTAATATATTAGCATATTTTATCTAAAATTTTACTTATACTAACAATGTTAAGAATCTGTTAAATGAACCGTTATCACTTTTATAAAATGACAAAAATACCCACATCTAATTATAATTTTATAGTTAAAAATTTACATTTAAATGAATTTTTAGTACTTTTATAACTTACAAGTTCTGAGCAAATAATTTCAAATTATATTAAAATTCGGACATATTTGTTGTTTTACAATAGCGAAAATGATCTTTTTAAAGGATTTTTAACAGCGTGAGTATAAATAAAATTTTAAACAAAATAACATGAGCATATTAGGAATTTTTGATAATGCACGATACAAGTAAAATCGAAGATGAAATTCACAGGCGCATGTGTCATTTACCCTTTTTTATGCAAAAGAAAAGCCTTAGGCATGCGACTCGTTCATAGGCTGCATGCGCTCTCCTTCAATGATGACCTGCAGGACAGCATGACTTGAATTTTTGGTGCTTCTGTGAAACAAGCATATATAATCATTGACGTCAATTAATTTTGGTAGTTGAAATATTACTTTATCATCACATGTTGCATATTGATCTTAGCCTTCCAACTACTTTGAGCGACTACTAAAATCGGCAAACTCAATTTCCGGAAAAAAATATAAATCGGCAAACTCGAACCAAGAATCATTTGCTTTATCTAAATTAAATACAATAGGTCTCTTCGGAGACATCTGATAAATTAAATACAATAGCAAAAGTCATTTTTTTAATATTATGTTATGGAAGCTGATTCAATACAAACCGGCTGATTTTTTTTTTTCCAAATATGATGTTTTAAATACCTCTAAATTAATCATAATATTATTAAGCCGCATTTATTTTTTGTAAAAAATTTACTTTTGTTAAAAATTTATGTTTTAATCAAATTCAATTGATAGCAAAAGTATAACTTTTAAATTCGAGAATGAATATATGACCTATATAAGTTTTAAATATACGTGGATTTTGCAATCATAAATAGATCCGTCGATTAATTTTTTGATTGTTTTATATTTAAATAAAATATACTTTAAATATAGACGATGAATTCTATGGTTATAATATTAAACGAACTTAATTATGCTTTGGATGAGTTCGCCAACTATATGAAGCAATAGATTATGAGCTGTGAAATTAGTACAACGAGTATAACTTCTACCATCCTCATTACGTAAGTCTCTCTTCCCGAAAGAGAGCATGTTAACTCTTCATAATGCCATTGTTAAGAATAATTAAGGGTCTATGTTGTAATATGAAAATGGGTGCATTTCGCAATATAAAATTTTTTTCCTCTTATTCCTGTACATCTTTTAATATAATTTGACACTTTAATTAATGAAACACCTATTTTTTATTATTTTCTTTTCATTCTAATCATTTTTCATATAGTTCTATCCTGCTATCATATCTATTTATTTATATTTTCTTTATTTCTAATTATTATCCATATTATATAATATCACTTTATTAACTTTTTCAAAATTTTTTATTCCCACTTCCATTTTTTTTTCTATTCTCAAAGAAATTGAAATTGTAACATACCATTTAATTAATTAAATGGACCTAATTTAACTGTCTAATCAAGAAAGACGAATATATATTAGAACTCGGCTCTAAAAAAAGCTCCTCAACTATTAAATTTATATAAGAAATTCGCATGGCATGTTCAATAATACTATTCAGCATAAAGAGAACAGAAGGTCTTTTATTAAAAAAATTAGAACTAGAATCTCATGCCAAGCTAATTGATGGCTAAAATCATCATTATTGACGCTCCAAATTCATCGATGGTAGCTGTCTAGAGTCTAAATAAGGATAATTGGATGGAGAGATTTTTTTTATTAGGGTATTTTACATCACATTCCAGTTAGTATTATATTCAAAGTTTTAAAATAATTCTTATAAAATTTAAGAGAAAGACAATAAACTCTCAAATATCAATGAAGAGACTATGTAACAGTGGGGAGACAAAGCTCCTAAATATGCAAGATCGGGGCTTCGAGCCCAAGCGTATTAATAGCGACATTGTCACAGACTACCTGCGCTAGTATTATCTGATCCACAAAGGCATAAGGGTATTGTAGACATTTCACATGGCAAATAGCTTAAATTGATAGAATGAATCTATTTTACATCTATGGTAAATTTAATGGGTATAAATGAAAGTTTTAAAACTTAATGAAGTTATTTGAAATTAAGGATAAATGTAGTGAGTATATTTGAAACTAACTCTATTAATTATATTGAAATATATCTATTATATTTGACCAAAATTTTAAAGACACCCACTTATTTCTAAAAGCAAAATGTACCCATAATATTTGTCAAATATTCCAGATATAAGCAATCTTAGATGACGTCAATGGAATTGAACCTGTTTTTGCGGAATATCACTTTCATTGCTATGGTTAAACGATCTGTTCTTTTTAAAAAAGCAGTATAATATGTGTTTAGTGCTAATGCTGGTAAAATGATAATATGGTTTCAGCTAGTTGTCTGCGAAAATGTTATTTTAGTGGCCGTCACAGGACACCATGGTTAGCGAGGACACTTCACGAAAAGGGTATGGGATTTTTAAATAGGCGAATGGATTTCCACCACTGTTTCGCAGCTATCAAGCATGGCTAGCTTCTACCAAACGAGTACAACCTACAAGACAGCAGATTAATTAAAAATAATTCATCTGACCATTCACGAGACTGCAATTTTTTTTTTTTTTTTTTTTTTTTAAAAAAAGATGTACAAGCTATGATAATTAAGAGACGTAGGATTTAGGCGACTGTTGGATTGTTTTTTAGCTTGCAGTTGGCATGATATGCGCAGGAATGGAATTTTTCAGTTTGGTTAGAATATTGAAATATTGAAATATTCCAGTTTCTCTACTTGCATTGACAAGGTTATGGTAACTACAATACCCAAACACGCCAACCATGCAATTTTGCGTGTGCAAGTAACAGGAACGTTCACTCTTATATATGTGAAGCAGTCAAGTTTACAACCGTATGCTTCTACCATCTTCCTGTCTGGAGGAAAATCCAAAGGGGTGGAATATGATGGAAGAAGAGTCAGTAAATCAATCAAACTAGAGAAGAAGGGTCACTGATGGAAGTGGATGATGATCAGGGCAATACAGGCACGAGAGGACATTGGCAGCCTGCAGAAGACGAGAAGCTGCAGAGACATGTTCTAGAGCACGGACCTCGCAGTTGGAACTCTATTGCAAAGCAGCTTCAAGGGAGATCAGGTGAGAAGTCAAACTTCTAAAGTTTAGTAGCTTCTGCTGCCAGGCAGAGCACGTTTACTCCAAGAACGATCTTATGAAAGTGTCGGATTTAATTTCTTGTTTAGGTAAGAGTTGCCGGCTGAGGTGGTTAAACCAACTGGACCCAAGCATAAATAGGAAGCCCTTCACTAGAGATGAGGAAGAAAGGCTGCTGGCGGCCCACTATCAGCTTGGGAACAGGTGGTCTCACATATCTCGTCTGCTCCCCGGCAGAACCGACAACGCCGTGAAGAATCAATGGCATGTCATAATGGCAAGATGGCGCCGCGATCAGTCCAGACTCCTTCGCAAGACGCGGTCCGATCATACCAGCAGTAGCAAAAAAGCCTTCCCCACCGGCGCCTTTGTGGATTCTACGCAGATGTTCTTGGACTTACGACGCCACAAGAAAGATCCGGTGTTTTCCCCCACATGTCTCTCAAGGAATTGCTTGCCTTCTTGGACTTGCAATGGATCAAAAATTCCGACTCCGGCAACTGGTGTTTCGGGCGGGACAAGACATTATTTTTTGAAGCAGAGTGTCCGTTCTTCTTCCATGCACGGTGGGAGCTGGAATAGGGAAACAGGGGAACCCTGTTACAAGAGGATTATTATTTCTCATCCGATATCTCCAATTTCTAGAGCGGTTGATTATGTTAGCAATAAGCCAGTGATTAAGCAGGAGACCGGAATTTTGGACACTGGAAGCAGCTGTAGTGGGTGTGGTGGCGACCAAGAACATGAGGACAGACAGTGTAGGAACAAGGATGTCAAATTCATAGATTTTCTCGGCGTCAGTTTCTCATCTTGACATATTGTCATATTGACAAGAAAGTCTACTCTACCTTTTACAATTTTTTCGTACTCTTATACACGCACCTCAGTTAGGTCATTCGGGTGGTTACAGTAATTGTGCGTCTTACAGTCAATAAAATCACTATATCAGGACTTCCAACTAATTAAATAGTGTATTTAATTAAGAGCGGACGTTAATTAATTAGTAAACGCTAATCCAATCATCCCACTAAAGCAGAAAAAATAGAGCTGAATGATCGGAAACAAAAAATAATTTTTTTTAACGAGGAGAGATTATAATAAAACGTCAGCTTAAAAATAACCCGGCCGAACCCAAGTTAGATGTGGTTGCCACCTGTCATCGCAACCCAAAGCATAAATCGGGTCAGCTTTAAGCTTCATCTGCTTTTTAAGTACAAAAAAATGCGAAAAAATAATTAAAACTAAAATAATTATAAAAAATGAAAAATGATTGAAAAGTTTTATACCGAGCCAAAGATACCCGAATTCAAATATCCAATTCATCGGGGGCGGCCTGACCCAACCCGACCCAAGTAACTCACGTGTGAACCGGGAGACACCCTAACCTAACGGCTGCGCCTGCCTGTTCGTTCTGCGTCTTTTCTTCCTTTCCATTTTTGTTCAGCGAAGCCGCGAAGCCACCATCTTCTTCCTTGCTCTTTACACCCGACGAACCTTTTCTCGCTGATTGGGGTTAGTAGTGGAAAACTTTCGAAAGCTAGGAAGGAAAGGCGATGGCGAATGTCCTTGCAGCATCCAAGGAGAAGGATCTGAAGCTTCCAATCCCAGGCCAGAGGAACGTCTTGATTACCAGCGCCTTGCCCTACGTCAACAACGTTCCGCATCTCGGCAACATCATCGGATGTAGTCTCCTCTCATTGCTCTGTTTCCATTCATTCAGTTTGCATGCACTCCAATTTTTGCCCCCCTCTTAGCCGTCTGCTTCCACTCAGGTGTCTTGAGCGCGGATGTTTTCGCTCGCTACTGCCGTCTCCGCGGCTACAATACAATCTACATATGTGGTACCGACGAGTACGGGACAGCGACCGAGACCAAAGCCATGGAAGAGAAATGCAGTCCGAAGGAGATCTGTGATAAGTCAGTATTTAATTGCTGCTAGTTTTTTCTGATATGGATTGTGTCACATACATGCATACGTACATACATATTTTTTGGATGATCTGTTTTAGTCTGGGCATTTTGCTTGATTCAAATTGTGGTAGCCCTTGTTGTGCTTGCTAACAATTTGAATCTTTGGTCGTGATCAATGGCTGGAACTGTGGAAAGGGATCCTCCAGGAAATTTGGTGGGCCGGGCCAAACTTTTTGATGTAAAGTATTTTGAATTCTCTTCTTGAATTCTCTTCCATGTTCATCATCTCTCTTCTCTCATCTTGTTTACATGTGTGCATTATGACAAATTTTCCAATTTCCAAATATGATATACTTCTTTCTCAGGTTGTTGTTCATAGTCACTTTGATGATTGGGGAAATGTGTTACGCATCTAAACTACCATTTAAACCTAGCTGTCATTCTTGTTTAGATACCATGCTATCCACAAGCAGGTCTATGACTGGTTTGACATAAGTTTTGATGAATTCGGGCGCACATCAACTCCCCAACAGACTGAAATCTGCCAAGCAATATTCAAGAAGCTAATGGAGAACAATTGGCTCTCTGAGAACAGAATCCAACAGGTATATGCTTTGCTTCTAGGCACCGAAGTGCACTTGTTTTTCGAAAGTCTTAAAGTTATGGCATCCATTTATAGTATATTTCGTTTCATAATCTTGTATGTCATCTAAAATTAAATGGTTTACATCATGGACTAAGTGCTGAAGGCATGCTCTGTGTGAGTGACGGTTATTCCTAATATAGTCATGAGAGAAAAAGGGAACAATGAGAGACTGCCATTGAAAAATATTATGATGACTTCAGGAACAAATGGAGGTAGTCTTCAAACTTTTTGGTTTTGCAGATTTTTTTCATCAAAATGATTACAATAACTTTGCAATCTATGTTTTTTGTGGGCAAAATATTTGTAAGTCCTAAATGCATGCTTTATGTTTTCCAGGGTGTTCTCCTTCTTTGATTCACATTTAGACCAGTGCCCAGTGCTGTTTGCCTTAATTGTGCTGGATCCTTGGTTTACCTTGACCTTTAACTGTGCAGCTTTATTGCCACACATGCAATCGCTTCTTAGCTGACCGTCTAGTGGAGGGCATATGCCCGACAAAAGATTGCAGCTATGAATCAGCAAGAGGAGACCAGTGTGAAAAATGTGGAAAGTTGTTGAATCCTACTGAACTAAAGGACCCCAGGTGCAAGGTATGCAAGCTCTTCTCAGGAGATTTCCTTTGCTTTTTATTTTCTCATTCACTGCACCGCTAACAGTTAACATGACAGATCTATTGTTTTCTCTTTTCTGCTGTAGGTTTGTCAGACGACCCCACATATACGTGATACAGACCACTTGTTTCTGGAGCTTCCATTATTGAAAGATAAATTGGAAGATTATATAAACAAGACATCAGTGGCTGGCTCTTGGAGTCAAAATGCTATCCAAGCAACACATGCTTGGTTGAAGGAAGGCTTGAAATCCCGATGTATCACGAGGGATCTTAAGTGGGGTGTTCCAGTTCCTCACGAGAAGTATAAAGACAAGGTCTGTAAAATTATTGCAATTTTGTTGCTTGTACATTCTTTAATGATGATTCTGTCACTTTTTGACAATCTCAGAGTTTTTTTTTAATTTTATTTTTATCCTTGCTGATGAGTTAGAACAAAAATTTTAAATTTCTCTCCTTCAAGAAACATCTCCATTGCATTTTAAGAGTTTATTACTTTCATCATTGCTTCTTCTTCTTCTTTTTCCAGGTTTTCTATGTATGGTTTGATGCCCCAGTTGGGTATGTCTCAATCACTGCATGCTACAGTTCTGACTGGGAGAAATGGTGGAAGAATCCAGAAAACGTGGAGTTGTATCAGTTTATGGGCAAGGATAATGTGCCATTCCACACGGTAAGAATGCGTGCAGTGCTGCAACATGCTTCTTTTGTCACCCTTAAGATTATGTACTTGTTCTATCCTTCTATAGCAAAGTTCTTGTTGTCCAATGTCCACCATTCATCCTTTTTTGATAACTCTGAATCAGCATATGATTTGAAAGACCAGAGTATCTGTCTTCATCATCATCGACATCATATGCTGTTTATCACGTAAATAAGCTTAATTATGTTAATCTCATTGTCAATCTTAGGTGCTATTACATTTCCCAGAAAACCCCAACTCTTTCTTATGTCTTTTTTAGTGACTTCTAACTATATTATTTGACCTCTCTTACTCTCTTCTGACATTCTATTTAGATAAATTCACTTCCTGGTTGTTCCTGTTCAATTACCGCATGTGCTTCTGTTTGTTTATCTAGAAATGGGCATGAAGCTATTAATGTGAGCGGAAACTTTCTACTTGATATAGGCATCTTGCACTAGAAGTCCTGTTTATTGTGTTGTCTATTGTTTCATAACTTAAACGTTTATTGATATTTTAATTTCAGGTGATGTTCCCTTCAACACTTCTTGGTACTGGTGAGAACTGGACATTGATGAAGACCATCAGTGTTACAGAATATCTCAATTATGAAGCAGGTCTGGCTGCTTTTTGATTTGCATTACTGTAGTTGGTTGTTTTTGTTTTATATGTTGCTGACTTCTTTCCCATTGTATCTTTGTTGAAAATCTTGTCTTCAGGGAAGTTTTCTAAGAGTAAAGGTGTTGGAGTTTTTGGGAATGATGTGAAAGATACAAGCATTCCAACTGAAGTTTGGCGATACTATTTGCTGACCAACAGGCCAGAGGTTAGTTCTATAGCCCTTGTATTTATATACAATTTGGTTTGGGTTTTTACTTGTTTGCTGATATTACTGTATGTTTTTGATCTAGCTTGTTTGATTGTGTAAAACAGGCATCAGACACCCTATTTACGTGGGCAGATTTGCAAGCAAAGCTAAACAGCGAGTTGCTAAGTAACTTGGGCAATTTCATTAATAGAGTATTGAGCTTCATTGCTAAACCTCAAGGTTGGCCATCTATATTTGGAAGAAGTGTACAAATTAGTTTGCAATTTCCTGAATGTGTTGCTTTTTGTTGTGATCTCTCTACTATAAGGAAATAATTCGGACTTCTATTTGTCCACTTCTGAAGTTTGGCACTGCCAACATGTTATCTGGTGAGCAACTTCCGTTGGTATGAAATCCCTCCTGAAAGGGGGAAGGTTTGCATTTTCTTTGAGCTGAAATCCCTCCCACAAGGATGAAACTTTTGCATTTTCTTTGTGCTAAAGTAGCCCCCAAACTGAGAAATGATTTACATGTTAAAATAGTTCCATTTTCTTTGAGGAAAGGATTTGTTTTTCTGTCACATACATTGTTTCTAGATGTTCCTCTGGTTTTTGAAATTTTGACAAAAAAGTTCCATAATGGCAGTTTCCATCATATGGTTGTGATTGCCTCTGAGGCTGATCATCCTTGGCCATTTTTTAATCTTTAGTCTTAGTGTTATGTTGGAATAACAATATTTTGGAGTTCTGTCCATCCAACAGACTGTAAAGTGATCCTTCTTCTTGATTTTTCTGATGGAAGGCCTAGTTCTGCTGCCTTTCTGGCTTCAAGTTAGCCATCCATTTGGTAAAACCACCAAGTGGTTCATGATGATAGTAAATGATCCCTTATTTGAACTTTGACCATTTTTTTGACGTGTATTGCCATGCTTTGGTATGCAAGACAGAAATTTCAATAACATTAATAAACCTGATTTTACCATGCTAACTGTAAGGAATGTTCTTCTTGCAGAGATTTCAGCCATGCTTTGATATGCAAGACAGAAATTTCAATAACATTTCCTTTTATCAGTTATTTGCAGTTGTGGTTCTTTTTACATGGAATAAACCTGATTTTACCATGCTGACTGTGAGGAATGTTCTTCTTGTGGAGATTTAAGCTTAGCCATCATGCTTTTGCTAGCCTTGTTACTCACCTGGAAACTTAATATCAGCCAAGAAAAATAAATTTGTATTTCTGTTGCATTGCATGCGTCAATATTTCTGATATGAATGAACCTGTTCATAATATGCATTGGAAATGTTATATTTTTCTGCATTTCTTGTCATTAGAGTATTCTTCTGTCATTTAATGCTGTCTAATTGACAACCTATCCTTTTTTTGCAGGCTTAGGATATAATTCCACCATTCCTGATGCTCTAGGTGCAGAATCTCATCTATTAACCAAGGCATTAGCAGAGAAAGTTGGAAAAAGTGTTGAGCAGTATATAGATGCCATGGAGAAGGTGATTGGATTAGTCATTTACTTGTGCATTTTTATTTGCTACTTAAAACTGTATCAAACCTGAATTATGCAATCATAGAAACTGATGAAATGTTGTTTAATATGATTTAGGTCAGGCTAAAGCAAGGTCTGAAAACTGCAATGAGCATTTCTAGTGAAGGAAATGCATATCTACAAGTAAGCTTGTATCGTCTTTGTCTTCTTCCATTTTGAAGGCATATTTGTTTTCCTGCGCTGAAATCTGACTGCATTTGCAAATCATGTGCAGGACAGTCAGTTTTGGAAGCTTTACAAGGAAGATCCAACTTCCTGTTCCATTGTGATGAAGACATCAGTTGGGCTTGTGTATCTTCTTGCATCATTATTAGAACCATTCATGCCATCCTTTTCTATCGAGGTATTGAAGTAGCAGACAACACATTCAAGTTCCGCAAAAAACTCAATTCAGATCCTATGCTTCTAGTATCTTGGACATTCTGAAATTCAAGCGCTTCTCAAAAAGTCATTCTAATTCTATTGTTGTTTTGTTCTGTCCGATAAGGTACTGAAGCAGCTTAATTTACCCCGTGAAATGCTCTCACTGTCTGATAAAAAAGGAGATGTTGACAAGGCAAGAAGACCCTGGGACGTAGTCCCCTCTGGCCACAGAATTGGAACACCAGAACCCCTGTTTAAAGAATTGGTATTTTATAATCTTCCTATTCTCATTCCTTGGACATTGGTTTTCTTGGGTGCTAGCTGCTACTGTTATAATGCTATTCATTTGATGAGTTCATTTTCTTGCAGAAAGATGAGACTGTTGCATTGTACAGAGAGAAATTTGCTGGCAGTCAGGCTGATAGGAAAGAAAAAGCAGCAGCGGAAGAGCAAAAGATTGCTGAGCAGCTGATGAAAACCAAGGTCTCAGGTAGTGATTTTTAATTTTTAATTCTTTATTTTGGTTTAAATTTAAGTTTTTTTGTTTTTGTTTTTTGTTTTTTTATTTTTCCCTTGGTATTTAGAAGTGAAATCAAAGATCCCTGCTGATATCTACATAATGAGCTTGAGGCATCACCATATTTCTCTAAAAGAAAATTGCTTTATTGACTAGGGTGTCTCTAATATCCATGGGCTGGTTTAAAATTTGCTGTTTCAGCATGATGCAACTTTAGTCCTAATTGATACCTTTGGAATTTCTAAATTTCAAGCAGATGCATCTGTTAAGAAACGACAAAGTAAGCCTACAACAGAAGGAAAACCAAAGGTAGCCCAAGCAGAAATATCTATTTCAAGACTTGACGTTCGTGTGGGTCTCATTACAAAAGTTCAGAAGCATCCTGATGCTGATTCCCTTTATGTGGAAGAGATTGATGTGGGTGAAGAGTCGGCACGTACAGTTGTTAGTGGTCTTGTAAATTTCATTCCTCTTGAAGAGATGCAGGTTTGTTTTCTTCAACATATTAGCAGTTATCTAGGTGTTTTCACATGTTTTTGGTGTGCTGATGAATGGTTCATCCATCTGTATGTGGGGCAACACCCAATGGCAGAATCGGAAAGTCTGTGTTCTTTGTAATCTGAAGCCAGCTACCATGCGGGGAATCAAATCACAAGCAATGGTTCTAGCTGCTTCTAATGATGACCACTCAAAGGTAAGCAACAAGCACAGCCTTCAAGCCTTTGGTCCTTTCTCTGGTTCTAAACTTGTAATGAGTGTAACTTGCCGATCTGGGACATTTACTGCTTTATGGATACCCATACATGTAATAAAAAGTATAATTTATTGTATTGCATTTTGAATTGAATTTTGAGTGCTTAGATGCTAGAATTAAGAGAGGCATTGATATGGAAATTCAATCTTTTGGTCTCCTATGCATGTTTTCATTACCGCATGCACTTTCACATGAGAACCAATGGAAACTGAATCTTCTGGCCAGCTGTTACAAGTGCAATAATGATGATTGTATGCAATACTTCTTTTCTTTAGCAATTTCTCAGTGGGTGTTTTTCAATTCTTTTGGCTGATTCCTTGGGATATTAGGAGGCAAAAATGTTTCTTGAAACAAATAAGGGAATGTTGTTCTCATTGATTACTGTATATGATAGTACTTTTTTTTTTTTTTTTTTTTTTTATAAGTTGCATGGATACAACTTGTTGGTTATTTTGGCTGCTGGATTTCAGGTAGAATTGGTGGATCCTCCAGTGTCTGCTCCTGTTGGAGAGAGGGTGTGGGTACCAGGATTTGTTGGGGAACCAGATGATGTACTTAACCCAAAGAAGAAGGTTTGGGAGACGGTGCAAACTGAACTTCACACTAACTTGGAGATGGTGGCTTGTTATAAAGATGCCCCTCTTACAACCTCTGCAGGGGTTTGCAAGGTTTTATCCATAGCTGGTGGATCAATTAGATAGGTTGGCATGACTTGCATTTTCTAGGCAATGGCTTCTTCTTCTTATTTCCCCATGCAAGTATGAGTTAGCACATATCATGCACCTTATGTTTAATGAACATTCGCCACCTGTGAACTTTTTATGATCACGTTTAGTGATGCTAACAATTTTTAACTAGAAAATGGAACAGAAAAGAAGAGAATAATTTAAAAAAAATATATATATATTTGAAATGTTCTAGCTAGGTAGCCAATTTTGAGTTTTTGATACAGTTTGTTATTTCGTGATTGTCGAGGTTTGAGACTTGTCACATGACATTGATGGCCTTTATATTTTTTGGAGTGTTATTGCCCTTGTTTACCTCTGTCCAAAAAGATTATCTTGTAAAATGAAAGTAATTTTGCTCTCTCGTAAAATCTGAAGATCGATTGTACATTTGCTTTTTCAATAGGATGATTTCACATTTGTCAGAGACATCCATAAGAGTATCCAACATCAAATTCATTTGGAATACGGATAAGCCATAAAAAATTGCCATTTTCTATTATTTACTTGGAGTGCTGCTCGGATAATGATGGGTCATATTTTGGCTAGCGAGTCGACTAATTTTTATATGCTTTCGTCCACTGGGTTCCCGCCGAGTTCAAACCGGTAAGGCCATTGATTTGAATGGCCGAATTGACAGGCGGATGGTAGGTTGGTTACTGGTAGCAGCTGCTTCTCAGGAACGAGAAAGAATAGCGAATTTAAGAGGGGCAAACGAGTCGATTCCAGCGACTTAACCCGCAACAAAAATTTCCCCGACTTTCTTCTACTTTCCGACGTTCAATTATCCTATTTCCAATCATTATCTCTACATTCTAAGCATTTTTGACATTTTTGTAAATCTAGGGAGCGTTTGGTTCGCACGGTAAGTTTTTGACGTGTTTTGGCTTAAAAACACGTCACTCACTGCAGCTGTTTCGACATAAATGGATGGTTATGTCCGAACGCATTAATTAATGAGTAGTCAAAGGTCGTTGGAGAATACACGTGAAATGGGGCGTATAGTGCAGCATCACCGCCGCCTGGTTTTGGGGTGAATGGTTGTGGCGAGCCGTGGAGGAAATCGCCTGCCGTTTGCTCCTCCTCCATCTTGCTGGAGCTGTCGGCCTCCGATGATCTCGCCTCCTTTAAGCGCACCGTGGAGGAAGATGGTGCTGTGGTCGGTGAGGTTGGGTCTGGTACGGGCGCAGAATCGGTTCGAGAAAGATGGGGCTCAAGGAGCGAACCCCTCTCCTGATCGCCGCCTTGTTCGGAAGCGTCGAGGTGTTGAAGTTCATCCTCGCCAGAGACGGTGCGGCGGAAGTGAACAGAGCCTGCGGTTCCGACGGTGCCACTGCCCTCCGCTGCGCTGCTGCCGACGGGTCTGCGTCTCGGTCCGAGATCGTGAAGCTCCTGATTGCTGCTTCGGCGGATGTGGGAGCTGTGGATGCAAACGGCAATCGGCCTGGGGATGTGATCGCCACAGCGTCTCCGGCTATGAAGCAGCAAAGGGCGGTCGAGGTGCTTCTGAGAGGTGGGGAAGAAGCGTATATCCCTACCAGCCCGACGGCGAGCGTGGGTTCAAACGATCTGCTAGGCGTACCTTTCTCACTCAGCGAAAGACGTTTCATCATGTGTGAAAAGACTACTTCACCCTTCTGTGAAAAGTTTTCAACGGAAACAAAACTTTCCCTGCGAACCAAACGGACCCCTAGTCTATCTATTCATAACCAATTAACTCTTTGCATTACATCAATCTTAGGATGTGTTTGTTTAGGATAAAAAAGTGTCAACTAAAACTTTTCAATTTAAAACTTTTCACTCTCCATAATTACTCTATTTTTAATTATTTTTTTACATTTTTCTACACAAATTACCCTACTTTTCAATCATTTCTACACAACTACCCATACAACTAACCTATCTATTTTAACTTTATTCTCTTTACTCCTCATCATTACTCATATTATATCATATCACTTTCTGTTGATTTGACAATTTTTACTCCAAAAACTTTTCATCAAAAATTTTACCTCCAACCAAATATAGCCTTAGTATATGAATTAAACTCATGTGGGGTCACATGAAATAAAAGTAGAAAAATAAAGATGAAAGAAAGCTCGAAACTAGAGAGGTTCGACACGTACACGTGTATTAAATCGTTACTCATAAAGATACGACATATAAATGTCTTAAAACTATTCAATATTTCACATTTTAACAATATACATCTGAATTTTTCAAACATTTTAGATATTAAAAATGCCATATGAAAAGCGGGGGAAAAAATAATGTACGGTCCAGACGCTTGTTTTGCAGCGATGCCATGAGAATGGCCTAGCTGTTTGCAGGGTGGGTTACTTGAGGGAGTTCCATCCGCCATCGCAACCGCCGCTGCCCTGTAGGCTGTAGGGAGTTTGATCTCTCTCTCGCCGTCTCGTTTCGTCTCGTCTCTTCGTCGGTCTCTCTGAGTCCTCAGCCGCTGCGTCGCCTCTCCTCTCTCCTCGCCTTGTGGATTGCTCGCTCCCTCTCGCCGGCGTCGCTGCTGCCTTTCCGTTAGATTCCAACTCCCTCTCGCTCTCTGGCTCTCAGAAACTTCCTAATTCCTTTTACGTTTCCCACTCTCCTTTATCGCAGCTTGACCGCCTCGTCCATCCCCGCCTCCGGCCGTACTCCACTGCTCTTCATCCGGCTGCCCTACCCACTGTCCTTTTCCCTCCTCTTTTCCCTTCTTTGTCCGCCGACCCTCCACTGCTCCGTCCGGCCACCTTCCCTCTCAGCCTCAGGTATGCATGATCTGTTGTGGCTGTTTTTTTTTAAAATTATATACATTTTAATAGCCTCGAATTAGCTTTTTTCTATGAAAGGCGGAAACCCTGTAATCAGCTAGATTTTAAAGAAATATTACAATGTTTGAGTAGCTGATTTTTGGGCGGCATTACCATGTTGATTAAAATTAAGTATTGTTGAAAATTTTGCTATAAGCAGCAGATAAATGATTTCTAGCGATGTTGAGTAACTGTTTTATAATGTTTGAGGTGCTGTTTTGTCCGAATTGTGAAATTATTGTTGTTGACTTGCTGTAAACTTGCAGTTGATTTTTTAGATCGACAGGTTGATTGATTGCTCGATAGATTGTTCGTATATTAATTTGGGTGCAATTAGTTCAAAAGGTTCGAAGACAGACTTCTTATTAATATAAAATGTTTACAGTACAAACAAATAGTGTACTATTTATAGGTTTTGAGATGTCCTTTCTATATATCATAGGTTTTAATTTTTGTTAAAGTGAGATTTCCTACACCAGCACTATGACTATTTGTGTTCGAGTTCGAGGTTTCGTTAGTCTTATTTTTAAGATTCTAGTCAAACAGTTCTCACCTTGCATAATATAGTGTTTCAATAATTTGGTGTTTATTAAACCAATTTACAACTCAAACTAAATATATTTCTGTGGGCTTAATTTAGGTTGGGTTTGAGGTTCAAAAAATAAAGTTATGAGGTGAGGTTGGATTGAGGCTTTACAAATAGGGTTAGTGTTGAAAAGATCTCAACTCAAGTCAAATCAGCTTGATCTACAACTCTAGTTATAGCCAGCCCTAGAGAGCTGTTGGATCCTGCACTTGCATGCAGGTGAAGTGTGGGCTGTTGGATGCTAGAGTGAAAAATCCAAAACACCCTCAACCACACAGGTGTTTTTTTTTTTTTTTTTTTTCAAAAAAAAATTTTAAGAATTTTAAAAATTTCATGAAAATATGGGCCCAAGTATATTCATTTCGTATACGAATTTTTTTTTATATATGTACATAATTTTGTCTGAATTTCAAAAATCAATTGTTTTGGAGCATTTAAGTTCCTACAAATTGTTGATTTGAAATTCAAAAAAATATATATATACACATCCAAAAAGTTAAAAAAACATATAAATTTGTCCAGGCTAATGGGAACATTTCCATGTGGCCAAGGTTGTTTTGGTTTTCGAATTTTTTACAGTAGTTGCCCTGCTTCCAACGGCCCATTCTTCACCCACACAGCCACTCTCTAGCAGTGGATGTAACTTACCTAACTAACAGCTAGGCATGCAGGATAATCACCCTTTAATAATCTAAATTCTGTATATAAAAATGATGGTTCAATCAGGAAATCAACTGTTCGAACCATTAAATATTTGAAATTATATATATATGTATAGTAAATTAAATCATATTGCTGCCTTTGCAACTGACAGTAGTGTTCAATCTTGTTCCATATGATTGATGTGGATGATGGAAATTTTGTTTTTAAATGACCTTATATCATCATCATCATCAATGTTTGTTTCTCACAGGTGAGTGTTAGTCCTTGAAATTTCCCTCCTTACTGTTTAGGATGGCTTTTAGAGGGCGTGGCCGTGGTGGCTTTGGGCGTGGTCGTGGATTTGGATTTGGTGGTGGGCGAAGCACTCGCGCCAAGGAGGAGCCTTTCATTCTCTTTCCAGTGAGCGTCATCATCTCCTTTTCTATCTTCAAATTTGCTGAAACATTTCTTGTTCCTGCTCCTCTATAGCTTCAGTTGTCCATCCATTGGAAGGCCAATGTAACATGCAATGATTGACAGTGACAAAAGTCTTTAAAAATTGTATTTTGATGAAACCCGATTACTTTACTATCATTGATTGTAGGAAGACGTAGAGTTGCCTGGAATTCGGGACTTGTCTACAGAGGATGTTGCCTTGATTACCCGAAAAGTCAATTTGCAGAGGTATTGGGAAAGCTCCCCTTATTACATACGAGACAAAGGCCCAAAAGCAAGTAAGCATTAAATTTCAGACATTTTTCTTTAAATAAATTTCTCATTTTTTAAAGAAAAAAAGGGTAACATAAGGGAACTTTCTCTTGGTTTATTATTATTATTTTGTATAGAGAGTAATACAAGGGTAATTTCATGCCATGTCTGACTTCATTTAATATCTTCAAATGTTCCATTTATGCAAATTCAATTTCTTTCTTCTATGATGTCCTTGTCGTGAAACACTCTGATGTTAGTTTGCATTATCTGTGCTAACTGACTAGGTTGTGGTTTTGGAATCTCAGGTTTACAATCTTGTGATGTAGAAAGGTATTCTTATAAACCAGTGGCCCAAGAAAGACATCTAGGGAGTCTTTCATCATTCCTAAATCTTACTAGTGCACATTTCCCTGCAGAGCTAATCACAGGTGTGTATTCAATGCATTCTAGGAAGAGTTTTATAACTAAATAGTAGCTACTAATCAATGTTTTCATCCACTGTTGGCCATATATACTGTTTTTAACACATTTCTGTAGTAATGTGGTGAAATTTTTGTAGGTGCAAAATTGGCTAAACATGATAGGAAGAGAACAAAGTGGGACCTTGAACCAGGTTTGAGGAAATGGCTTTTCTTTAATGCGCTTCTTAGTTTATTTATCTTTGGAAATGGCTGGTTCAGTGTTTTTCGAGTCATCAATTAAAAATTTAGGATCATTTCTAATAAACCTTTCTAGATATATGAAATGGAGGTTAACACCTTTTATGGTTCTGTCTCTGTCTCAAGAGGAGGATTTTATTTGTTAAATCTACTTTATATTACGTGGAGGATCTCAAAAATTATTTGCTAATTTGCATTCATTTTTCTCTCCCATTATTACTGACCTGTCATTGTATTTATTTGGACTTTTAAGTAGAGACAAGTGGTTGTCAATTCATCAAGGTTTGGTCATCCTTCTATTGAATCAGATATCATATACATGTGATTAATAGGAAGTTGGCGTTGGCAGGAAAGAGAAAGGGATGAAGTTTCAGTGTGTGGCATTGTCATGTGCATGATCTTGCTACCACACAGATTTATGATAATGACTTCTTTGTGGATTGTCTG
Organism: Annona squamosa; assembly: GCA_035584095.1. Classification (NCBI taxonomy): domain Eukaryota; kingdom Viridiplantae; phylum Streptophyta; class Magnoliopsida; order Magnoliales; family Annonaceae; genus Annona; species Annona squamosa. The sequence continues at coordinate 68,362,257 of JAXCLR010000001.1, forward strand.
GTTATCCACAATTAAACTTAGCTAAAATTTACAATTCACATATAACGACCTTTTCTGTATGCTGCATGTGCAAAAAAAATCAAGCAGGACATATGATGACGTGTGTTGTCTTGTTGGTAATGGGAAATAAACAGTATGGTGCATTACTTTCAATGGCTGCTCAATATATGATGAATTCACCCATAAATAAGATGTTAGCTTGATGGGTTTATTACGGGCAAATTCTACATATATCCACAACCGCTAATTTCATTTATATCTACTAACTTTTGAAAATTTTAAATATACCTTTGTATTTTGTCTAAAATACCACTTATACCCATGTCATTAGGGATCCATTAAAGGGGCCGCTAGCTCATTGTGAAATGACAAATATGCCCAAGCCTTAATATAACTTAAGGTTAATTTGCTCAAAGCTAAAAAATACATTCAAATAATATCTGAATTTATGGTTGTAAAAGTTTTAAAAATTCATTAGCATTTGAATTTTTGCTTATAAAATCATAACTAGGGAGGGTATTTTCGTCATTTCGTAAGGGGTTAATTGCCTATTTAATGAATTTCGAACATGTGGGTATAATTGAAATTTTAGGCAAAATATGTAGGTATATTTGAAATTTTTGAGAGTTTGTGGGTATAAGTGGAATTAGCTGTAAAATTCATTGGTATATGTGGAATTTTCCTGTCTATCAACTTTAACATTTAATGCATTCATTAGTTAAAATTTTTATTGTGTGGCAAGACTACTGTGTCTGAATAGTCAAATTGTGCTATTCTCTGTGGCAGACCTACGGAAATTGGATATGCTCGAAAAGCTTGAAGGAGAGAACAAGGTACGAAAACAAGTGGGTTGATATCAAGCCTTTGCCAGGGATGAGTGTGCCCATCCTTTTGCGCTGATAGAAGCATTTTCTACTTTCTGATTTGATTATGCAGCACATGTAGTTGTGTACCAACACCCAAACATCTGCCTGCATGGCAGGCTAGTGCAAGATCCATTCATTCATTATGGAATACCACTGTGAAGAGGTTGACTGACCATGGTGGGTGGCAAATAATTGAAGACATGCGGCTGTGAATGTTGTTTATTTGGACCGCTTGATCTTTGGTAGCAGCACCTATGTAGTGAGGTCTACTGTATGTTTTTGTGTTTGCACATTCATATCCAGTTGATGCATTTGAATATCCAGATCTAGTTGCTTTGAATTAATGGGCTACCACTTGTAATCTTTGGTTATTTTATGTGTTTAACACTCAATAAAAAGGGGAAATCTTTATCATTTTCATGGTTATTTAGGGGAAAGATCCAAAATCTATGAAACCAAAGAAAGATGAAGAGGAAAATGAAGAGGAAGTTGGATCAGAAGAGGAGGAAGAAGAAGAGGAAGATGATGGTGACTACAATCAGGTATGTGCTGTATATTAGAATCCTCTAAACATTTATCCTTTCAGCGTAATCATTGCTTGGTACGCATTCAATCTCAGCATGTCAATTCTTTGAATCCTTTTCTGAGGGTAATCTTGTCTAGCCCAGGCTGTGCATGGGGCAGGATAAGGTGTGCCTTAATGGGAACCAACACAAGGTGTGTTTGGTACTGAGGAAAGGATGTAAAAGTTTTCGACAATTTTCCATCCTTTTTACACACCCGATTTGACATTTGAACTGCCTAATACTACCCTACTTTTTTCCATTATTACCTATATTTGCAATCATTCTTTCACATTTGTTCACGTAAGAACTCTTTCTTTTCTTTTTAACTTTATTCACTTTACTCTTAGTCATTGTCTTCTATCACTTCACATCACTCTCCCTTTTTCTTCACTTTTCCATATTCCTTTTTTCCCACCTATCATTTCCTGATTTCCAAACTAGTTTACAAAGTCTTGAGCCAAATACCAACCCAGCCTCAGTTTATGCTAAACAATCTCTGATCTTTGTACGAATAATTGTTAATCTGACATGGTAATACCTAGGATGATTTATTTGATATTTATAAGCTTTGGATTTTAAGGCTATATAATAAAGTGTGGTAGGTGACTGAGTCATTTATTGACAGTTATATGAAAACTGACAAAAGATGAATTCAACAGTCCAGGTCAAACTACCAAACGAGCACCGCTTGTTTGGTCGCTGGGCGCAGAATGAAACTTTCGTTCCCACAGGCGCATGTTCGAATCGGTGGGATTTCGAACCAAAAATTTCAGTGGGGGCATGTGTGGTTCTCCTTATTTGGTTGGGAGCCGGTGGTCTCCCCGTTGATATTTGGGAGCTTACTGTCTCCCTTTGGAAATATTGTTAGAATTGCCTTAGAGCTTTGAATATGATATGAATTGAGATATGTTGTAAATATATTCCAATAAAAAAATAAAAAAAACAGTCAAGGTCAAACTCAGTGGGCTTAAACAAATCATGCCCAAGCCTGGACTGAAAATACTTTTTAACCTGTAAGGCTTGGCGAGTCCCTGACAACTCCAGGCTAGGCTTACCAGGTTAATCTGTTTTCATAATCCACTGCCTTCCTAACCTTTGGTACATATCAATGTCTAGTCAAATCATATTAGATTGTTCTCCCTTTCAGAGATCATACTTGACTAATTCGCCAAAAATGTTAAAGTGGCTCAAATCATTTTTTTAAAACTCACAAGTGATTCCTTGTTCACACTAATCTCGGATGCTAAATCATGAAGCTCTGTGAAGTTGTCTTTTGAACTTTGCGTAGGTAAACATCCTAACTTTTTGGTAGGCTGAAATTTTTTTCAGCAGGAACTTCTATTATGGATTTGCTGTTGCAGTAAGGAGATCATATTATAATTTTCTTTCTTCATTTTCCCATCCTATTAAACTGATGTAGAATTTACCTACAATGACCTTACATTGTTTCTCATAAAAATGTATTTATTTTATCTTTAATTACTTTATTATAATCATTATCCTCATATTGTCTTATCATTTTCTAGTCCATTATTTCAAGTAAATCTTCTTCCTTTGTCTTGTTGTCCTTTGTGATTCTCAAGCTAAATGGAACTCATTTATGCTGTCATGATTATTGATTGTGTTTCCAAATGCTTATATACACGTCTGTGCTTTTTTAACAGAACTTTGATTTTGATGACGATGAGGATGATCTTAACCCTGATGATGATGGTGCTGATGGTATGCTTTTTATCTTGTTGAATTTCCAGTTAACTCTTCGATCTTTTCAGTAACCATCTCTATTTTCTTTGTTGTTTACTTTTTTTTCAATAATTCTGGAAAGGTATCTGACTGATTTTGGTTTTGTGGAACAATGTTGATCATGCAGATGAGCCAGCATATGACGTTTAGCTGTTTCTGATTAGTTGTGCGTAAGGGCCAGAGAATGTAGAGGTTTTTCTTGTTTTCCATATCAAATGAGTAAATTGTGCAGGTCTTCATTGCTTGATGTCACAGATAGGTGAGAAGCTATATCGTGCATCAACTTAGGAAAAATACAGAAATGAACAAACTTTGTGATGCTTGACCGTCAAATACCCTGTTTCTTTCTTGCCTGTTTTTCTTACATGCGAACCATGATGCCCTATGCTGGTCTTCCCATTGATTTCATGTCTGTTCTGTCTTTCTATTGTTATACAGATTTGAACTGCAAGCGATGAACTTAAATGTCACCCCCACCCGACATACAAATTATTTGAAGAACCAGCATATTCTGTCAGACAGAAGGGCCCCTTCATTTTTGGAAAGTCAGCTTAGTTTATTTTACCATCAAATTCGTTCTTCACCTTACTGAAAAAAACAGATTAAATTGAATTTGAACTGATTGGCATAGTGCTTTTTGTGGAAGATCATGAGCCAACTGATATGAGCTGCATTTTGCAGGCGTGTGACTTTTGAGTTTTTGTTCTGGTCTGGATGGATATGCTCTGAATCAGTTGGGTGGCGTTGAGACTGAATGGAGCATTTTGGTTGAATGACAAGATCTTTTCATTTATACGTGAAACTTGGAATGTGAGAAACTCTAGTTTTACTTTAACAGAACTGAATGGAGCATAGAACTTGCTTTTCAAACAGGATCACGGAACCCAGATTCGATGTATAGAGCAATGAAAATCCAATTAACTATAATGCTCCTAAATGTTTTTGGAGACATATAATAGCATTCCTGAGAATTTTAAGCTTGGGACCATGGAAGACCCGGCGGCGGATCATGTGGTTCAATGCTAATGTCGCAGCCATGCTTATTTTGCGTTGTACGGAAGAGCAAAAAAAGTTGTTGGCTGTTTTAATAATCTAGGCCCACTCTTGAAGAGCTTTTCAATTTGGGTCCGTTGTCATGCCACTACAAAAGCACTCTCTCATATTAATATTTTAGAAAGGGTTAATTCAAAATATGACGGCAACTTATGCCCGTATTTTCATATATATCATACGTTCATGAAAATGGCATAGAAGACCTCATATTTTATCTTTAATCTTAAATACGATAAGACTGTTAAAACTGACGTTAAAAGTGATGTAAAGTTTATAATATTACTCCCTCTAAGAGTAAAAGAAGTTATGCTAATTAAATATTATAAAAAAGTTTAATGCAATGGTATAAAAATACATTGTAAAAGTTGAGTCAATCACTCAATGCACAAACTTTGTTCTTTTTAAAATAAATAATGACGGCATTTTTATGATTTTAAAAAATTTAATCCTGTTATTTAACAAAATCTAATAGTGTTATTATATTTGTAATTTAAGGGTAACATATATGGTCAATTATGTCATTTTTATAAATGTCCTTTCATATATGTAAATATGAATACAAGTTGTGGTCATATTTGGGATTAACCTTTTCAAGGTAAAAAATGATGGTATTGTATCAAAATTTATCTCAATCGGAGGCCTGAGTACATCTTTTAAGAGTGACTCCGTATTTCGGAACCCTTGAGCATTGTGAAAACTCTTCCTTTGATCAGAGCTGGAAGGCCACCGCGCCATGGTAACCATGCATGCCTCGGTGTGGGCAGGGTGTGGGATGGAATCCTACAACATGCAAGTATAATATGTGACATTTTACAGATCAGAACCCCGTGATGGGGGTTCTACAATTTACAATTTCCTCCCTGTTGTGGAGGTTTATAATTTCTCCCCAGTGGTGAGAATTTAGGAAAAAATTTCCTCCATGGTGTAAGTGGATGAATGTGCTTTATTGTAATATTAGGATGTCATGATGTATTTAAATTTTAAAAAACAGAGCTGGAAATAAATGGAGAATAAGAGATGGTAAGATAGTCAAATTCTTTTGCGACAAATGGACTGATAGGGAGTTAATTACGGTTGGACCTTACCTGAAGATGTGAAGATGGATGCTTGAGTGAGAGGCTTTATAGACCAACTTCAAAATGCGTGGAATGAAGTGGCGATAAGAAGGGCGGTGGGCTGTATAGAATGAAATCAAAGGCTGGCATCCTGTTGTCTAATGAAGGGAATGCGATAGTTTGTTTTAGGATAAGGCCGCAAATGATAGATTTTCTGTTGTCAAACAAAGGGGAATATGATAGTTTTGGGAAAGGGGGTGTCGCTCAAAAGGTAGATTTTCTGTCAAGTCTACATATCAGGAGGCTTATGAAAGCCTTCAAGGGGTTGGGCGGACGGCTACTACGGGGATAGTAGAGGGAGACACAGAAATCTTGAGGAGAATGTGGAAATGTAGTATCCCAAAAAAGATAAAAGAGTTTTTGGTTGGAGACTTTTTACTAATTGATTGTTGGTAAGAATAAACTTGCTGAGAGGGATCACGTTTGTTATGTAAACAAAGTACTGAGATGGAGGATAGCCTTCATTTGTTCTAAAGATGCGGTAAGGTGACAGAATTTTTCAGGAATGAGAAATTGGGGAGACTATAGGAAGGGACTTCAACTGCTTGAAGAAACTCTTTTCTGCTTTAATAAGTGGGGAAGACAATTATCCGCTCTCCTTCTTCTTCAAGATCTGTTGGCACATATGGTTCATGACGAATAAGGAGTGGGTGGAGGAAGGGCCTATGCAGCATCTAGAGCTAGACAACTTGTGCGTTAACTATATTCATGATTACCAGTCGGCTATTATTGCTTAGAAAAGTGCTTTAAATGTGATGGTTGGGTAAAAATGAATGTTGACGCTAGGCCGTGTGCAGCAACGAAGAGAATGGGATTTGGGTCCGTGATCTGAGATGGAAATGCCTCATTTCTGGTAGCTAGATGCTAGACAGAGGAAGGGGAGGCAAATCCAATGAAAATGGAGCTAAAGGCTGTTTTGTTAAGGATCGGGTGGCTAGCTGAAATCGGGTATTAGTAATGTTGAAATCGAAAGTGATTCTTTGGCAGTCATGTCGTGGCTAAGAGGTAGAGAGAAAATTAGATTAGAGCTGGGCTACAGGGCAGAAGAGATCAGGGATTTGAAGGATTCTTTTGAAAACACCAGCTTCCTTCATGTCATGAGGACCGGTAACTACTGTGCACATGTATTGCCAAAATGGGTTGCAGCTTCAGGCGAAAATGACTCGACATCGTGGAGAGAGAGCCTAGATGGTATAAATGAACAGCTGTGTATAGATTCTCAATCCTTGCTAATTGGTATTGGGGTGGCACCTATGGCATTCAACCCTGTTTCTTTTTGGTGTGAGGATGAATGCCGGTTAGGGTGCCACAGAATAGTATATGTAACATTTCATTAAAAAAAGTCATATTCATCTGATTTAAGAGATGTATCTGTACGCGAACCCTCAAACGAACCATTTGCATAGAAATTTTATGATGGAATAACAGCAGCCGAATCATTTCCGTTATGTTGAAACCATGATAGTCTATAGGTTATAGATCTTATCGTGGACTATTTAGTTTAGTTGAGATTTGAAAATTAGATTTATTTGGAAAATGATAAAACTTTTGAATGAAAAATTTTTGGCGTAAAAGTTTTTAAAGTGGGAAAAAATGATGTGATATGATAAGAGTAACGATGGTAAGTAAAAAAAATAAAGTTAAAATAGATATATTAGTTATATAGGTAGTTGTATAGAAATGATTGAAAAACAGAATAGTTGTATAGAAATATATAAATAAACAATTAAAAATTGAATAGTTACAAAGAGTAAAAAATTTTAATCGTGTAGCTAAGCATGCGGTGAGTTTAAATTTTTGGTGTTGTTGGGAGGGCTACTGCCGACACTTAACTTTGTGACGAGGGGCGAGAGCTGTCCTGAATCTATTCTGTCAGAGATCTACCATCTCCGAAAGGCGAAAGCCCGAGGTTCTCAGGCATTGCTGTGACTGAACATGTGAAGCTAGTTTAAGAGAGCTCATTACTTCAATGGGTGTGAAGATCTTCCGAAGCTGAAGTTTTGAAATGTTATTCAGATTCTCTCTATTTTCAGAAGTCCTTTTGCATTTGAAGAACGTGAATGAATATAAACAACCTCATTGACATGCCTTTGCAAAATCCGAGTTCGGAGAGCTGAGAACATGCTTCCTATTGATCAGAACTGGCAGCATAGCAAGGCTTAGTTTGTCGCCTTCAAATTAGGACGACTTGAAAGCCGAGGAAAGAGATACAACGGCATCATGTTCAGAATACTTATTGGCTGTTATTTTACAATTTTGGATTCAATTTGAGTTAAAACTTAAAAAAATAAGAAAATGAACATAACAGAAGAGCAAACACTGCCGAAAGCTTGTCGTCCTTTTGCCATATTCATCATCCATGGATTAGTAAATCGAAATGCATTTTACAGCTGATGTCAGTTACACACCATTTAGTGAGAAGAAAAATGAGTTTTTCGTACAAGGTCTGAGAACCCAATTTAAATGTCTCAAAGATGAATAAATAAATCAATGGATCCGCCTAAATTAGTTTGTCAGCCGCTGAATCTATCATTAATGACACATGCACTGACCTCAAGCCAAGTAGACGTCATGAAGTGTATGTGGGGACAATTGAGGCTCAACCCTGCCAAGTTTTCCAACTTCCAAGCACACTGGCAGAAGCATGAGAACCTGGAGTTCTTGAGCTGAGATCTGATCACAACCACGCTCATTAAAGAAGTAAGAAGTTTCCCAACTTCCATGTTTGAGGTCTTCGTTCATTCTGACAGTGAATGCTCCTTCTAGCACAAAATATCCATCAAGGTTCAAGGTTCTTATTAAGACCATCTACACCAAGATGAAGAAGAATCATTCCTCTGCAGTTGTGGGCATGGGAATGGAAATACTCCCCTTGTCTCACCTTCAATGAATTGGCATTGCCATTTAGCTGGTGGAGCTATCCCTTGCAACTGAATGTTGTTCATGCATATCAGTTCAAAGGGCGCACCATCAAGCCCTTCCAGAACTGGAGCCCTACTGATTCCCCTTCCAACCACATTATTTATATAAACGCCCCTGACGACAGGGAGAGCCTTAGGATCCCATCCCTCGTCGGGGTGGTCATTAGCACCCCTGCTGAATCTTATGGGTATTCTCACCCTATCCAGGGCCATGTTTGTTACTGTGATGTTGGTTATGTATCCACCTCTTCCCCTGTCTGTCTTCAATCGCACACCAGCCGCAGAATTCTTCACGTGCAGGTGCTCGATGAATACATCTGATATCCCGCCAGACATCTCACTTCCAATTCCAACCCCAGAGCATGTGGGAGTTGTACCTGACACCCTTCTCACAACGATGTTTGAACTCGGGCGCCCTGTTGCAATTCCATACTGGTCCCATCCACTCTTCACTGCTATTAGATCATCGCCGCTCTCAATGTAGCAGTCTTCAATGCACACATGTGAGCTTGAGTCTGTGAAGTAATGAATGAAACATTCAGATATACCCCTACCCATCGTAAACATCAATGTGGCTATTGCAGATACCCAAATCAAGGATGGAAATCTTACACACCTGGGTCTATTCCATCTGTGTTTGGGGAATGTAGAGGTGCCAGAATCGTCATTCTGTTTATCACCACATTACTGATAACAAAGATGGTTAGTCCCTCATAAGAGATGACCAGAAAAACTAAGGCAGCTGATTCAACTCATACTCCTTGTATGTTGAAAGAAAAATAAAAGTCAGACATGATGATAAGAAAATTTGGAACAGAAAGGGGGAAAAAATGATACCTGCAGTAAACAGGGTGGATTGTCCAAAAGGGAGAGTTGAGGAAAGTGAGATTGGAGATGAGGATATTGCGAGAATTTGTGAACTCGACGAGGTGACCTCTTGTGTGTTCTAAGCTCCGGTTCCACCACAGCTCCCACCACATCCTTCCCTGCCCATCAATTATACCATTCTGTCCTGAAACCACGGAAAAGCGTTCATCTTAGTTTTCTAATATCGATGAAAACATGAGCATTTTGAAAGTTTTTTCACCAGAAGTAGATAAAAAGAGAGAATATCAGCTTGATAAAGTAAAATTATTACGGGAATAACATGTCAAATCACGGTTTTAAAAATTAAAATTTCCACGAAATGCATTCCAAATTGCCAATTCAAGTGGCCAATGGCAGCTAGCGCATGCCATTTTATTGATTTTAGTATAGTTAATTATGCCGAGCTATTTGAATTATCAATTATGGAAAGAAACCAAAATATCCCCATCGATGAGACTGTAAATTCCAATGACCAAAACAAATAAACAAATATGTAGTGTTTTGTTATGGAAAACAAATATATAGTTTTGGGTTACCTGTAATGACAACATCCTCAAGATTATCACCATGTATTAGGCTACTGTGCCGGCCTCCCAATCTCTCTCTCCCGCGCCCATAGGAAGGCAATGGTTCTATCACAGGCCATTCCTTTGAGTCCTGTTCCACCATTCCAACAGATTAACAAAAACACACTACCAACATGATTCATAATTGCTTTTCGAAATAATCTATGCAGTAGGCTTTGAACCTGTGGATGATCGCATATATACGAAGCTTAATTGGTTAATTTTCATCCACACGTCACGAAAAATCAATGATGAAAGTTAGGCATGCAGACTTCCTTTCGGCTATCCATTTGATGGGGCTAATTTTGTTTGGATAGCCTTTTTGAAAACAATGTGAAATCAATAATTTAATTAATAAGTACAATGTATTTTAATAATTGAAAAAAATAGATTCGCCTAAAAAAAGTAGAATTAACATGAAAGGAATATATTATAAACGGGTCAATTGACAAGAAATTAAAAAAATAAAAAATCATAAGAAATTAGAAAAAGATGTATGCACCACTAAAGAAAATAAGATTATTAAGTAATTAAGATGTGAAATAACATTAAGATATATGGCATAAGAGGTTCTTTAATTCGTTTGATAATTGGAGAAAAACATTAATATTACAGAAAATAATGATTGGAAATAAAATGAATAATATTAAAAAACAAAATGAATCATGATAAATATTTTTCATGAAAAACTGAAAAATAATAATTAAAAAACAAAGAGATAGTAATGAGAAAAAAAAAAAAAAAAAAGAATTGCTGAATCATTAGATAGAAACCAGAGTTTTCGTTGGTGACAGGCAAAGAAGATGGAGGAAGAGAAGATATTGCATGCAAGCAAGCTGATTAATTACCGTGGAACCCAAGAGAACTGCACCTTTTTCCAAATACAAGGTGAAGTGACTGGTGAGATTGAAGCTGCCGGTGACCCATCTTCCTTCAGGTATATTCAGCTGCGAGCCTCCCTTTTCGCCGTAGGCCTTGAGATATTCCACGGCCCTGCGGAAGGCGTCGGTGTTGGACGTCCTCCCATCACGAACCGCCCCAAAGTCACGTATAGACATAACCTTCTTCCTGGGCCAAGAACCGGCCGCCGGCCGATAAAACCCGGAGCAGGTGACCACCGCCTCCGAGGAAGAAGACGGGGCTCCCGCATCGGTGGCTGACGACGGCACCAGCACGTGTTTGGGCGGGGAGGTGTGAAACCAGGAGACGGCCACAATGGTCAAGACCAGACCCAAGAGGATCCACGAGGGCCTTGAGATGCCGCTCCAGATGGTGGCCAGCAACGGCTTTTCGGCTTCCATGTGTATGTGTTTGGTTGGCATGGGTGAAAACACACAGCAACAAAAGGAAAAAACCCAAGGAGGATCAAGACTTGGCAATATATAGGTGTGGATTCGTTGGCCGTGCTTAATTTTGGTGGGCGGGCCAAGGGATGGAGTTTACTTGGGGCATGCCAACAGCGTACGTACATGTGGGAGTTTACTTGGGGGCATGCCAACAGCGTACGTACATGTGGGATTCGGCATTTAAGAAACATGGTTTACTTTCATGTCTTCTTGAGAATCGAAAATTGGGAAACGCGTGATCCGTTTCGTTCGGTGTCCCACCCGATCTGTTGCATTGCATTTGCACGCCTTTTTATTCGAAAGCCTGGAATAACAAAGGAATTGAAAATCATTGCCCGGTATTCACGGGCGAGATTTCTGACACGGAGTCAGGTGGCCAAAAATTCGTGTGCACATATTTGGGTGGGCCGTTGACTTTAATTAATGGCAGAGCCAGCCCCCCATCTCAATTTAAAAAACTACGTTAAGTGGTATAATCAAATTTAAATGATATATATATAGTTGCCCCTCCTTACAAAAATTATTGCCCCCTTGGGCAAAAAAAATCTATTTCTATACATGCCCCTCAATTTTGTTGGACTTTTCATTTTCAAGTTTTCCGTAATTTCTTTATGCGAACACGACCTTTGTGATTATCTTTCATTGTTCCCGTTTGTGATTATCTTTCATTGTTCCCGGCTCTCTTCTCGCCTATCCATCTCATTATCAACTCTCCATTACCAATACTTCATCCTTCAGATTTCCTACTATACTATTTTCCTTTCTATTTCTCTGCCATTTTTTATTTTATAATTTTATTCGAGATGAATAATTGACATAATAAAATTTCAGATTTGTCATCATTAATAATATATATAGCTCATCGGTAATAAATTTCTTTCGCTTGATATGATTTCGCTCCTCCTAACCATTGTTTTTCCATTAAAAACAGTCACCTCAATCGAAGCCCACGATAACGTCGAAGCAAAACTTGTAGTGATTTCACAATGAGTATTATTTCATGTGGTGCAAGATTTAAGTAACGTAAACATATTTTATAAAATTAAAAATAATTAGGCTATCAATAAATCCATACGTACATTAAAAAATAAAAGCCTATAAATCTATTATACTAATTTAATATTCTCTATTAGTATTGATTAAATATCTTTATTAGTATTATTTTAATAGTAAATCATCATTATTTGAGATTTTAAAGGACCATAAGGAAATTGAATAAAATTTACCTTGTAAATTTTGCTTCTTCTAGAGCCTAACAAATAGTTCAATTATTTTTGTAGTAAATGATCGATGCATTTTTTTTTATAATTTTTAGGTGCATTAGTCTAATAATTTAGCAACTTTTTTATTTATTTTAAGCAATTACAATAGTCTATTTTTCATCACTATCTTCAATTTTTTTATTTTATTTTCTATATATTTCAGTTATGGTTTATATTTTATATCAATTTAATTTTATCTTATGAAACGTTTAGTTTAAGCCAAAGATGGGTAAAAGAGAGGGAAATATCGATAAAAAGAGACGTAGGATTTTTCTATTTATTATTTGATCTTGAATATATTTAGATATTGTTGGACAAATTTTGGTTGAAATTTGAACGGGTAATATCTAGTTGTTGATAGCACATGGTTTATTTTTCATGTATTTTCTGTCAATAAGTTGCAAATGTATATATTATATAATATTGTCATGTTATAAGAATATTTGATATTTTTTATAATAAATTTATTATCTAACATTTCAAAATATGAAAATTCTTCGAGGAAAACATAAATATTTTTATTAGTATAATGATTCAATATTTCGTAAGCACGGAAAAAATCTTCATGCTTGTTCTTTATTTTTTTACTTTTAAAATATTTTAAGAAAATTTAAACCATTTATCATATTTCTTTGTATATATTTATTTATGATTCCAAAAACTATATGTATTGTAAACTTTTATATATTATACTCTTCAATTTTTTATAATTTTTATTAGTTAGTTTGATGTGATTATATGATAGTAAAATGACATATTTTATATTTTAAAAGAAAATATATATGGATCCGACGTGACTACGTTGGGATAATATCTGTGTGAATCTGTATTGGCGAGAGGAAGAAATTTCTGATCCTTTCCTCCCCATGGAAATTTATAGCTTCGTTCCTGGACTTTCCTCCCACGTCAATAGCGATGGGTCCGCGGAATGAGCATGCGCCGAGCCACGTATGAATTGCTGCTACCACAGGATCCGCGTCTTCCATCCATCCGCTCGTGTTCAGTGGCTCAGTGCCTTTGAGGCTCAATGCACCCACGTCCATACGATTAACTTCAGCTTTAAGGCGTCCTATTCGGACTTCGGTTGTACGCTCCCGCGAGCATTTAGCCCTGCATGATCCTGGGCGCATATATCTATGTTTTCTATTTTTAAAATTTTTTTTTTATAAAATTATTAGCCCAAGTGTATTTAACGTATATATCAATTTTTATCATTTTGGGATATTTTTATATATATATATATTTTTTTGAAAATCAGTGACATTTTAGGTAATTTCAAATTACCTAAATTACCTAAAATGCCACTGATTTTCAAAAATAAAAAATAAATATCTAAAATACTTTAAAAATAGTAAAAATTTACTCAAAGATTAAATACACTTGGGCTAACAAGTTTATAAAAATATTTTAAAAAAAAAATTAAAAAAATTGGCCCGGGCGCATGCAGCGCTACATTCTCCTAGGAACATACAACCGAAGTTCGTCTTATTTTGTTGCATTCGCGCGCCCTCTCCTTCCGTACATATATGATTACTCCATGCAACCGATTTCTGGGATATATTGAATGTTTTTATACATTTTCATAAATTTTTTATTCTTATGAAACTTTATATTTTTTTCTAATTTTATTTAACGCCAACACATGAAATTTACAAATTTTTTATCTTTGAAATTCAAAAAAATATTAAACAGAATAAAAATGATAAATTTAAGCAATAAAAAGATATCTTTTTGAGCCCAGGTATTCGTGCAAATATAAAAAATAAATAAGTAAAAATAAAAAGCTTGCATGAGCATTAAATTTCAATACTCACGCAAGCATCAAAACCTGCCCCAGCAATAATAATAATAATAATAAATGGCTCAAAATACATATAAATTTATTGAAACATTGAGCATTGTCTTCAATATAACAAAATTTATGATCATAGTCTACTTTTCTGATAAACTCTCCTTCTAAAATGTTGAATCCAATTGAATTAGGCACCTATTATGACTTGCAGGAGAGTTCTTTTTGGGTCTTTTAGTGACGCCAATTATCACGATGATACAACAGTGATAGCCATCTACGTATGTATGGCCCAAATAAGAAATTTGACGAGTACTGCATATCGATCGGTTGGGCGACCACCGCAGACCTCCGCCAGAAGGAGCTGTGCTTTTCCCATCATTATTCATGCGTAAGTAGTAAACACAACGAAGCACCGAGCTTTCGACGAATTGGAGAAATTTGAAAGGATCATGGAAAGATTCTATTACCATGCTGGGTCAGTTTTGCAATAAAAGTAAAAGTGAAAAGAGGAAAAAATTCTTTTAAAAGAAATTTCTAAAATTATATTACATTATACTAAAGACTACACTCCAGCTGATACTCAAGCCCGATATTCAACTCGCATGCTCCTCTTGTCACATTCCTGGTGTAGCACTCGTCGGGAGCGCTACAATGGGCTCGGAATAGTTTCCCGGGCCTTGAAAATGTGAGTCGTGTTGGAAAGCAACATGGGTTTAGATTTACTGCATCCACATGGGGTAGAATGAGTTAGGCCTCACATTTTTTAGAAAAATTGGCATATGGGCGTTTTCTCATGATTTTGGCAGCATGACGGCTAAGACGGGACTTTCTGTACATGGGTCAAGTCACAAATCCGGCAGCATAACTGCAACGTACTATGCTGAAATCTGCGGACCCGCGTGCACCCGCCTTGCCAGGGCGTTTAGCTCAAACACGCACATAAGAAAATAAAGAAAATGAAGTCGCCACCGATCTTTAAAAGGGGATCGGTCCTTATTTGACGAAATAAGGCACTAGTTGTACAAAGATCGGACTCCGGCCTTCGAGTTGAAGCAAATATGGAGAAATTTGTCAACCCGAGGCAATTCACACGACGTGAAAAGGGGGGAAATAAAAAGATTTAAGAAAACGGGAGAGATGAAAAGGGAAAAATGGGAAAAGAGGCTCGTTGCTTGGAAAACATGAAAACCAGAATGCCGGGGCGTTGCTGCAGACTCCTGTCTTCCCCTCTGTGATGCCTCTCCAAGTGTGTTTTAAATGAGAGGGGTGCTCCTCCTTTTATAGGTGTAGGAGTGGGCTTTGGGCTCTCTTGAGGTCATGGACTTGGTCCATGGGCTTGGACTTGAGTTGGGATCATGGGTCTTAGGCCATTTGAGAGGCTAGACTTGGTCTATAAGCTTAGCTTGGTGGGCTAGAGCTTGGCTAAGCCCATGGCTTTTCGGTGGGCCGTTGTAGAGGCCCAAAATAGTAAAGAAGTCTGCTTCTGAGGCTTAGTGGGCTAAAGCTTGGCTAAGTCCGTTTGTTTCGTCTGGTGGGCTACTTTGTGGAGCCCGTTGAGGTAGCCTATAAGAGCTTCGCTCTTTGTGGGCTGGATCTAGTTTGTTGAAAAGCTTGCTTCGAGGCTTGGTGGAGCTTCGCTCCCGTGTGCTTAGTTTGGAAATGCCTGTTTAGCTTGCTTAGACTTCTTTTTGCCTTGAATTTGCATGGGCTTGAAATTTATTTTACTTGTTCATCTTTAGGCCCAATGGTGGGGTGTCAACACTTGAATTATGCATTGGTTGAGGAAAATTTTGTTAAAAAGTGAGCAGGTAAAAACTGATTTGAGCAGGGATAATATTAGAGGATAAAACATTTCAAACTACTATTTTAATTTTTTTTATTTCTTATCATTATTTATATCATATTACATTATTTTCTATCAATTTAAAAACTTTTACATCAAAACTTTTATCGTTTCTCAAATACACTTTAAATGGTCTAGTAATAAACACTTATTTTTTTTCCCTTTTTCGCAAACGAACCTAAAATCTACGGTAGATGCGATTCGGGTCAAATAAAAAAAATGACTACAAACACAATAGCTATTTGTCTAGTCTCCAAAAGTTTGGTTAGGATGTTCGTGAATTGGCTAAAGTATGAAACTATGGCAAATTGTGGGATTTTGTTTCCCAAGGCTAACAATTACTCTATTAATCATACTATTTTTTCACTTTTATTATTATATTCTAATCATTTTCTCTGTCAAGTATTTCTAACAAATTTGTTGATTTTAACTATACTCTTATCATTTCCTATGAATTACACGTCTTACAAAATATTTCATGTTCTATTTCTTATCATTTTCTACAATTCCACAAAATTTTACCTTTCGAGACGTCCCCTTGGTTATTAGTCCCAATACCAATATAAATCAAATTTCTATAACGCTTGTCAATGCTTCGTTGAGATTAAAAAAATTATCGTAATTGAAGATTAAGTTGAGCTATAAAGTTCATTGGATCTCGGTGAATATAAACCTATTAAGGTCTTCTTTATCGGTGGCCGACCTAAATTGTCCACTATTTCGTTTTTTTTAAACTATTAGCTCCAATAAATAATATTAAAAATATTAAAAATCGAATTTAGTTAACAATATCTAGGGGTTTACATAAAAAATCTGTCGCAAATATGGGATGTGAAGTCGTCAGCATTCAAAACAGTCAAATAGTGGGCTCATCCTTCTCCATCTGGAACTGAGAGTGGCCCATGGAGGTCCACAACAAAGGAAAGAAACAGTCAAGGGCCTGATTTTCACCAAGAGTCAGCCCTGGGCCCACCTGACGAAGAAATTGTTGCTCAGCAACCGTGCAGCGGGTGCACACAGATCATGCACGACGTCTCAACGTAGGCGACAAGTTGGAAATTTTGGATTACTAACCCGCGGGCATTGACTTGACTTCGTCCAACCGCAACCAAAGGGCCGGCCTGCAAAGCCCGGTGCGTGGCGCCTGGAAACTTCGCTGATGACGTTCACCCCGTCTCGATCTCAACCGTAAGCGTATTCCACACCTTAACAGTTAAGACAATCTAAATCCACCAATCCCCACATATGCTTTCGCATTTCACCAAAAAAAGAAAAAAGAAAAAAAAGAAAAAAAGAAAAAGCCTCGGCTAATCCACCAAACTTCAAATTTTACGACCCATCATGCTCTATTTAATATATAGTAATAAACGAGACCGGTGTCTCGCATCATCGTCTTAGTTATCAAATTGCCTCAATCTCCATGACGCTTCTCGATTTATTTATTTAGTGGGAATAAAGGAAGGAAAAAGTTTCCACGGAAACAATTCCTCCGGCTATTTCAAGAAATGCCACGCCGTTCTCATCTAGCTAGCTGATTTGGATGATTTTATAAGTCCAATATTTGTTCGATTAAAACAAGGTCATGGTCTAGCCCCATTGGATGAAAGGTCCTGATCAAAGGACCTAGGTACAAAAAGCAAACGTTTTTCGTTTGTCTACAACCGACGGACGATTATTTGCACCATATTCACATCCATAAACGCATCAACGGAAATGGAAATAGAAGGGCATTTCTTAGCTGCTCCAGACGCAATCCGGAGCACCGATTTTCGGTGCATGGGTTTGTATCGAATCATTTTCCTGTTAGGATTATTCAATTCCAGATTGTTCACGCCAACCCGACCTGCGTTTCCAATATCCAGAAGTCCACCTAACAATTTCTGTATATTTTTCCCCTGTCGTCCTTAGGAAACAGCCCCCCCCCCCCCCCCCCCCCCCCCAC
>JAXCLR010000001.1:68382848-68398395 GCA_035584095.1 Annona squamosa
TATGGGTAGTTGTGTAGAAATGATTGAAAAGTAGAGTAGTTTGTGTAGAAAAATGTGAAAAAATAATTAAAAAATAGTATAATCATGGAGAGTGAAAAGTTTTAGATTGAAAAGTTTTAGTTGACATGTTTTTATGCTAAACAAACGCACCCTTAGTAGGTACGCGGACATGTAACTTCAGAAAGAGACGTCGACGTATGCTGCCTAACCACCCATGGACTATGTTTTCTTCGCCATAATTGCTTTCTACTTTTTACCGTACTAATCATTGATTGGATTGACCTGTTCGTTATGACTGTAGTAAAATTTTGAGTTATGTTTCCATGCCCTTGCTTGCATTAAAATTTTCGTGCAACCATGTGTAAATTTTATTTTTTTAAATTTGTTTGAAAATCTTTTATAAGAATGTTAATATAGGTGTAATTAATTTATAAATTAAATTTTACCATTTTTGAAAATTTAAATATATTTTTATTTTAAAAAAATAGTATAGCTTGTCTAAAAAATTAAAAATTTATATCCCTAAATATAGTAAAACTTAATATATATGTTGAATATACCTAGGTTAATAGTTTTGTTGAATTTTTTCAAACAAATTTAAAAAAATGTGTTTTTGCACATGGATTGCACTACAATTTCAATGCATATGAGTGCATTGAATCAAGACTTACAAAAATTATATATTAGTTGTGTAAAAGATATGGGTAATGGTCTTATATTTTTCAACATCTTCTAAAATCTAAATCATCATATAGTTTTAATACATCTTTTTCAAAAATCGCTCTATCCCAACCCAGGATGGTAGGAAAAGTATGCCATTGGGATAGTGGTGTATTGACCGATCACGCTACTTTACAAGTAGGTTCACAGTCATGTCTAATTCAAATTTAGTTTAAATGGTAGTAAAATTAGAACCAAGACTAAAAGAAATTTGTGAAAAGTGTTAGGCAATGTTAATTATAAAATAATTTATTTATGGCATGTATTGCAATTCAAAAAAATTTTCAAACTAAAATTTTTCAATTTAAATTTTTTTAATTTTTATAATTACTCTATTTTTTAATTATTTATTTACATATTCTTATATAACTACCATTTTTTAAAACAATCACTACATAACTACTTATACAATTAGTTTATTTATTTTAATTTTATTCCCTTTGATCTCCCATTTTTGCCCTTACTATATTACATTATTTTTTATTTTAAAATTTTTACAATAATACATTATTTTTTATTTTAAAATTTTTACAGTAAAAATTTTTCATTCACAAGTTTTATCACTTCTCAAACACATCTTTAATAAAAAAAACTAATGACTAAAGCTATAGTACTGACAAGAACAATATAATCACTAGGAATAACTAAATACGAATGAAATTTTATTGATTATTCATGAATAGGATGAGATAAGAATTAGATGAAGATGAGATAGAATTTTCCATTCCCAATTAATAATTTGCTTATTTTACAATTTATTTTTTCATTTTATATATAATTTTATATAATTTTTAAATACCTTTTTCATTTTATATATAATTTTTTATAATTTTTAAATACCTTTTTCATTTTCATCCTATCCTACTCCTATTCTACTTCCCATCTAATCCTGAGCAGAATAAATGTGAGTAGCTTGCAAAGGGACTGGACTCTGGGGTGATGGGCACAAGGAAGCTTTAACTGGTTTTGCAACCATGAGCATTGGGTGCTTGAGTTAGGTTAGTTTGGTTGGACAAACGAACCTATCAATATATTAGAAGTTTCATCAATTTTATAAAATAATAAATAAAATGTTAGGAAAGGTTTGAGATTACAAGTGTAGGGCCTATGGCTTGGTATTCCCCGCAATCATATAATCATATTGCCACTCGCATGGTTGACAAATCTCTGCCTATTAGCAACCAAACCAGAGAGCAAAATCGCATGCAGCTAAAAAGATGGCACTGAAGTTATCATTATTAGGGTTATTTACATTTACCTCATTTCTTTTGCAAATTTATCATTTTGAATCTAATTATTCATTTTGTAAAAACGTCCCCTCTTATGAATTTTCTTTGTATAAATATATTATAAATACTAAATACCCTTCTCACGAGGAACGACATGATCAAGTGTTGCTCGGATTTTTGTCTGAAGTTAATTTTGGACTAATCAAAATCTCAAATATGATTCACTTGCTATTAAAATCAGAAGGGCCACAAATTAAATCAATGTCGATCATGGAGTTATTTATGTATATAAATTACAGAAATTAATAGAAAAAATTGCTCCTGCTAAGGGTTATTAGTCCACATTTTGGTCAGTCTCCGGAAGAAATTTGTATCAACGGCTATTGATAGATCTTGCAGTTGTAATTGAGAATATATTTATATTCCAAAACACAAAACTACTCACAATGTTATGAAAAATTGGTAGATATTATACATGTTCTTTTACCAACCATCGCGACAGTAAACAAGACACATGAATTTTCTTATAGTATCTAAATCACTGTTATATTAGCCACAAACAGAATTTTAACATTCATTAAATAACATCAGAAATGTTGAAGGAGGGGAAGTACTATATTCAAGAGATTCAGAATCTCAGATTTTTTTTTATTTTTTTAAAAAAAGCAACTCGAGCTGTAGTATGAGCATGCTCATTCACTGACATATTAACATAACATAAAACAGGCCCAAAAATATCATCAAATGAGACCTTACACTCAACAGTTCTAGTGACTGCAATATTGGTGACAAAAAGAATTGGTAAAATTGAAAATTTCTACACTTCGTAGTTACATGGCTCATCATCGCGAGCTGGTTTCCACATAGCTATATATATTTATTAAAATGTAGATGTAGCGAGTAAAAATTGTAGGATGTGCACAAATTTTCTTATCAATAAAAAGTAATACCATGATTAAAAATATCATGAGAAATCATGATCACTGAGTGGCGCATGTCAACCGTCACCCCCTTCCAGAGTGTCTTCTTTTCCTAAAATATTCTCCTGTTCTGAGACTTTCTGCCACCCTTCTGCCCCTCTGCCTTTTTCTTTAGCCTTCTCCTTCTTCCACCCAAAAAAGGAGAACGCAGATCTGAGCTTTAAGCCTTTAACAGATTTTCCAATCTTTCTACGGATTGCACTCAATTTCGGTGTATTTCTCTTGATTAGTTTTCTTCTTCTTAATCATTTTCGTTTTCTCGTTGGCCGATCCGAAGGTGGACGGGTTATGTTCCTGATATTGAAATTTCTCGGATGTTAGGGTTTTAGTGAGGCGCAATATTCAATGGATTCGTCTTCGACGGGCCAGGCTCCTGAATTCGATTACCTGTTCAAGCTTTTGCTGATTGGTGATTCTGGCGTTGGAAAGAGCAGCCTCCTCTTGAGTTTCACTTCCGACACTTTCGAAGATCTATCTCCCACCATCGGTATGTGCTTGCCACTTCTTCACTTTTGAATTCGACATTTCCACCAATTGTCTATATGCATGATTCGTTCTGAAAAAAATGTGCATCATTGCTTATTTTCTTTGATGAAATTAGTGACCTTTCTGTGGTTGATTTGAGTTTGGGTTATGCTTCAACTCCGAGAAGGGGCATTTGGGTGCAGTGAGATGTATTAATAATTTTAACCTAAGAAAGTTGGATTCAGCGGTTGTGTGTTATTGGCAATTCGTCCCAGTTAGCCAGAAAGCTTTGCAATTCAGTTTCTCAGATGCATCTAAATGCGACTGTGGTTGTTTGACCGGTTGTATTGAGGGAATAAATTGATCAATCTGATGTACACGTATGAATTTGCTTCGAAACTATTATTTTTCTGCAAATTCTTCTGTAGTGTGCAGTGAGTGTTTATCATCTTTTATCTGGAATGGATTTAGTCTTTTCAGACACTATGACTTGTTAATTTCTTCCTTTTTTCCTCCCAAATGAATGAGAGAAATAAATTATTTAAAGCAGATGTTAGAAAATTTACCTGATGCTCCATGGAAAATGGGCTGATTTCCTTTTGACATCCTGCGTCCTTGACTATAGTAAATGAACAGTTTATGGGGCTTCCCAATCTGTCGTATTACTCACGAGAATTGAGATGTGCATCATTTGAGTTTATGTTCAGCTGGTAGACAGTTAATATGACAGATCCAACAATGGGCTACATTCAGAAAAGTGGGTTGCAGGAGAGAATGATTGCTGAACAACGGACACAGTTTTAGTTGTTTCTCCATGTCAAATGTCATGGCATTTGGACTGTTGCATTGTAGACACATTTCATGTGTTCTTACTTGAGAACTCATCCTTTTTTCCCCAAACTGAGCCATAATTCAGTTCAAGTTCAGTTATAAGGTTGTGGGCATCAAGTATGAAGGATATTTCCTGCTTGTATTAGAAAATTTTGCATCTCGCATATTTGGTTATTCTAGTTTTTTGTTTTCTTGCTTCCATTTTGTTGTTGTGCTAATCTCCAGTCATTCTCTTTTTCTTCTTCTGTTAGGTGTGGACTTCAAAATAAAAATAGTTAACCTGGGAGGAAAGAAATTGAAACTTGCAATTTGGGACACAGGTGATTTCACTTTTTTCGTACATCTTAATTGATCACCCTTGATTTATGAAATAAAATGATTATATGTTTAGGATCATTGTATGACTGCTTCTCCTTCATCATATTCTTTGTCCACTTTATTCTCCGTTTGGCTTTGTTTCTTACTTTTTTTGCTGCTTCAGTGTTATTTTGTTTATCCTTATTATTTATCCTTTCATCGAATATACAATTGATTAAAGAAAGGAAATATGAGAACACAGATTTTAAGTTCGTCAGTAGGCAGTACAATAGTTTTAATGTGGTCCTATGACCAAATTCTCTTCTGATTGTCATTTTTTTTTCAATCCTTAAAAAACCTGGATAATGGGGGTTTCACAAGGCATTACTACTCCCCAGTCCCTTCCATGACAGGATTATGTTTTTTTTATTCCTAGTTTGATTGGAAAGGAGGAAGAAGCATAAATAGCCATTTTTCTTTTTTGCATTTGTAGCAAATATTATTGCCTTGAATAAGCCTATGACACAGCTTAATAGCCTTATGTTTAAGATCATGGAAAAGATCAGTGCCACAAAGTAGCCTAATACCAAAACAATTCAGTGTATTCAAAAGCTATTGTAATAAAAGAATCACAAAATATGAGTCAGGACCTATCTTAATTCCTAATGATAAAGGTTCAGTCTTGTGCATAGCGTTCTATTCATTTGCCAGTTTTCACAATTCGCTACAATACTTATTTGGTCTACAATTCTGAAACGTTTTTCACCAACAAAAATACCTGTAAATTTTGGACAGTTGGCAAGAATCAGTCCTTCCTGATGAATGTCCTGTAAATTTTGGGCTGTTGGCAAGAATCAGTCCTATCCTTCTTAGACTCATTAGCAAGGTAAAATTTGGGCATTTGGCTGACACAGGGAGGATTGAAGATCCATTCTTCTTGTGCATCTTATGGATGTTCATTCTGATCAGTGACCTCTAACAGTAGGATGTCAATTGAATTTGTTGCTTTTTGGCTTCTTTCTATTAGATGATGCAAAAGGCATGTGAATGCCAAACATTGTGGATGACCCCTTCCAGGAATGATTGTGAATACATCCGCCGCCAGTAACAACCTTTAGTAATAATTGCCTGTTAAGCAAAATGAATGTGATTCATATTAAGAAGTATATGTATTTTTTTCACACTGTATTATGCTTTTGATATGGTTAAAATATGCTTCAACTTGCAGAATTTCTTTGGCGGATATTCCACAGAGCTTGTTGGTTTTTTTTTTTTTTTCCTGTAATTTCCTTCCTTCCTTAATCAGGCAAAATAAAACAAACTGAATGAAATGCTGTTCAACGCCTACATGTCCTTGTTGTTCCTTAAATTAGCCTCTAGAATGAACTTTTGATCACTTCTCAAAAAGGGATGATGGGAAGCAAGGAAAATGCACAACTGAAAATTTCAAAATTTCATATCCAGAAATGTTTCTATGCAAATATATTAATTATCAAATTTTCTTTGCTTTTTTCTACAGCTGGACAGGAAAGATTCAGAACTTTAACAAGCTCATACTATAGAGGAGCTCAAGGGGTTATAATGGGTATCTTTTCTTGAATTTTCTTTCTTTTATTCAGTTTGAGGACTGTCAAGTCTGTATTTGTGCTAGATTATTTTGACTGGGATTTCTGAAGGCAAGGTCTTGTGCATGTAGTTGTGCTGTACTATGCACTACCTTGTTACTAGAAAGTATTGTTATGCATCTATTCAGCGATCAAATCTTGTGCTTACGACTAACTGAAATCTGATATGACGGCAATATGACTGAGAGGTGGAAAGATTTTGGACTCAAGAGTTAATGTGGAATCAGAATTTTCTTATTCAGATTTATAAAATCATGTGCTGTGATGCATCTGTGAATGTTAGATGTCTGGTCATGCAGGACCATCATTAATATGTAGTCAGTTAATGGAAGCTAGTTGCATTTGATCGATGACTGCCTGGCCAAGTGCTGCTTTCATCATAAGTGCATCGTATCAGGTTCCTCATAATAAGCAGCAATGGTTTTTGGTGGCCTCTTTTATTGTCTTGGAGTCCTGTCAATTGATCAAATGGAACCAGTTGGACTCCTGTTGAAACTGGTTGGAAATTGTCTGGCAAGACTAGTGTGATCTGATGATCTCAAAATTTTTCATTGTATGAAGAAAGTATATGATTAATTGCAATCTTTTCAGTTTATGATGTGACAAGACGAGATACATTTACAAATCTTGCGGATATATGGGCTAAGGAAGTTGATCTCTACTCAACAAATCAGGACTGCATTAAGATGCTTGTTGGAAATAAAGTTGATAAGGTAATTATGCCTCCATTGCTTAAAGGATACTAAGAGCTATTATGCCTCCATTGCTTAAAGCACTTATTAAGTGTCATATGTGCATTGGCATCTGTTCTTAGCAGCAAGATGTTCCTTGGGGTGCATCTTAATTTTTCGCTTCAGTGAATTTTTTCCCCCTCTGAAGGTTGGTGAAATTGATTTCCACCCATGGTGCAAGCATGCACTAATGGAATGACAATTTGAATCAGTTTGGCAAGCAGGGACTGCAATAATTGATTAATGTAGGCCCAATGCATGTCCACCAGGGACATTTTGAATTCAGGGAGTGGCCTCAAAACTATGCTGGAATGTTGTTTAATCACTCACTTCCTCTAATAGGGTATCCTATGCAGCATAATTGTGTCACTATTTTAAATGCAAGATGAATTCTTGGTCATTCATTTTCAGGATAGTGAGAGGGTTGTCACAAAGAAAGAGGGAATTGATTTTGCTCGGGAATATGGATGCCTTTTCCTTGAATGTAGTGCAAAAACCAGAACAAATGTACAACAATGCTTTGAAGAGCTTGTTTTAAAGGTATGTACATTGAACTGTAAGCCCAAGTATTTATATATTTATCCTGATGATCCCTAACAGTGTTCTTTTTGGCCTTTGTTGTCTTATGTTCTACTGTGGTAAACTTACCACTCCCAACTGACGCAGGTCTGGGTCTCTATTACATCATGACAAAACCGTTTCTACTTTTCCTTGTCTCAATACTAGTTGATTTAATTTTAGCTTCATTCACCTTGTGAAGAGGTTCCTTGCATAACAAACATTCAACACTTTTAGGTTACATTCTTGTCAACCACTCTATTGAGTTGCTGGTCTTAGTTGCAAATTGTGGTAATTCTAGGGTATTAATTCCCCACAATATCTTAATTAGATCATTAGTATTTGTGTTATTACTGAAGTTGCATTCCTTGTACTCATCTAACTCTGGCAACTCTAAAGTCATAAGGTTTTAAAAACTCCTATTTTTAACTATAATTCTATATTTTCTCTCATTTTTTCTCATCTTTTGCAACTTTGTTACTGTAAATACAAGCATCAAGACATATCCTTTTTTTTGGGAAAAAATATCTAAAAAGCTGATTCACGACATTCACATGCGTACTTAGCAGCTTTCTCTTTTGAAACACTTGCCGTGTTCATTCCCGATGGATCTCTTTTACATTTTTCAAATCAATAAAAACTACATGGAAGCCTTTTATTTTCTGTTTTCTTTTAGTTGCCTGGGGGGATCCTAATTGGAAAATTGTGTTGATGGTCTTAGCATCATTGAAAGCCAAAAAAAAGGATGTCCAGTATTGCTACAAGGATTCTTGATGTTTTGAAAGAATGGACTCAAGGATCAATTTTCACTCTTGCTCTAGGGAGTATTGATGCTTTATGAAAGCTGAATTGTTTCAGTGTATAAGAGAATCACTATGGAAATAGGGTGATTCTATTGTAGGCAGCAGTGACCATACCATCAACCTCTCAATCGAAATTTCACTTACCTTATGCTATGTTTTTGGTTCGATACTGAGGCAATCCCCATTGTCCCATCCCTTTTCTATATGCATTTGAGGAACTAGGTGCACCTAAGTCTCCCCAGGTCAATTAATATGAGCAATAACCTTGTTCCTGTTTGCTTAGTACTTTACCCGTACATGTTGCTTTCTAGCTCTCTGTTGTCACTATTCTTGTTATTAAGGAATGTGAATGATGATATGCCATTAATGATGCTGCAGATCTTGGACACACCGAGTCTATTGGCTGAAGGATCGGCAGGTGTAAAAAAGAACAACATTTTCAAACAAAAGCCCCCGCCAGCTGATGCGTCAACCAGTGGTTGCTGTTGAGAACTGATAATACCAACTGGCAACTCCTAGAGAACAACATCGGGTGTAAAATTGCTGGTGTCGGCAGTCACGGGTCCTTTTTTTTTTTTTAAAAAAAATATTTATTTAAAAAAAATACTCTTGACGTGAGTCTGTAAATCTGCCTTCAACATGAATTCATTCTATTGTCACTTGTGCTGCGACAACGATACAAGATATTTCCTGGAATCCACCTTTTGTGCGTCTCTATTCCCGGAGTTTGTTGGACACTCGCACCAAATGGCCCAATGTTACGCCAGTAGAACGGAACAATTTCTCAATTGAAAATCATCATTTTTTTTTATTAATATAAAATCCATCAGTTTTTGGTTGCAAATGGCAGCACAAAAAGCCCCCGGTGGATTGTGCGTTTCCGAAGTATTTGAGCACTGTCCTAATAACACGCGTGGCGTAGATTACACGTGCATGAGATTCAAGCCATGCAAGCCCGTCGCTCGAGTCTGGAACAGGGGAGGGGAGGGGAGGGGAGGGGAGGGGAGGATTTGCAGCGATGCCCCGTCAAGAAAAGAAAATAGCTGATACAGTGTTGTGCGAGAAAGAAAGCAATATCATTCATTATCAGCTGCAGGAGGAGACACTGGGAAGATGATTGCTGCCGGGCAGTATCACCTCCCTCTTCCCCCGATAAAACTAGCGTCGCGTTCTTCCGCAAGCAGTAGCTGCTGCTGCAGACGACCACACAAATTCTTTGCAATCCATAAACCAACCACGAGGAGAAATATACTATTTTCCCTTCCAGTATCTACCTCTATCCTTCTCTCCTCTAATCCAACTCTCTCGTACCCTTCACCCCTTCCCAATTTCGACCCTGTTAGCACTTCCGAGAAGGACGCTAGCGAGGCCCTTTCGCAACGTATTTCCGTAGCCTTTGGATTGCTTGACAGAGGAAGAGAACTGCAGGCTCAGGGCGACTTTAATCTAGCTCTCCAGTACTTCACTCGGGTACCCATTTCTCGTTGCTAGCTAGCTTCCCGTTTCTCTTTTGCGTTCTGTCTCTTGAAATTTTCTCACTCTGAGATGGGCCTTTCATTTCACGCCATGATTCCTTCTTTGGACTGATTTTCAGGATCCGCTTTCATGCTTTTAACCGAATCATTCGTTTGGCTTAGTCATTTAGAACCGAATGGAATGGAACCGGTTCCCTAGAAATTACCAAGGGACTTTTGAGTTTCAGGTTTTAAGAGATGATAGGGTGGAATTATTCGGAGATGCATGTTTCCTTAGGAAAAGAAGGTTTTTTTTTAAAAATGTGTTAGTCGGATTGGATTATGATAAAAGGTTCCATTACATCAGTTCCTATTTCATGCTATGCTTGGAAAATCGCATGAGGGGTTTTTTGCCGCCTTTTTTCTTGGGTGTCATCCTCCATGAATTCTGAATTCGCAAGTTGCTATGTGAGCGTGTACAAGTTTAGAAAATCTTAACAGATCAGAGGCCGGAATATGCTTCTATTCACCAACGCCACCTTCTTGATGGTTGGAAAACTTTTTAACTTGGCCCATATAACGGTTACAACTGTCAGTTAATGCTGAGCCGCCTGAGCCGAGCCAAATTAGTAGTAGCAGTGCGAAAATTTACTCCATTTGGTCGCATAAAGCCATTGAAACTGGTGTGGAAAGGTCAGACTCGAATACTGGAGCAATGAGACTTGGTGTGTTCACAGTGTTTTCCGTCTCTTAGTGACTTCTGTTGAAACTACTGTCAATCATCTTTGGAGCAGACTACTGACGAGGAACAGTGATTTCTACTGCTGTTTTCGAGAGAAGTTGGCTTTGGAGCAGTGGCCTTCCACCTAGTGGGGCAATGCTTTCTCAGTTGAAGTGGTTGTAGTGGTGCTTACAATCAGTGAAGGAGGTTGTTGAGCTTTAAGATTGCTTCAGATATGAAGGTTTCTCTCAGTTCTGGGGAGGGGCGATTAGTGATCCTGCCTCCTTCCTGAACCAAACCTTGACCAGTTGATTTTTTTTTTTTTTTTTTTTTTGTGTGTAGTGATTGAAAGATCATCTCTTGCAAATCGGCTGTTACTATTTGAAAATGGCATGAGCATCTCTGTTGCTGTCATCTCCATAGTCATACTTGCTTTCCCCTTCCCCATCCTCCTACTTTCCCATATTGAGACTGCATTGACTTCTAGGATAGTCCAAGAATTGATTGTATGGTCCTGTAACCACAGAGTTACTGGCCAGAGAACAAGCAAATCGGGGCCCATTTCTGCTGTCCATGGTCCTTTATGAGTTCTGCAACCATCCGATGGATTTTTCTGATAGACTGACACTTGTTTTTTTATGATACCTTCTGGTAAGCGTTGGTTTGCCATTGATTTATTAAGTGGTCGTGCAACGATGTTAAGAAATTAGTCAAGTTTTGGCCTTTGATTTACGCAGGTGTACTGTAATTTTAAAAAAGAGAGTAAAGCCAGTGGAAAAAAAATATGGATTAAGATGAAAATTTATCTGATTACAAACCGGAAGTAATTTAGTCCTGATGTTTTTGGTTGGTTAGTTCTGTGGATTCTGAATTTTATTGGGGGAAAATTGTCAGCCTTCATCTTTGATAACTCCAGGGTCATGGGCCATACTCCAGGGTCATGGGCCATCAGCTGTTGCATTCAAGTGGATTCTGCCATGAATGCCACTTGGGTATTTATGGTGGTT
The DNA here is from genome assembly GCA_035584095.1 of Annona squamosa. Classification (NCBI taxonomy): domain Eukaryota; kingdom Viridiplantae; phylum Streptophyta; class Magnoliopsida; order Magnoliales; family Annonaceae; genus Annona; species Annona squamosa. The sequence goes on from JAXCLR010000001.1 coordinate 68,394,270, forward strand.
GATTCATGCTTCATAATGTGGGCTATGTCTATGATCAGACTTATTGTGGCATCTAACTAGTTCTTGTAATGTCAGGTGGTGATTCATGCTTCACAAAATGGGCCATGTCTATGATCAGCCTCATTGTGTTATCTAACTGGTTCATATAATTTCAGGTGGTGAATGAATATAAAGACTTGGCATTTTCAGAATATGCAAGAGTTGGAAGGGCACTGGCCTTGTATGAAGTTGGTGACAGAGAGGAAGCCATTGCAGAGATGGAGGACGTTTCCATATCTCTGAAGGGTTATCCAGGTATCATCAAGTCTCTTATACGAACATAATTCATCCATATGGTCCTAGATACACCCTCCATGCATATTGCACATGACAGTGTGACAGAGATACGTGAATGCTGGGTGTTATGTGTTCTGTGTAAAAGCCAGACTGGCCATATGTATACATATGATGCAGACAATGCGCATGTTTTCTCATGGTGATTTTTTCCCATTGCATGTATCTTATTTTTTTTGCTAAAATTTGAAATTGTTCTTACTCTTGCTTATATGATTCCAATTTTCTGTGTAAATATTTCATTTCTTTACAGAAGTTCATGCAGCTCTGGCAGCAGCCTTATATGCTGACAGACATGCTCCACTGCTTGCTGAAAACCAGTTCGCCATTGCGACGTTGCTTGATCCTCGCTATACAGACATCTCCTACGTAAGAGAAAAGAAGCATTGGCCCCCAAGCTTGGTGAGCTCTTTGCAGCATTTCATCACACTTTCCTAGACATATTCCTGTATGCAAAATATGTGCTATCAACATGATTTTCATCTTTCTGCTTTTACTTGTAAATTGAATTGAATTGTATAGCAATTTCTGTTTCTGCTACCTAAATTCTGGGTTGGTGACTGATTGAATTTGTACCAAAGAAACAACTAACATGGCATGTATCAATAATTCATGGATTTTGTAGGTTGTGTTTCAATGGATATTATTAAATACACCCGGGTGGGTGCACTTAACTTTAATGCACCTACCCAGGTGTATTTAACTCATTTTTTAAATTTTTTTGAAAATTTTCATAAAACTGTTAATTTAAGTGTAGTTAACATGTGTATCAATTTTTACCATTTTTGGATATTTTAGATTTTTTTTTGGATTTTTAAAAATCAGTGGCATTTTTTGTAATTTAAAATTACTAAAATGTCTCTAATTTTTAAAAATCCAAAAAAATCGAAAAAGCTCTAAAATGGCAAAAATTGATACATATATTAAATACGTTAAGATTAACAATTATGTAAAAAGGAAATTCAAAATTTTTTTAAAATGTATATTTTCGCCTAGATGCACCTTATTAGGGCCCGTGTTTCAATGGGGGATCCATTTGAAAAGTGCGTACTGTCCATCCCCTTTTTCCTTTGACATGTCACTATAATTTCTCTTAACTATATCTTTTCTCATTATCATCAATCTTGTCAAATATATTTATTTATTTTCCTTAAAAAAACTTTTTTGGTAATCTGGTAGGGGCACGCATTGGTTTTGTTCTCTTCCTAGCAGTTGGTCTTACAGAGGGTGATCTTGTATTGAGTTTGTTGCTCATCCTAGAGTAATCTAATTATATATCTTGATGATAGATAAAACATGAGTAACAATTGAAAAACTAACATCTATGTTTGAATATTTTTCAGATTTATTTTTGAATGTCCTGTAGAATGCAAAGAGATTATGTTTAGAAACAATGCTACGGTTCAAGAAGACATTAGTTTCGAATCTATAGAAATAGCATGTCCGTTGTAGAAGCTATCAGTATAGCCTATCATTTACTAATGCAGTTCGTCTCAAGCATAAGATTCAATTTGCAGAATATTTAGTTTTTCAATGCAAATCTTAAGAAGATCATTAGAGTAACTTAGAAATGAATTTCTACTCAAGGATCAAGACACAAGTTACAGATTCTGAAGATCTTAAAGTTCAGCTTAGTTGTCCAATTTGTAGAAGTAGATTGCATTGCAGTTCTATAAGGACGGTGATGACATCTATAGTGACTCATTGAATCATTTTTTTAACATTATTGCCAAAAAAAGAAAAAAAGTCGTGTTTTTAACATGATGCTTTCATCACGAAAAGATATGAAACATTTAATTAACAAGATAAAGATGATATAGACCAAGCAAAATTAGAGATGTCCAGGACTAGTTCTCGAAGTTGTAGAAGCTAATAGCATTTTGGATAATTTGCAAAATATATCTATATAATAATTGTAGATATACCCACAAAGTTTAACCATAGTTGTAAATATATCCACATAGTTTGACCATAATAGTGAATATACTCGTATAGTTTCAAAATTGCAAATGATCCTTACTTAATTCAACTATAATTACGAATACAACTATGCAATTATGACGCTGTTACTGCATTATCATAGTGTGAATATATTTGTAAAAATGTCCAAACTATGTAGGCGTATTTGTAATTTTAGAAATTAAATGAGTATATTTAGATTTTGCAAATTATTCACCTAGTTTAATTATCTTTGCATGTATACCTAAACTCTTACTGCACAATATTCTTTATCAACATTCTCGGAGTAAAGCAACATTGTAGAAGCTCAACTCTAGGAGTACAATTTTCACTGGTACATTCATCTTTTTAAGAAGCATTTTCTGCATAACCCTATGAAATATTTTTTCTGTCTACGACTCTCCGATTTACAGCTAGGCAGTGGCAGACTTAGGTTATGAGTTTGTTGGTTAATTCAACAACGCTAACTTTGTGTAAGAGATTGTTCTGAATATAATAGAACCTGAGGTTCCCATCTCAGAAAAAATGGAGTAGCTGCCATGTTTGAACCACTATACTTTCTATGTTCTCATCCGCAGTATTCTTTCTTCCATATGCTCGTCCTTTTACAGATGTGCAAGTACACGCATTTCGGGCTGAAAATTTTAAAACCTTGATTCACTCGTCTGGCTCTTCTTTAGCTATCTGCAATATCATTTGGGACCAACACGTTTCACATTTACCTTTCTCATACACTATCAATCACTCTCGATCATAAAATTTATATTTTCATTTATTTTATATTTCCATAAAATCGTGCAATCTTTCTTTCTTTTTATTTATTTTTCTTTTATGTAATTTTTTGTAGGCGTTGATCTTATATGGTCTGCAATACATGCGGTTGAAAAAAATATTTTTTTTGTATGAATGTGTGAACATTACCTAGTCTTTTCTATGAAATTTGATAATTTTTAGTATTTGTTTGTATTTTATTTTAATTTTTAAAAAGGGGTATGAATTTTTATTTATTTTTGAAAATCATAATAGAATACTAAATAATTTGAAAAATTGTTAATTTTTTTTATTAGTGTATATTTTACAGCACATCAAAAGTTGCTAAATTTTATAGAAAGGAAAATGGAGATGGAACCCCGGCTAGGCTGTCTCCACATCTGTAAAAAAAAAATTAAAAAATTAAAAAATTAAAAAAATAATTTTTTTTTGAGCACCAGTATTGCAGCGAAACACAGGCAATTTATATAAGATCGGCGGCAATTTTGTTCTCCTGTCATTTCAAATTTTAATACTTATTTCTAATTAGTCAAATTTAAAGTCCATCACAAATTTCCGCTGCCATTGAAATTAACTTAGAATGAGCGAAATTTCATCCAGTCAACCCGTTGACTTTGGATGCCGATTGCCTCAGTTGAGGCAGGTTAGCTGCCGCTGATACTCTCCAGCAGCGGAACTGTGAAAAAGAAAGACACTAGCAAAGGACAGACTCGGATGGATTGGAAACAATTAACAAATGAATGATATTGTTACAAAGGGGCATTTTCTCATGTGTTGTAATTATTTTATCTACTTTAGTTGTCTTATTTTTTCTTTTTTACTCTTGTATTTCAATTTTTTTAGATCAATTTTATTTCAATTATTGTGTCATACGAGGAGTGGTTCAATGCAGTTGGATGCATTTAAACTTCTGAGTGTGTTTGGTTGGAATTAAAACTTTTGATGAAAAGTTTTTGGAGTAAAAGTTGTCAAATCAATAGAAAATGATGTAATATAATAGGAGTAATGATGATGAGTAAAGAGAATAAAGTTAAAATAGATAGGTTAGTTGTATGGGTAGTTG
>JAXCLR010000001.1:68398495-68408866 GCA_035584095.1 Annona squamosa
GGAGAGTGAAAAGTTTTAGATTGAAAAGTTTTAGTTGATATTTTTTTATGCTAAAGAAACACACCCTATGTGTATTTGATGCAAAACACAGTATTAAAAATTTTTTGAATTTTTTTTAATAAATAGTTAATCTATGCGTATTTTATTTATGAGAGCGCTACTATAAAACTTATATTCTCCATGACCCTCTTTATTTTTAATATCCAAATGATTGATAAAAAATTCACTTCATCTATTATATTTAGCATCATTTATATTATTATAAAAATACTTTCATTTATCTAGTATTACTACAAAAATACTTTTATTTATCTAGTATTACTGTATATGAGTTTTATCTACAAACATATAAAATCAATATAATAAAATAATTTTACATCAAAAAAAATATAATAAAATAATTTAATATTAAATATTAATTTTAAATAGAATTTTTGTTACATTCTAACATACATGTGAATATATTTAAATATTTTTCCTAATTTACATATAAATATACCTATTTTTGAGCAAATGCGGCCTATATATATATTGAATTTGGATAAAATTTAATTACTAGTTAAATAAATGATTTTAAATACAATAAATAAATTCAATTTTTTATTAAACATTAAAATCTTAAAAATAGAAAGAGTTACATGAAACCGCTTCTATGTAATCCAGTTACATATTACATAGAGGCGGGCTTGATTAACTTATAAGCAAAATTTTATTATTTTTTGAGATATATATTTTTTACTTTTAAAAATGGAGTTGTTTTAGTCATTTAAAAAGTCTAAAACTACATTGTTTTTAAAATTTATATACACATGTCAAAAAATGATAAAACTTAATACATATGTTAAATGTACCTAGATTAATAGTTGTCGAATATATTTGAAAATTGATAAGATTTTTGAATAAAAATTTTTGATGTAAAATATATAAAATCAAATCAAAATAAATAGGTTGTTTGTATGAATTATGGTATAAAAATGATTGAAAAGTAAAATAATTGTATAGAAATATATGAAGAAATAATAAAAAATATATGGTAATTATAAAAAGTGAAAAATTTATATTTAAAAGTTTTTTTCATGTAAACAAACATACTCTTATGCAAAATGTTTCAAAAAATTTTAAAAAAATAAATTTTACACCCACGTGCACGTAAGTTTTAATACGCTTTGGTGCATTGCATCACTGTTTTATAATTATCTTATTTATTTTCAGTTTACCTTTATCCTATTACACTACTTTTATTATTTTTTAATAAAAAATTTGCTTTTCACTTTTCAACACATTTCATAACTTTTTCAAATTTAATATAATTTTTTATATTTCCAATATCACTTTTTTCATGAGAAAAGTCCCAGGGTACCCTAACGTTTGGCCATTATTCCGTTTTTACTCATAATATTTCAAAAATTTCTTAAAACCTGAAATATTCCACCATAATTCCTCCCAACTCATGCCCTCACGTTCCGTCCATCAGCATCGTTTTCTTTTTTTGAATGCCAAAAATATCATCTCGTCCTCCATTCCATCACCGTGGTCTGCTGGGGGCGGAAACGGCGGGATTTCAAGCCTGCCTCCGAATGACACCTCCGTCACATTCAAGACATTTGTGGACGATTTGTACAGGTGGGATTCTTAGTTGTCGCTTCCCTCGGGCGAGTATTGAGGCGGTGGATTCTGGCGAAGTACCCGCCCTTCGGTTTCGCATACTCTCTTCTCAGCCTAAAGCTCTGTAAAAGCCTCTAGTGGCATGGGTGTAGAGGCATTGGTTTATTTCTAATCTTCGGCGTCACATCCAAGAAAGATGGGGAAATCCGTGATCAGCGGATATTTGCAGCTCACCAGGAATTGCTTCTCTGGCGAGCTTCTGCAAGAGATTGGGGAAATGCAGAATTTCAGCCTTTCGCTGATCGGCTTCAACCGCTTCACAGGCAGCCTCCCGTCGGCTATCGAACGCCTGCTGCTCGTCATACACAACATCCCCAACAACGAATTCTTGAGTTGAAGGAAAGGTTGATGAACTCGACGTCGGCGAGGCGATTCTGCGGCAAGTTGAGTGCGTGAAGACTAGTGTGGTTGGCGATTCGAACAGCTGGTCAGTGGCCTTTGGTGGGTTCAGATCTACCAACAAAGGCAGATCCGACAATGGCAGCTTAGGCGAGTGGTTCAGATCCATTTGTGGGCTCCGGCAGGCGGTGTTCGCCAGCAGCAGTGAAGACGTGCGAAGAACGGGCTGCGGTCTTCCATGATGGCCGGATCATCATTCTAGTGGGTAAAGGCCTGGTTGGGGTTGGAATCCGGCAACTGATCAGACCGCTGGTGGTTTTCCCCAAACGGCTACGGTTTAGTTTTGGAAAGCATGGCAGAAATTTGAGGTGAAATGTAAGATTAGGTTTTTGGGGTGAAATGTAATAAGGAAGTAAGTAATTATTGGAAGGTTGTGAATACAAAGGTAACAATGGCCATGTTATGGATACATGAATTTTTTTTTTTCTTTACAAATACATGATACATTCTTATTTCATTTTTCCTTGTCATTTAAGCCATGGGATACTTCGGAGCTTCCGGGTGTGTTTTTCAATCACCAAATAAAAAAATAAAAATAAATAAATAACAATGAAAAATAATTATATTTTTATATTGATAAAGTTCTATGAAAATGCAAAACCGCGTGAAGGAGAACGGAAAGCAATCGCCGCTTTTAACCGTACTTTGCATCCACGCGTCCGCAATCCGCGTGCGGACAGCTGCAGCTGTTGGGGAAGGGTAATCTTGTCTTTTCAAGGATGCTTTCCTTTTCCGCTGTATTGTGAATTCGTGATCGGCCTTCGAAAGACCATCACCGAACGCGCTGTATAAACTATAAAACCAGTGGAAAGGATGACGGCGCTTCTTTATTTGCTCTCTCCGTCTCCGACTTTCGCTCCATCCTCGTCTTCTCCCCTTCCGCCGCCGCCGCCGCCGCCTGTTATGAAGCAAAGGAATCCATGATGCATTCAAGAAATCCCGACTGCCTCTTCAGTGGCGGTGGAATAAGGTTCTTTCTCTCGCTCTCTCTCTACCGTAGAAGGCGTTCTTTTTAGATGGATTCGTTTGCGAACGCGAAGTTTTTTTTTTTGGCACTGGCTGTTTAATTTCGATTCTTGTGCTGATTTGGTTGCTGAATCATCTGATGTTTTCTTAGATTCATGCAGAGGCTTCAACGCTAACGATGACGAGTGAAATTTCATGGTTAACTGAATCTATAGTGTCTTGTTATTGACAGTTTTCTCACCGGAACCGAAAATGGGAGGTTCAGCTACGGATATTCGAGCTTCAAGGGCAAGAGGTCATCGATGGAGGATTTCTTTGAGACTAGCATGTCGGAAGTTGATGGACAAATGGTCGCATTTTTTGGTGTTTTTGATGGTAGGCTTCACAATTCGAAATGTTTTTGTTGTTTCCAATTCAGGGTCTTATCTGACGCGCTATGCCACTGTTGATAAATTTGAGTGCAGATCTGATTGGCTTGGAATTTTTTTCCATGTTGCTTTATGCATTTTGATGTTTGAAAGTAGCGTGTTTCCACTGTCCTTCAGTTATTGACTCCTTGCTTGGATTTAGGCCATGGAGGTTCCGGAGCTGCAGAATATGTCAAGAAGAATCTTTTCAGGAATCTGAGCAGTCATCCGGATTTTATTAAAGATACAAAGACCGCCATTGGTGCGTACCTGGTGCAGCTTTTGAATAACAGAATATGCTGTTTAACTTTAAATCTTTACTAATATGACTTGGCTATCTCCTAACCAAGTACAAATCTGACTGCAGTTGAAGCTTTTAGACAAACTGATTCTGATTACCTCAAAGAAGAGAAAGGCCAGCAAAGAGATGCTGGTACAACTGCGTCAACAGCTTTACTGCTAGGAAATCGGCTGCTGGTGGCGAATGTTGGAGATTCTAGAGTTGTCGCTTGTAGACATGGTTCAGGTTTGCGTTCCCTTTGAGGATTCTTGAGAAGATTTTAATTGTTTTTCACAGAATGGAGGGTTTCAGTTTTGAGAAAATTTAATGAAAGAAAATTGTTTCATTGGGGAAGCTGTTTGTTATTCTATTGGAGCAATTCCTGCCTAGGATAAATATGATAAATTTGCTAAATCTCTACTCACTGATATCCCCTAATCTCCACCACTTCACTGATGAGGAATGAGAAGAAGAGGAAATGCTTCAAATCCATAATAAAACAATAATAAAGTTTGGAACTATGCAAATCTAGAAAAGCCCAAATTAGACTGTCATACCCCAATGCCATCCTATTTTTACCATGATTAGATTTTATTATAGTTTTGAAGTGGTTTTTGGGTTGAATTTTGTTTATTTTATTGTCTGTTTAAGGATAAACCTGTTGTAGATGATTTATGACCCTTCATCTTTTGCGTATAATGATTTTCGGCACAGCCATTCCATTATCGATTGATCACAAACCTGATAGGTCTGATGAGCGCCACCGGATTGAAGATGCTGGAGGATTTATCATTTGGGCTGGTAAGTGTGATTTTAATGTTTATCTGATTTATATTATTTCGAATTTGCAAAAATGTGGAGTACATGTGTAATCTCTTGTACTAACTTTCAGGTAACACTGAACATTGTTAGGAACGTGGCGGGTAGGTGGCATTCTTGCTGTTTCTCGTGCATTTGGGGACAAGCTTCTCAAGCCATTTGTTGTTGCTGAGCCGGAAATTCAGGTAATCTTGAGCTTCTCTCTCTCAAGGCAAATTATAGTAAAATCTCGTGGTCTCTGTGTGATATATAACTTATAGATTATCTTAAATTATCTTTTTGCATATTAAACTGAAATCTTCGACTAGCAGAACTTGTTGTATTCACAAGAATCTCTTTTTTGTGGAAAATGTTAATTACCACTCTGGAGTCTGGAACCTAAAAAGGTGCCTGACACATTAGGATTCAGAAAGATACTATGAAAGACTCTGATAAGTTACTCAGCCAGTAAAGATAGCTAGGGGATCGATTCATTGTCTATTGGAGAATCACAAATAAAGTAGCTGTAAATTCATGAAACATATCTGACCACATCCGGTGCCGGCATATTCTTTTTGTCAATATCTCAAATTCCAGCAAACTAAAGAGGCTGGGCAAATAAATAAAATGGAACTGCTCCATATGTTTCTTCCATTTGTTGTTAAAGTGACAGATATCAAACTCAGAAAGCCTTACAAGAAAGAAAGAAAGAAATAGAGAAAGACTAGGGAAGTAATAGTATAATGTTATCACAAAAAGTCATCCTTTTTTTTTTGTTTTTTTGAAAAAAAGAATATTGAGAATTGGGTTAGTTAATCTTCCTGGATAGGCTTAAACCTTGTATTTCATCAGTGATGTCGAATCATACTAGCAAGGTCATTTCAAGAGAAGAAACAAGGAGTTACCCTTCTCAAAAGTTATACAGGAGCTAGTGTAAGTTGCATTTGCATCCATGCTCCCATTGAGGTTGAAACTCTAATTTCTTTGAGCATTTTTGTTTTGTATGTGGTCTTCCAATTGATCTTTGCATACGAAAGGCCAAATTTTGTTACACCAAATTGTGAGGTACTATGAAGTTTCCCAGCTTGTTTCATGATATCTGAAAAATGAAATATTCAATCATTGTCATCAAAAGCTATTTCCCACCTGTTTGGGGTCTTGCGAAGCATTCAAACACAAGATTTCAATGCACACTGCAATCAGTTCATTCTATCAGCAGAATGTTGTTAGCACTTCTCATTTTTATATTTGTTTCTGTAACTCCATCGTTTAGTTGTTTGATTCGAGCTATTTGTAATTGTTGTTTAGAGGGTATAGGTTAGCTGTGCATTTTTTGCTTGAGAGATGTCCTTTTTTCAACTGCCAAAGATGCCACTCAGCACTCCGTGAATTTGGAGTGTTGTAGGATCCATACTGTCTCTTAGATGGTTGGAGAAGTTTGCACTGTCTCCTAAACGCCTTGGGAACAGCAAATTCCTTTTTTCTCTTGGTATCAAGTATGTCCACTGTAAGCAGTCATGTGGAACTATTCTTTCACTGCTCTTTTTCCTGTTGTTCCTGTTTCTTGTTCTCAGGAAGAAGAAATTCGTGACTTTGAGTTCCTAATTATTGCCAGTGATGGACTTTGGAATGTTTTATCAAATAAGGTAAGCACTCTCAAGTAAATGTGAAAAATTCTACTGCACTGAACTTCTCACCTGACAAAGAGACCCCTATTTTCTGCAAGATATTTGCGGATGTGCTTTGCAATTAGTGAATTTTTTATCAGTTTTCATGCCAGTTGGAAAATTATGCTGGCCATGTATGTCAGTTCTGTTACAGCTGGTGATAATTAAGTGTGCCTTAACTTGTAGTGTGCAAATTTTGTGTCAGGCCTGAAACATGGAAAGGGAAAGGAAGCAGAACTGCTATTAATCGTGCAACTCAAATGTTCTCTTTGTCATTCTGCTCCATACCATAAGACATACTCTGAAGGACCAAACTTTAATGCTTTTGTAGGTTTGATAATACCATGTCAAGTGGACGAACCTGTCAGATATTTAGAGATGGATGCATTTCCTGTCTCACTGGATGTTTGTGCGTTTCTAACCAGGGCATTGGTCAACAACTCGTGAGACATTGGACTGGAGTAGGGGTGTTACTGGATTTGGTTATATAGGTTGTGGGTTAACCCTATCCCTGACCCACTTAAAAAATATCAACTCTAATCTTTTATAACCCATTTATAAAAGCTTTAACCTTAACTGTAATCCATTTAACATAAACAGATTGTGTTGCGGCCTTTGCAGGTTAGCAGGTTGGTAAAATAAGTTGCTAATAGGTTAAAAATGCGTTGAATAATACAAAATAAAAATGGTAGAATATATAAATTTTAATGTTAGATAATCATCAAAAATTTCCTATGTTAATCATTTTCTTGAATTTAAAACAGGTTATGTAGTTAATGAATTAAACAAGTTAGATTATCAGGTTAACGGGTTCGATGATCTCAACCCCATGAATATCTATTTTATTAAATCGGTTTTATATAAACATATTTATGGGTTGAAAATTTCAATCCTTATTCACAAAAAACCGGTTGGGTTGGTTGGCTGATGAGTCGACCCAAATGCATCTAGACTAGACCATGTTATGCCAAGCCTTGATATGAGTTAATGCTAGCACAACCCATGTGCATACAAGAAGTGTGCCACTAAGGAGTGTGATGAAGATGTACGATGCATTACAAACTGCAGAATGGGTTGTCTATGCTGACAGGCCTAAAATCTTGAGGCCTAGAAAATTTGGTTGTGCTGGAGCTTAACTATTTTGTTTATTGAGGCAAGTTACACACAAATGTATATACATCTCTACATACAATGCCGAAGAATATCATCAGTGGCAGCAGCATTTCACGTGGGGTTAACAGCATGGATTCTGCTGCAGTATTCTTGACGTTTTCAGTGATATTTAATGTTTCCATATCTTGTTTAGTTACTTTCATCTATGTTTTTTTGTGTCTTTGTTTTAAACTCTTGCTGTTCTATATGAATAAACTCAACTCTCATAACTGATATCATTTTAGGCCATTGTTTAATATATGCAAACTACCATAGTCTGCTTCTTCTTATTTTATCGGGAGAATTTGCGTTTTAAATCCTCTGACTTTGCGTATTTACATTTTAAACGTTGAGGTTTTGCATATTAGCATTTTTTCTTATGAAGTTTGATTCTTTGGCATTTTAGACTCTTGGTTTTATAACATTAAAATACACTGTTAAAATATTATAAAATATCTAAAATGCCCTTTGTAAGGGAATTTGCGTTTTAAATCATCTAATTTTGCATTGTTGCATTTTAACCCCGAGGTTTGCGAATTAACATTTTAAACCCTATGAAGATTGAATCTTTGCATTTTAGACCCTTGGCCCTTATGGCATTAAAAAATGCCATTAAAATCTTATCATATGTCTAAAATGTCATCTGCATTTTATACTCTCTAACTTTACATATTTTCATTTTAAGAAGGCAGGCAGTTGAATTGTAAAAAATATTAGATTCCATATTGCAAAAACTGGTCTACATATGCGTGAAGTACGGTAGGCCATTGGATCATTAGAAAATTTAACCTACTTTTTCATTCATGGAATCGACCATGACTACCCAAAAATTGAGGAAAAAACGGCCGATTGTTGCTTGAAACTACAAAAGTTGCTGGCATCAAGATTTGTTGTTGAAGCTTTGTTTGATGCTTTATTTGGCCGATTTTTGAAGGAGAGAGAGTAGTAGGTTTTTTCTTTCATTTCTTAGCGGCCATGGTCGATTCCATGAATGAGGAAGAAGGTTAAAATTTTTGGTGATCCAATGGTCTACTGCACATTGTGCACATATAGGCTAGTTTTTGTATTTGGAATCTAATTATTTTTACTATTCAACTTTAGTTCTTTTAAAATGCAAATATGTAAAGTTAGAGGGTTTAAAATATAAATGATATTTTAGATATTTCACAAGATTTTAATGGTGTCTTTTAACGTCATGAGGACCAAAGGTCTTAAATTTAAAGAACCAAACTTCATTTAAAATGCTAATTCGCAAACCTTAAACAGTTTAAAATGCACAAAGTTAGAGGGTTTAAAATGCAAATTCTCTTGCAAATGGCATTTTAGACATTTTATAAGATTTTAATGGTGTCTTTTAATGACTTTAGGGCCGAGGGACTAAAATGTAAAGAACAAAACTTCGTAAAGTTTAAAATGCTAATACGCAAACCTTAGGGTTTAAAATGCTAATGTGCAAAGTTAGAGGGTTAAAACACAAATTCTTCTATTTTATCACCTATTGACTTCACCTTTAGATTATCGCAAGTAACTGCATGTTGATTTTGCTATTCATGCATCTTAACTGTCTCATTTCTGCTATTATTATTTCATACATATGTTGTTCTTTAACTGACCAACATCCTCTTGGATAAAACATAATTGATCTAATTGCAGTCTTATAGGATGCTTTTTGTGTATTAGATTATAACCTGTGCAATTCTTCGTATATTTAACTTCAGGATGCTGTGGCCATAGTACAGGGCATATCAGATGCTGAGACGTCAGCAAGAAAGCTCATAGAAGCAGCCTACACTCGAGGGAGTTCAGACAACATCACTTGTGTTGTTGTTCGATTTGAAAATCCGGCAGAATAGTAGTCTAACCTGGATGAGTCTTTCCTCATTGCCAGTAATGCACCAAGAAATAGATCCATCTCTTTGAAATTAAAATTTAAGAGCTGGAAATGCTGCTTGGTTGAACCAGGTATGCCGTTGGAGATCCTGCTGGGGTTGAAGCTTTTCTGCCCATGCATCAGATCCAGCTTTCATCATTGGATCAGCGGGGCTTTTTTCTTTTCTTTTTCCTCCCCACCCTCATCATTGGTTTTTTATGTATTACTGATTGATGGGTTAATTTGATATCCATGATGTTGTTTGTAATTTTAATGTGAAATGAATGGAGTTGATATTAATGTGAAATGGATGGAGTTAATCATTAACAGTTACTGTGCTTATGAGTTATGACTTTTCTAAGTAATAAATTAATTTCACATTTTGTCAATCCTGTTTTCTCTCTTTCATCGATGTTAGGTTTTGTTTATGGGAAACTTTTTTTTTTTTTTTATGCAATCCTTTTTATTTTAAATATTTTAAGGGTCGATAGAAAATTTGCTTTATTTGTTGTATTTGACGTTAGTTATATTAGGGAAAAATTTTCTAATATTCACAAATGTTTGCCTATAATTCCTGTATATCCACGGCATTTCAATAATTCTTTTCATATCCATAATATTTCACCCCTGTTCCTTACACCGTCCATACCATACGCTCCGTCAGTTAAGGGATTCGAAAGATGGCAGGGTTATTTTTTTTTAAATGCCTAGATTGTCCTTAAACTCCAAATTCGTCTATTTGCTCATCCTCTCCCATTGTGTCTCTTTCGTCTCGTCTTCTACTCCCTTTCATTGTGTTGGTTGGGGGACGCAATTTCCTGCGCCTGGGAGCAGGCAGCGCTCCCTGCTCCCAGGCGCACACACCTCTTTTTTTTAAATTTTTTTTGAATTTTTTCCTTTAAAAATGTTAATATAGGTGTATTTAACATGCGTATAAATTTTTACTATTTTTGGAGTATTTTAGATATTTATTTTTTATTTTTGAAAATAGTGGCATTTTAGGTAATTCACTGATTTTCAAAAATAAAAAATAAATATCTAAAATATTCTAAAAATGGTAAAAATTTATACACATGTTAACTACACCTAGATTAACAGTACTATGAAAAATTTTTGCAAAAAAAAGTTAAAAAAAAGAGGTGTATGCGCCTGGGAGCAGGGAGCGCT
>JAXCLR010000001.1:68411256-68430818 GCA_035584095.1 Annona squamosa
GTTAATGCAGGAAATCTAAGCCCACGTCGTCATTCAACACGATCCACATCTCTAAGGCCCGGAAAACCCATTTCGAGTCCATCGTAGCGCTCGCGGCGGGTGCTACAATAGAACAGGCCATTTATGGTAAAAACCGTAAGGGTGATTAATTTCCCTAGTCCATTTTTGTTATCACTGCGTTATATACATTATATTATATATTAAAACAAAATCTTGACTTCTTTTAGGGTATGTTATATTTGATTAGGTAATTTTTTGCAAAACAAGATATAATTAAGACTGAACGATCAAGCTTTGAGAGAAACCAAACACGCGGAATCTAATCCAATCAAAAAGAAAACGTTAGAACCTGGATTAAACCCTAGCTGTCCTTGTTCTTCAATTTAAACCAGGAGAGGGAGGGGAGAGGAAGAGAGGGAAGGAAAATGGAAGTGGAGGAGCGTGAGCTGCATGTGAGCTCGAAAGCAGAGCTGAAGAGGAGGGAGCAGCAGAAGAAGAAGGCTAAATCCGGTGGCTTCGAGTCGCTGGGACTCAGCTCCAACGTCTTCCGTGGTATCAAGCGCAAAGGCTACGGTGTCCCGACTCCTATCCAGCGCAAGACCCTCCCGCTCATACTCTCCGGAGCAGATGTCGTCGCCATGGCCCGCACTGGTTCCGGAAAGACCGCTGCTTTCCTCATTCCGATGCTCCAGCGCCTCAACCAGCATCTTCCCCAAGGAGGTGTCCGAGCTCTTATCCTATCCCCCACCAGAGACCTTGCCCTCCAGACACTCAAATTCACCAAGGAGCTTGGCCGCTATACAGGTCTGTCATCTGTTCCTGTCGCTATTAAATTCAAGGCATTCCTTTACAGATAGCTGCACGTCACCTGTATTGTTCTGAGATAGATTTTTTATTCCGCATTCCAGCAATTTAAATAGAAATTCATGCCAATAAAAAAAAAGAAATTCATTGGCAAAAAAAAAAAAAGACAGCAAATTTTCTGAATTCCGAAGGCAAAATTCAAGAGTTCTGCCGATTAATTTACTCACTGCTGATGCTTGTTTTATGTGGTCCATCGACTAATGAGTTGCTTATTTCGTTGTTGGATTGCTGTATTTAATTCTGTTCGTGTGTTTGAAGAGAAATGCTGATGGTGTTCTTGATTCAGACCTTCGCACCAGCTTGTTGGTTGGTGGTGATAGCATGGAGAGTCAATTTGAAGAGCTTGCACAAAATCCAGATATCATTATTGCAACCCCGGGTCGACTTATGCATCATTTGGCTGAGATCGAAGGCATGTCTTTGCGCACTGTCGAGTATGTCGTCTTTGATGAAGCTGACTCTCTCTTCGGCATGGGCTTTGCAGAGCAGTTGCACAAAATCCTCCTGCAGTTGAGTGAGACACGTCAAACACTGCTTTTCAGTGCAACTTTACCAAGTGCTCTTGCAGAGTTTGCAAAGGCCGGTCTGCGGGACCCACAACTTGTGCGGCTAGATCTGGAGACAAGGATAAGCCCTGATTTGAAACTTACATTTTTCACGCTTCGCCAGGAAGAAAAACATGCTGCATTGTTGTACTTGATCAGAGAGCAGATAAGTTCTGAACAGCAAACGCTAATCTTTGTTGCCACAAAACATCATGTTGAGTTCCTGAACATCCTTTTCAAAGAGGAAGGGATAGAGCCCTCTGTTTGCTATGGTGATATGGATCAGGAGGCTCGCAAAATTCATCTCTCAAGGTTTAGAGCGAGGAAGACCATGCTGCTAATTGTGACTGATGTTGCTGCAAGGGGCATTGATATTCCATTACTTGATAATGTTGTGAACTGGGACTTCCCTCCAAAGCCCAAGATTTTTGTCCACAGAGTTGGTCGAGCTGCCCGTGCAGGTCGAACCGGAACTGCTTATTCCTTTGTTACCTCAGAAGACATGCCTTACCTTTTGGACCTTCATCTGTTTCTTTCAAAGCCAATTAAGCCTGCCCCTACTGAGGAGGAGGTCCTGGAAGATATGGATGGAGCACTATCCAAAATTGATCAGGCAATTGCAAATGGTGAAACAGTTTATGGACGTTTTCCCCAAACTGTCATAGATCTTGTTTCTGATAGAGTTCGGGAGGTGACTACTGGGTGTGCTGAATTGCTATTGTTGCAGAGGTCCTGCACGAATGCATACCGCTTGTATGCAAAGACAAAACCTCTGCCTTCAAAAGAATCAATTAGAAGAGCAAAGGCTTTACCCTGTGAAGGATTGCACCCATTTTATAAAAACATGCTGGGTTCCAATGAGTTAACAGCACTAGCTTTCTCTGAGCGCTTGAAAGCTTTCAGGTTTGTGATGTCGGATATCCACATTGCTGTGGTATTTTCTTCTGGCCCATAATTCTTCTTAGATGTGTTTTTCCATTCATTTGCATATTGATCCTCCCTCTTATTTGTATCAGCATTATAAGATTTTTTTATATTTATCCAGTGGAGGTTTTCACTTGTAATGTCTAAATTAGACATTACTGACTGATTTTTGTTTATTTTTCTGCTGGCTGGAAACCTGGGCTAGACCAAAACAGACCATCTTGGAAGCTGAAGGTGAAGCTGCTAAAGCTAAGAATCTGCAAGTAATTTACGCCATCCATTTTGTTAAATTTATTTTTATAGATTTTCCCTATAAATTTTTAGGTTTCTGACTCCTTCAAAATTGTTTGCATTTGTTCTTGCTATATGCAGTTATTTAACCATCATAGGGTCAAATCTCTTCTTTTGACTCCGTGAAGACATGCAAGATCCTTGCTCCTCCCCACTGTATGATGGCTCTTTAAGGGGATATTTGCAAGGTTCAGGAAACATGCAAAATAACATTTCGCAAACTAAGGGTGTGTTCGGGAAGTGATAAAATTTTTTATAAAAATTTTTGAAATAGGAGAAAATAATGTGATATAATAGGAGTAATGATGAGGTGTAAACAGTATAAATTTAAAATAGATAGGTTAGTTGTATGGATAGTAGTGTATAAATGATCAAAAAGTATGGTAGTTGTATAGGAAGATGTGAAGAAATATTAAGAAAATATAGTATTTATTGAGAGTGAAAGGTTTTCGATGAAAATTTTGAGTTGAAAAGTTCTGGTAAAAAAACAAACACCCCCTAAAAATTAGATTTCCTTTGCTTTCTTTGGTCTCACAATTTTTGAGTGTTCAGTAACTAAAATTTATGTCCATTACGACTTTTTAGTTTGCTTGGTTATGGTAGACGATGAATTACCCAATTATTCTAGTTCATTTAAAACAGCCCAAGATATTAGATACTCAGAAGACTGCATATCCATAAGATGACTATAGTCAGAAATTAGGATGTTGAGTTGGGACTTGGGCATGTGGGGAAATAAGAAATGATAAAGCTATAAATAATTCGAGACAATGAAAAGTGGAATCAATACATAATAAAATGAGGGAAAGTAGACATTTAATTTGGTCATGTGCACCTTGTTTTCTTCACGTGACAGGTAAGAATTCTGTTTCCTGAATGGCTAGATAGGCGCACTTAAAAGGATGGTATACTGTTATTTTGTGTAGAATCTCCAATATGAATGGAGAGAGTGAGAAAATTATTTTCTGTTCTTATTTCATGAAAAACATTCTTATATTTTTTTCTGATGATGTGATAATTTCGAATCATAGGGACCTTCTAGTCAATGGGTTGATGTCATGAAGAAGAAAAGGGCTATACATGAGGAGATCATCAATTTGGTACATCAGCAACGATCTAGTGATCATACAGTGAAGGTAGAAATTTATTTGTAACCATCATTGTTAATCATGTTTGCTTGAAATCAGATAGCTAGATATGCTTGCAGCTTACATTTCTAGTATTCCATGAAATGCCTCACATTAAAATTTGATATTAGGATAATCTTTGGCTTTTATGTTGCGCACATGAATATTCTTTTCATTTATTCTATCGGCATATACTTTGTGGATGTTCTAGATTTTGCATTGGTTTGTTGTCCTTAACAAAACCATGCAACCATGTTGTTTGATTACAATGTTGTGGTCTGATTGCCTTTATAATCATTCAAAAGTGTTTCATATTAAAAAAAAAAGGGCAGCCCGGTGCATCAAGCTCCCGCTATGCGCGGGGTCCGGGGAAGGGTCGGACCACATTGGGTCTATAGTACGCAGCCTTACCCTGCATTTTTGCAAGAGGCTGTTTCCACGACTTGAACCCGTGACCTCCAGGTCACACGGCGACAACTCTTACCGTTGCGCCAAGGCTCCCCTTCCAAAAGTGTTTCATATTAGCATATTAATAATAATTAATATGAACCTAATTGTTTTTGGGCCTTGGAAATGTGTTTCAATATTATTCAATCCCTTTCAAATGATTCTACGTTTGATTCATAATATTTGATGCACTTCAACAAGCGATGTAAAAAGCCAGATGATCACTGTAAGGTGTAAGCACTTTCACTAGTGAAAAGAGGTGGAAAAAGAAGGAAAGTGGAAGGTGAGAAAGCTGAGACAAAGGAATCATTGATGAAATAAATAAGCATTTTTAATGAAATATATTGAGACAAAGGAATCATTGATGAAATAAATAAGCATTTTGATGAAATATATTGCGACAAAGGAATCATTGATGAAATAAATAAGCGTTTTTATTGGAATATAAGGGTAATGATTGGAAACATGGGTGACAATGTGGAATATTGGATTGTTACAGTAGTCCAACATTAAATAAATTAAGAACAGGATGGGGAAGAGGAGGAGAAGGGGGGAGTGTTATGGTTTCCAGCTATTTTACATATGGGGCCCCTAAAAAATTAAATTAGTACTGTTGGCATTGTTTCATTTTTGGTTGTTTAACCAGTTGTTGTTACTACTCACAATGCAGGATGTGAAGTCAGACAATATAGTTCCTGAGGAAAGAGAAATCAAAGGTGAACTTTTTATTTATTTATTTATTTTTGGGTATACTTATGTTTCTAGTCAATCTTGTTTAAGAGCTGGATTTGTTTTTAAGAGCCGGATTTGTCTTTCTTGCTTCTTCTGCCTTTTTTTCTCAGTAACAAAGTTAACTCTCATTAGTCCAGTGCTTTAAGTTTTGCTGAAGTCTATCTAATGCTTTTTTTTTTATGGTTTAAAACATTAGTTCTCAACAGAATGTAACATTGTCATCGCTTTCTAAGCTTTGTTAATCCTTTTATTCTACTATCTTTTGGATGGGGACAGTACAGTGCTTAAATAGGAGGAAATGATAAATAATAGTAGCAAGGTCGTGAAGTAAAGGTCAAGAGTAAAATAAAAAGAAAAAAAATGGTTGTGGTAATACCGGAAAGTATAAAGTTGACAGTTAAAAAGTTTGAGAAATGTTGTGTATACAGTTATTGTTGTGTCATGTTTTACTCATATCAGTGTCTTCTTATCCATTCTAGGAACTTGCAGTTACAAGAGGAAGGCACAGAGCTTTAAGGATGAGGAGTATTATATAAGTTCAATACCAACAAATCAAGTAGGTCTTTTGTCTTATAATTGTTCCTAAGCATGCTAAGGTTTTGACCATCTTACCCATGCAACACAAACAAACCTGAGTGCATCTGCACAGATGCGGTTATCCATGCATCATTGCATACACACTCTCATGGTACAATTGCATGCAAAGATCCATGCACAGACTTGCATTCCATGAAAATGGTTGGATAGGTCCCTTTCATGTATTTCTCCCAATCCCATCATATCAACCATGATGCACATCAGCTCTTACATGGTGTATTGGTCCCATAATGGATTGTTTTGGTTCTCTTTTTCTTATCTTTGTTTCATGCGACATTTGTTTACCTCTGCTTGGCCCAACAATTTTACATTTTTTTTTGTTAATAATTTCCTTTTCTGTTGTCAACATTTGATCTTCCAAAAAAGAACTTACTTTTTTTTAATTCAGTTTACCTTCCAGCCCACTTTTCCCTTGCCTTTTCTTTCTCTTTAATCTTGCCAAACACCCAAGTGAAAAACCCAGATGGGCAACAACATTAAAGTGATCTGAGATTGGATGCTTATCATGGGATTCTCAAGAATTGTGTGACTATAAGTCCGTGCATATATTTGCTTGGGGTTTTTTTGACTCAATGATGCTATGAAACAAAGAAGTGCATGCCATAGTTTCTGGCATATTTCATTTTTGCTTTTTGGGCTAGGTAAAAGGCTTTTTATTATCATTAATCAAAATCTTTTATGTTGTTTTGGGAAGCATGTGTCAGAGTTTATGGCACATTCATTCTTTTTGTGGCTAGATAAAAGGCTTTATTATCATTAATCAAATTCTTAGATATTGTTTTAGTAGAATCTTATGTATTCTTTCAGCATCTGGAGGCAGGATTATCTGTAAAGGAAAGCCAGGGCATGGGATCAAGCAGGTCAGTTGAAGTTTCTTACACTACTGAATTTCCTTTCACCATTTGTGTAATTGATATTTGAAGTAGATACAATCCTCTTGTACTGTCTCATGTTTTTGGTGGTTGAATTTTCAATTATCCATAATGAATCCGCATGTGGTTTAGTTTTGTGATGCGTAATGGTTCATATCGATGCTTCATGGAGTCATGTTTCAGCATTGGATAACCATAGTGAGAGTTGTTGCATTGCTTTGAGAGAAAATGCTTTTCAGATCGAGAACTGTTGGATGCGGTAGATGATTCATGGAATGCAGTGGTTTTCATTTGAAACAGAGTCATATTTGTCCATTGATAGTTTCTTCATCTCTCTTCTCTATTTATTAATTATTGTTGTTGTTGTTACTATTATTGCAGTTTTTCTTGATGTATTCTTACTTAATTCATTTTTTTTTTTTTTGGCTGTCTTTCACCCACTACATCCTGGTTCCATTTGTCACATATCCTGTTCATGGATAAGAAAGATGAAAATACAAAAAGAAGGGTGAAAGAAAAATGTTGTCAAATTATCTGCTGTCCTTAGAATTGTTTGTTTTCTTGTATTACATCAGTTGTCAACTTGTCATGACATCTGGACTGGTATTTTGGTCTTGTCTCTTTATGGTGCTATTGATAATACTTGCTCTTACAGGCTAGATACTGCTGTTCTGGATCTAGTTGCAGATGACAATGTTGGTCTGCAGAAGCAAAAATCTGTGTATCACTGGGATAAGGTTCTCACTCTCTCTCTCTCTCTCTCTCTCTCTCTCTCACACACACACACACACACACACATATTTTAGGCTTCAACAGAATTTTCCTGCCTCCTTGACTTGAAGGATTTAATATTCTTGTTTGCTTGTTTTCAGAGAAGTAAAAAGTACATCAAGTTAAACAATGGTGAACGCGTGACAGCCTCTGGGAAGGTATCATTTTGTCTTGTACAACATTTCAGAAAAGCACTACTTCATTCTGCAGTTATTTGGTTTTTTGTGTGTCCTGCTTAAGAAGGTTTAATTCTGTATACTTTTATGAGAGGCTGTTCTCCATTATAGTCGTCAATATGGTGAAAATAGTTTATACAATTTATTTCTGAAACTAAACTTTATGTTGCAATGTAATTTTTCTGAAAATTTATCTGCATGAAGTATGGTGGAAGAATAATTTACTGAAAGCCTTCATAACGAAAGAGAGTCCCAAGATTATCTTTTAAAAGACGAGTCGTTCTTTTTATTTAGGGACTTCCATGGACCTACATTTTTTCCTTTTCTACTATCAAATGCAGCAATATGATCTAAACATACTTAACAGGCCATTACAATAGTGCTAGTGTTGCAAGAGTCCTGTTTTCCTCATTGAGCCTTTGACCATCACAGTGAGTTTTCTGGTTCTCATTATCAGCAACAATGCATGGTCTCACAGCATGTACAGCTGGTGTACTAGGCCTATGTATTGATTTTCGGGATTCTTAGAGATAAAGTTCGTGATTGTTGAATGAGCCTATGGGCGTGGAGTAGATTTATTTCTTTGGAGTCCTTTTCCCCCCTGGAGTTCCTTATCAGCGAAGCTAGTTCATTTACAAGAAGGCCAAACATCCGTTTTACTTTGTTCTCTTTGGGTGTGTTTGTTTTGGCAAAAAAAGTGTCAATTAAAACTTTTTAATCTAAAACTTTTCACTCTCCATAATTATTTTATTTTTTAATTATTTTTTCACATTTTTTTATACAAACTATCCTACTTTTCAATTATTTCTACACAACTACCCATACAACCAACCTATCTATTTTAACTTTATTCTCTTTACTCCTCATCATTACTCCTACTATATCACATTACTTTCTATTAATTTGACAACTTCTACTTCAAAAACTTTTCATCAAAAGTTTTACCTCCAACCAAACACACCCTTTGTGAAGTTAATTCAAATTTTAATGTTGGCAGAAACTAATTCTGCAAAATGTCCTGCATGATATGTTCCTCTTTTATAAATTAAAAGGAATACCAGCCATCAGTGTAGACCTTTATTTTCTTCTATCCATGTGCTTTATTGTGATTCTTTATTTTTAAAATGGTTTGTAGATCAAGACAGAAAGTGGTGCAAAGGTGAAAGATGGCAAGACAGGGATGTACAAAAAATGGAAAGAACGATCACACTTGAATGTATCTGTCAATTCTATGGCCACTGACAATACTGAAGCGGGTGCTCATTTATCAGGTAATTCATGGAAATTGATGAAACCTGTTGACTCAAAGCTTGCTGTTACTCTTGATAGCTTTGGTCAATTTTCATAAATTATCTTAGGTGACTGAGTTTTCATTCTCTTGCTTATGAAGACTGCTTCCAGTTTGACCTCTTTTTGAGTTATTCTTTCATACTCAATATCCTGCAGCAGACCTTCATAGTAATGGGAGTTGTAATATGGTATAGAATGGAGCTTTGTGAAAATTGTTTCTCAAACTTGTTTTGATTTTACAGGGAATCATCAGCTGCATATGAAAGGCAGAAAATTTAAAGGGGGAAAGAAATATCATTCCATGCCAAACGCCAGTGCACCACCTGAGCTGAAAGATCTTGAGCAAGTACGGAAGCAGCGGCAGCAAAAGGCAACTAGAGTTGCTCACCTGAAAAGCAAGTTAGGAAAGGGCAAAAAGCATGGAAAGAAAGGGAAGAAAGGGAAGAGAAAATCATGAAGGCTGCAGATACAGATGTTCCATAAGCACAAATTCGATCTCCCTCAAGGGAAATTGGCTTTGCCAATGCAACCCAGGGCAGAGGACGGTCCAAAATCTAATCGCAAGAAAAACTTGGCGTATTTTTCTTCCTCCACTGTGGCAAGTTTTGTTTTAGGAGATGTCTGGGAAAGTGAAAGTTGTTGAAAATGTGGTATTTGGTGGGAGTAGAAAACGAAATATTTTGAAAATTGTGTGATTGATATGAAATGATAAGAGTAAAGTTGGAATAAATAAGTTTGTTGGAATGTAGTTGATAGGGAAAATGATTAGAATATAGGGGGTAAAAGTAGAAAAATATGATGATTAGTTGATTAATTAGGTATATTGAAATCTGTGCACCAACCATTTCCCACCCACGTTTCCTACAACCTCCTACTAGTGGTCTTATTAAGATGTTGTTCTTGTGCGCGTTTACCTTGGAGGTTGTACTTCTGAGGTGAGATGTGAGGGACTCAAAGATCAGTGACTGGTCTTGCCCGGCGTTCGTTGTTGCTGCCCAGACACTGCTGTAATTGTTGATAGAAAACCGAAATTGAGAATCCTCACCGAGGGGCTATTGGCTGTTTTCTGGTGCATATATATATTTAAAAGATGATTGTTGGTACTTGAGCTATATATCTCCTCGCGTGGTAATGGATCATGGGCTCCTTTGCCTTAGAGGAGGACGGGCGTGGCTTGTAGTTGTTGCGAGCGCAATGGCATGGTATCGTTCTCGTTCACCTTGTTATTCCAATTATCTTCTGCTCTTAAGCATTTCCAACAAAAGAAGCAGGCTGCAAATTAACGGTCGAACTTTATAGCTTAAAGATTAGACCCCCTTCTAAAGCTTCGAGGGTTTTAGCTTTTCGTGTTTGTGCGGTAAATCTTCGCTTTCTTAACTGCCGTTTCGAATATAGAGTTTCTGGTATGCTTAATCATAGGTCTTCCCCCTTGTGAGGAATGTGGGATAATGCGACAAACACGGTTTGAATACGATTTACATGAAGAAATTTCATCTCCAGCCTTGATTTTTTGCTCATGCTTAAATTTTTTAGGTTATTTTTTGAAGTCGTATCATTGGACTTGGGCTAGAGGTGTTTCTCAACTCGTTTAAAGTATCTTAACCTTAATCTATTTAAAAAATTTCGACTTTAATTTGTCTACAACTCATTTAATGAACTGGTTGACAAGTTGTTAACGGATTATATAGGAGATAATTTAAAAGCCTAGACTCTAGGGGATGAAGATCTCGCAAGTAGAAGCGAGAGTGTGTTTTCGGTTCAAGAAAATATAAATATGATAAAAACAAGAAAATAAAATTAAGATAACATTGAAAAAATTGAAAATTAGGTAGCAGAAAGAAAACTTAGCGGGAGAAAACAAACAAAGAGTTTACATTTATGCATATAATTTTAATGGGTTAAATGAGTTAAATGAGTTGAACGAGTTACTAAATGGATTGATGGATTGTAAAATCTCAATTCAATTTTACTTATTTAATTAAATGGTTGAAGTGATTGATGGATTATAATCCATTTGTTTAAAAATCTCAACCCACGTCTATTCATAAACGGGTTAAATGAGCAAGCTAATGAGTTGACTATCACCACTAACACCCCCTATTTGGGGCGCCTTCCTGAGGCACACTGGTATCGAATTGGGTGGTTTCAAAGCCAGTCTCAGCAATGAAACAAAATTCTGGTCTCTCTTCTGTAGTCATGTTTTTATAGTTAGTAAAACCCAGCAGGGGCTTATATGATATTAAACCTGGGTACACAATAATTTATATGAATTCAAGCTCGATTGCAAAGGTACAACGGATTTTTGACTGTTTATACATATATGCACACATATATATGCATCAAATGATTTTTTCAGACTAGTTCAAAAATATATTTTTTTGAAATTTTATTTTATAAATATGTTAATCTAGTTGTATTTAATCTATAAATCAAGTTTTTGCATTTTTTGATGTGCAAATATTTATTTTGAATTTTTAAAAATAAGGGTACTTAAGTCATAAAAATATGACTTGGCCTAAGTACCTCCGTTTTAAAAAATCCAAAATAAATATCTACATATATCCAAAAATGCTAAAACTTGATTTATAGGTTAAATATAACTAGATTAACATATTTATAAACCTAAATTTCAAAAAAAAATATGTTTTTGGATGAGTCTAAAATCACCAGATTTCAGACTTATCTGACAAGATCACAACTCTATGTATGATATCCTATATATATTGGATGATGATCCATCTACCCAGTTGTTACTTAACTAAATAACAACCTCGTGTATTTTTTAAATGTTTTTTCATTTTTGTATGGGCTCACATATACTTAATTCATACATTAAAATTTACAATTTTTGTATTCTTGTATATATTATTTTACAAATTTTTTAAAATAGAAAAATTTCACCTATTTCACAGCCCCGCACATGAAAATAGAAAAATTTTTATTTTTGAAAACTTATAAAAAGATATATACGAAAATCCAAAAACGATAACTTTGATATATGAACTAAATACATGTTGACCCATATAAAAATTAAAAAGATAAAAATATACAAAATACATGATGTTGTTACTTGATCGAGTCCTGTATCTGTATGTATGTATGTATAGTAGGTATTGTGTTTGGAGTAACTAACCATATTGAGGGCGTTGACAAGATGAACAGAAGTATAAATTGCAAGGCAGCATATGGCTGTATAATATGTAGTGTAGACTCTAGTTAGCTGTTGTTGTTTGCACCACCAGCCCATGTTGATCTAAGCAGCTTGAGCAAGTCCCGGGCCTTGTTCTTGGCCCTCCCACTGCACTGGCTCTGGAGGAGGAGAAGCAGCTGCCTCAGAGCTCCACAACTAATAGCTTCTGATCGAATCCCTGTCGATTCGGAGCACATTAGCAGAAGACAACTGACAGCACTTTCACTGCAGCATTCAACAGCCGGCACTCTAAAAACAAACTTCACTAGCACAGGAACAGAGCTTGGATTACTGATGGCACCTCTTCTGCCACTCTCCAGCACCAACAGGACTTCCAGTGTCTCCAAAGCAGCGGTTGCGGGAACGGCCTGTTCCTGGTCAGCTAGGTAGCTTAGGAGGCCGTCGACGCCGCCCTCGCTAATCACATTGTCGCGGTTCTGTTCCAGAGAGCATATGCCTGCTATGGCTTTTATGGCAGCACTGGAAGCGCATTGATCAGAGTTCTGGTCAATCAGAGAGACGAGATGACGTAGAATCGGCCGTGTTTGTCCCATCATGAAACAGAGATCCTTGGTTTCCGCAGCTGAGCAAATCGCGTGGACCAGCAAACACAAACTCGTCTTTATCTTCGTGCTCCCCTGCTCCAATAGAAAGTGGAAAGAAGCTAAGCAGGAGGTTTCCTTGAGCAGCATATTAAGAGAGCCCAATCTTCTGCTACAAGAGAGCAAGGTGAGAAGACAGTCAAGAGCATCTTCTGCGAATTCCGCGTACTGGAAAGTGAGATTGGGAGGTTGACTGCAGCAGAACAAGAGCTGTAGTAGCAGCGGCAAAAAACCCATCTGGACCAAACAGGCCCGTCTAATGTCGGATTCTTGTGACAATGTCCGGATGATTCGGACAGTTTGAGTCCTCGCCAAGAGGGTGGCGGTGGGGTCGTGGTGTTGGGATTGGAGCTGGAGCTGTTTCTTGAGAGCGGCCAAGGAGAGGTCAGGGTCGATGGTCCTGAGGTGTTGGAGATCGAACTGGGAGTTCATGACTAGCCAATGGTCAATCATACGACGAAGAGTGCTGTTGGGAACCATGGTAAAGTCGTGAAGCCTCTGCATTGTGACAGGACAGGTGTGATTTCCATCTGCTAGCCATTTCTCAATGCTGGGTCTGTCATAGGTTTGGCCAGTGCAAAGGGTGACAGGATCTGTGAATAAATCAAGGCTGATGGGGCATCTAAACAGAGGAGGAATGCTCATTGGCTTCCTCCCAAAACACTCGTTTCTTCTAGGTGACTACTACCGAATGCAAGAAAATAGAAGAGACAACAAGAAAACAACAGAGAATGTTTAAAAAAAATAAAAAAAATCATCAACTAAATGAACATGTGTAATCGATTGGAACTTGAAGAAATAGAAACTAGGAGAGACGAGGGCATACGGTTTTTTTTTTTTTTTTTTTTTGTTTTGCTTTGTGCGAGGCACCGCAAGGAAAACTGGAAATGCAGAGCAGAAAGTAGGTCTTTAATCAATAACCTTGCTGACAAAGAAAATCAGAAAAGGGAAAAAAAAAATTTCAAAAAGCGACCAAAAGTGGGATTGGGTATTCAAAACAGACATGTGCTGATTCCTTAAAGCAACAAGAAAAGGGAAGGCAGAAGTGGGTATTCATTCCAACAGGAAAAGGAAGAACAGAAGTGGGAATTCCGCTCGCCAATCACAGGACAGATGGTGGGAAGGAAGTTGGGCAGATTGCAAATAAATGCAGTGTGCAGTAACAAGCAAGACGAAAGAGAGATAAAAAGGGAGGAAGGTATTCCAAGCAGGAATTAAGGAAAAAAATAATAATAATAAAAGTGCAATCTACGTTGGAGGAATCAGAAGAGAACGCCAGCAAACAAACAATGGAGATCGGAATGGGGTGACCTCGTCTTTATCTATGTGCCTTTAGATATACTCCTATAACATTATTTCATGTTTGCATTCATCTGTCTCTATTAAACCAGTCAAACTGACGCCACTCTCCATCTAGAAACAAGAGCAGGAAATTACTATAACATCTTGGACTTTCATCAACTAACCTACTCTGAATTAACAAATAAATTTTGATTTGTTCACTCCACCCACCTTGCAGGTTGTGGTATACACCCTTTGCAAATTGCAATCTGCTGCAGCCTTATTACCAACTTCTTCGAAACGAATAAGGCCTGCAAAAAGGTCATAGAAAATAGATTTCTACCCAGGCTTTAATATATATATGATTTTCTACTTTGTTTTTTGTGACCATTTGTATTTCCTGACATTATTTCCCATCGGTGCGGATTGGGTCCATTTAGGAATTGGTAATCTATGGGCAATTTTTTTTTTTAATTTTTCATTTCTTCGTATACACCATTTTACTATTTAATATTTTAATTACTCAACTGGTATACATTTTTCTAGTGTTATTTCTATCTTATGATCATTTTCTTATATTTTGCCCAGCAACTGCTTTATCTATTCCTACTTTTTTATTATTTTTATCCCGTCATATCACATCGCCACTTTCCCATTCTTACCTGTTAAAAAATAAAAAAGAAAAAATCAAAGCATTGCACCCAAACGAAAATTTGGGAAAAAAAAAAAGGATATATCTAAAAGGTTCCGACATATTCACTTTAGCCTGTCATAAATAATACAGCGAGATTTATATTTTTCACCCTCTAATTAATTAAAAACTTATTTCAATCAAAGGGCGCGTAAGCTTATTAACAGAACAAATAATGTTGCCGGTGCGATAGAAACTAAAATATAAGAATGATTATATAGAAAAATTTTAAATAATAATATACAAAAGTGAAATTATTGTCCACAATTCATTAGTAATTGATAAATGCGAATCAAGGCAAAATAAAAAAAATAAAAAAAAGGAATTACTCTCACGCTTCTTTTCTATTTCTCGGTAGCGCAAATGAAATTAGGTTACTTATTCAAAATATGGCTTTGTATTATTACAGGCAATCGACAAAGAAATTGGGTCGTAGTCAAAATCAATCCCCATGTGCCAACCAACAAAATGGAGCAGACCGGACCAATATTCTCTGCCTTGTGCAAATGTAAGCTGTAGTGCACCTACCAAAGCCCTCCTACATTTCCACTTTCTGAGCCGCAATGGCTGACTAATGCGATTAAAGTTGCTGCCCACATTTTTATTTTTGGTAAACAGGGATGAAATATATCTAATGTCATAATTTTTGGATGAGAAAAGCAAAATATGGCGTCCATGTCAAAAAGGTTATGCGAAGAAGAATATGCCAATTTTGGTAAACTAATGGCTAATCTTAGCATTAATTCTGATAACATAAGCCTACCTCTCGTCACTCTTAACTAATGCATGATGTGTCAACATGTGATTGGTACCGAAATTAGGAAGTTCTCCACTTTCTATGGAGCTTAATTAATTTAAGGGAACCTGCAGTTAAATGTATGTGGTTGAGGCCACTACCAAAATGATCAAGATGATTCATATCCTCATTTTTATTCTTTTCGCGGATAGTCATCGATGGAATAAAAGAGATTAACGGTCTTCATTCAGTACGCCATTCCTCCATCTTCTTTGAAAGTAGGTAACAGCAAGCTTCCAAATATGAATAAGATAAGATAAAATATATAGAAATAAAAAAATATTTCCACTTGCCTGCGATAATTGCATGTGAAATCATAAAGGACTGTAAGGGTATGTTTGGACAGGACATGTGCAAATGGAAAATAAATGTAAATAGAATGTATTGGATTGTTAATAGAAATAGGAAATATATTAATATAGATGGGATATGTTGAGATGTATCATGTTTCGCGCTAGTTAGGGTGTACCATGGATCAAACGTAGCTCGCATTGATGAAAAAATCAAAATGCAATTGATCACATAGTTTAAAATTGTTAGTTTCATCATTGTATCAAAAATAAGTTCAGTCAGTTAAAAATACAAATAATTATGGAAAACAATTACATCCATTCTTTTTTTTTTTTTTTTTTTTTTTTGAGAACTAGTTGCATCTGTTCTTAGATGCACTAGAAAATTGCATTATAATTTGAAATTTTTCCACGTAGTATAGATTTCTCAAGTTTGTAAAATTTGCACTTTGATCGTTAAGTTTCATATTTGACCTCCGGTGACAGGAAGCCTTGATAAGTTTGCGATAGTAAATTGCCAAAATGCACTTTTAATATTTTAATGAACATTTTGAATAATTTGACTAATATTTCAAATATTTTCTAACAAGTAATTACAAAAAAAGTGTCCCAAAAAAATTCAAACAAATAATGTAATCCACATAAAGTTGAATAAATGTGTTAAAAGGGCATTTTGGTTATTCATTATCAGAGGCTTAACGGTGTGTTAAGGGTTTAGGTCACTAGAGGGACCTAAAAAAATATTTTGAAAGTTTAAATCGTCTACAGTTAATATGATACTTAAAGTTCAAAATATGTAAATTTTACAAACTTAAGAAACTGTGTGCAAATCTCTCCTAGGCGGCCTAACAAAATCATATTATATTTGAAATTATAATATTTTTAAAATTATTTATTATTTTCCATTCTAATTTTCTGAGAACATACAGGTCGATCATCAAAATTCAACAGCCGCGCCTCTAACGAGTTGGTTTGTATTCGATTTCTTTTTGGTTAAAAAAAAAATAAAAATTGCAGACTGTAATATTCCATCTAATATCCGAGAAAAAAAATAAAATAAATGGTGGAATAATAAAAACTTGAAAAGAAAGAAATGGCGGTCAACACACTCGTCGCATGAATGTGACAAATTTAAATGCTATTTATGTTTCATAGTTTTGAAGACTTTAAAGACAGAAAAACCACATAACCACAGCATAGTGACATAGTCGTCGTTGGTGCAGTCTAGACGTGAACAGAAACTGACCGCCAAACATTGTTGACCATGTGGACAGCATATATATCACAAAGAACCGTTCTAATAATTTAAGATGAGGCCAATCATTTCAATTAAAAACTCCCACTCACTCGTGTCTCGTTTGTTTAAAAAAAAGCTTTTTAATTTGTTTTTCACTTTTCACAATTATTATTTTTAAAATTACTTTTTATATCTTTCTGTATAATTATTTTTTTAAAAAAAATTATTTTTACACAACTATTCATATAATAAGTTACATGTCTATTTTAATTTTATTATTTTTACTCTTCATTATTACTCCTATCATATCATAATATTTTTTCTCATTTTAAAATTTGTATATTAAAAATTTTGTGAAAATTTTTTTTTTAACCGTCCAAACACACATCAAGTTGAACAACATTTCTTAAAATGATGAAACTTCCCATGTCCCGTTGCTTGTGCTAATGACATGCGTCTTTATTAGATTTTTTTTCTGGTTTTGAATATGTATCTTTTAGCCATCCAGGTATCCATATACACATATTAACCATTTAGTCGTGCAAGTAGTTGGCTAACTAGGCCCCAAAAAAAAACATATTTTTTTAAATATTTTTTCATTTTTTTTCATGAACTAGAAATTTACAAAAATATTATTGTGTTTAAAAATTTAAAAAATAATTAAAATATTCAAAAATGATAAAATTTGATTTATAAGTTAAATATATCTAAACCTACGTGTCCATGAAAAAAATAAAAAAATAAAAAATATATATTTTGTGGCCGGGTGCATGACGGCTGGTCAATATCATATTCCTCTGCATCAGCATCCAGCTGGCAGGCCATCTTCGAATTTTGAATTCCAACGAAAGGACTGGCTTTTATCAATGTGGGTCCACCATTTTGGATTGGTTGATATTCTCTCAAAGTGCGAGATAAGGTTATCTCACGAAACTTATGCCACCCTCACATGAAAATTTCTAATATGCAGATTTTCATTTTTTATAATTATTTTATGTATTTCTTTACGTCTTTTTTTTTATAATTATTCTTCTTTTTAATCATTTATATACAATTACTAGTACATTTGGCTTATCTATTCTAACTTTATTTTACTTATTATTGATTATTACCTCTATCGTATTATATAATTTTATCTCATTTTAAAATCTTTTCATAAATTTTTTTATCACTTTCCAAGTATACTTTTTATTTTAAAATCTTAATTCTAATGTTATTTTATAATCTAAACCTTAAATTTATTCATATAGAGAGATGTGGGTTGAATGTGGATTGAATTACAGTTGATAAGTTTTTGTTTGAGTTAAAAATTATAAGTTGGAATTTTCATGCGAATATAAATTAATAATTCATATAAGTGAAAATAGCCATAGACAATCTAGTTAAAAATTTTAAAAGTCTAATGTTGTAATATATGTTTAAAGAAAAATTTATCTTTTCTAGAAGAAAATAAAAAGTAGAAAACTGAAAAGACAAAAAAAAAAAAAAAAACACAAGAAGGTTGCTCTAAAGTATTAAAGAAATGTCAAACGAGCGGCGCTCACTTGATCACGGGTGGCGAAATAGGATTTTCATTCATGTGCGCTAGTTCATGTTTGATTCCATTTGAGGGGATTTTGAATCAAATTTTAAGTGGAGGCATTTAGTCCTTCTTAAAAATATATTGGAAGCTTTTTATCTTCTCTATTGATGTTTTGAGAGCCTGTAGACTCACTTTAGTAAAAATGGTAAAAATTTTCTCGAAGCTTTGAATGCAATATAAGCTGAGATATGTTGTAAATATACACTAATAAAAAAAATATATTCAAGAAATTTTAAATGGGAAGTAAATGAAATTTTCAATAATTTTTTTTTATTTTTGAATATGAATTTTTAAAATTTTAAAATTATTTTTATTCTGAATATACATTATTACATTTTTATCTCTTTTTTTTTGTTCTCTTCAAACCCCTTAGGTACTTTGTAACAACGAATGTCACGTAGCATGATTGAGCTCTTACTACGTGCTATGCAAATACAACCGGCAAATCAATCGATTGTTTCCACGGCTCAAACCCAACCACGATAGCTCTTACTATTGAGCCAGCGACGAAGGCTCCCCTCCCAAATATGAACAACAAAAATTATAATTATGCAAAAAAGATTAAAAATATTTTATAATTTTCTTTCCAAGTTTAAGACACTGCATGAAATTATGACTTCTGAGTTCATCGAATTTATAACTTTACTAATGTATGTTTAAAGTTATTTTTGCGTTTTACGTACTGATATTGGTCTTATGTTTGTTTTACAATAGAAAAAGGACGAATAAAAAGTCATAAAAAATAGAAGCCCCCAAAAAGAGCGTGGGCCCAAGAAAGACAAGCACACGTGAAAACGTTGGACCCGCCTTTTTTGATAAATGGCAAGGATTCTCCCTAGAATTCACTTTCTAATTTGGCACTTCCAGACTTCCAGTGTCTCGTGTCGCCGTCCACACGCAATCGCCGTCATGTCGTGTCACCTCCTCCTCGGTTTGGTTGTGGACCCACAACTCCCTTGCCCTCTCCGTAATGACCGGCTCCGACGGCGGCTAATGCCCGGCCCGGCCCGACGATATTTGGGCTATCTTTCTACGTGAGATTGCTCTCGTCACTCTTTTAAAATTTAAAATTTTAATCTTAGATGAAAAATCTAATCCATTCATTTTATTTAAATCATTTATTTATCTAAAATATCAAGTTTCATCTCAATTAAGTAGGTTTATGAGCTACATTTGCTAAATATATATATATCTATATATATTTATGTGTAAATTATGAAAATATTAAAATATCAATTTTAAAGTAGTATTTTACTG
>JAXCLR010000001.1:68438236-68450527 GCA_035584095.1 Annona squamosa
ATATCTAAAAGTCTCCAAAAATAGTAAAAATTGATACATATGTTAAATAAACCTAGATTAACCATTTTATAAAAAAATTTTCAGAAAAAAATAAAAAAAAATAGGTGCAGTGCACCCAGGTGCGTTGAGGCTCAATGCACCCAGGTGCACTGAATTAGGCTCCTGATTTTCTAATGCTTTCATTTTTTATGAATCAATAGCGTATTTGCCACTAAAGTTAACTGCAGGTATTGCAATTTGCTGCACTCAAATGAAAACCGCCCCAAATCTTGGCATCCAAAACGATTACCCCACAAATTAAACCTTAATTGATTCATACCAACACCGGTTGGTTTCGGTTGTGAGAAAGTTCCCCCTAAATAAGATCTTCGAGTTTTGTAAATGGTAAAGATGAGTGCTAGGATAGCTTTTCCTTGCTGACCCCAAAAATGGGAGGTTATTGTATTATTTCTTATCCGTTTCTATGTATCTCGGTAATATAAAAGTGGTTTCATATAACCTTTTTAAATTTTAAGTTTTTAATATTTGATAAAAAATTCAATCTATTTATTATATTTAACATCATTTGTTTATTTTATAAACTGAATTTTATTCAAATTCGATATATGCATAGGCTATATTTGCTAAAAAATATGTGCATTTATATCTAATTTAGGAAAAATACTTAGATCTATTCACGTATATATTATAATATAATAATACTCTACAGAATCATTTATCCGCATATTAGTGATATTGTAGATAATTTAGATATTGAATACTAATTTAAAATTAATATTTAACATAAATTATTTTATTGGTTGATTTTGTATATTTGTAGATGATGCTCATATATAGTGATACTAGATAAATAAAAGAATTTTTATGATAGCATAAATGATGTTAAATATAATAGATGAAGTAGATTTTTCATCAACTATTTGAAAGTTCAAAATGGGAGAAAATATTCTAGAAAACAGGGGATTTTAAAAAGGCATCCTTGTTTAAAAAGAAAAAACCCAATTGATTCCTAATGATTTGAGAGTCGAACTAAATAATATAGTGAGAAGTTATTCATAAAGTTTTAAATGCTTGCGTTGCTAGGTGTCATTGTAAGTGGATGGCATGTGTTTGATTAATCATATAGAAGTTTTCGTAATGAGTATTTATGGCAGGTGCATTTTCCTACCTTTCGGCACAGAGGTGAATTGGAAAGTATCTTTTAATTTGTTATTTTTTGGGGACTATTTGCACTTGCCTCCTTATCTTCTATTATTTTTTACATTTTGTCTCATAACTATTAATTTTTGCTAGAACACCCATAAACTTTATTTGCAAAAATACTAGTATATGTAATTAATTTAATTATCAATTAAGTTCCTAACAAAAGTGAAAGTTCAAATAATCACAACCTTGACGCATGACCATATATCACGATTGAGTGGGGCTGGGTGGAAGGATACCATTACATGGTGATACCTATGTTTAATGGGTCACAAAATCAAGTTATCAGATAGGTTTCTGACATGATTAAGTGAAAGTTGACTAGGAACACTTCGACCGATGACCATCATGATTAGTCGTAAAAAATACTATTACATAGTGGTAACTATGTCTCAACGAGCCATAAAATCACGTTAAAATTGACAATAGAGTATTTTTGCAAAAACAATAGTTACGAGTAAAAATCGTAAATTTGCGAAAAGAATAGGAGGCAAATGCAAATGCTTCTTTTGTGTTTACCCAATTGCTTGAGCAGATTACAACCGGTTATTATTGGATACATCAGACGGAGCAGCTATTCGCATTGAAATCTCTCTTTTTTATGATTTCTTTACAATATTATTGATATTTTGTTACAATTCAAGTCCAATTCATTTTATAATTTTTATCTTACATATCTTGTTTCTTTAATGGAAACCCAGTGACATAAGTCAGGACTTTACCAAACCTGCTGCGCACGTGTTATCTCAATTGTCGCATCCTGAATGTAGTATTGGAAAGATAAAAAAGGATAATTTCAGGTAAAAAGTGGGTGAATGACGCGACCCATTTGCTGAACGATCAGGATTCAGACCACGTGAATTTTATTTTTTGATAGTTAGAAATCACAAAAACTCGTTAAGGCCGTGTTGTACTTTGCAACCTTACCCATTCTCCCATCCACAAGCTCAACAATAATAAGACGTTGTTCACGCGTGCATGCATGCCTGCCAAGAAAAAAACTGTCCTTGTTCCCCGGCCACACTTGCGGAGAACTCTATATCAAATGGCAGAAGATTACGTCCTAGTCAAGCCGCAATCGCAATCACATTGGCAGAGTCACGATCGTATGCTTCTTCAATTTCCCGGCACAACATGTGCTACAGGTTGAATGGTCGCCATCTCTGAACAGAGCCAGAAAACGGCGATGGTGTGCATGTTCCTTTGGATGGCAATTCGAATTCCAATGAATATGGCGTGTATACCAGTCACGAGGTCTCTTTCGTACTTTATATACAGACTCGGCCCATTTACGACATTTATGCCTGGCCCTTGTTCCACTTCCAGTTTTTTTCTTTTGGTAATGATTAATCAATTAAGCTAAGAATCGATTCTCGATCAAGCTGCCAAAAGAGAAGCTGGTTTTAGCCCTTCCAGCACTAGTAGTGGACTTGGGCGGCCTTTGATCAATGTTGGGAACTTTCTTGATGTTAAGCATCATGGCTTGCCCAATCTCTTTTCTGAGGGACTCAATGGTCTTCATCTCCACTGGGCTCCCAGAAGCATCCCTCACATAAAAGACATTCGTTGCTTTGTTTCCCACCGAAGTAACTCCTGCTCTTGCGACTGACAGCCCGTTCTTACGGAGAACCTTCGTCACATCTGACAGCAGCCCAATTCGGTCTCTTGCACACAGCTCCAGACTCACACCCTGCAACACGCATGTGCCATTAATTTTTAGAAATAAAAAATCTACAAATTTTTAAAAATGGTAAAATTTAATACACATACCAAATATACTTAGATTAATAGTCTTATAAAAATTCTTTTAGTAAATAAAAAATGACTTAAATATACTCAAGTGCACAACTAAGTACGTTGGATCAAATTTTAAACCTCGAAATATAAGATATGTTTGGCGACGAATAAAATTTTTGATGAAAAGTTTTGGAGAGCAAATATTGTCAAAT
Organism: Annona squamosa; assembly: GCA_035584095.1. Classification (NCBI taxonomy): domain Eukaryota; kingdom Viridiplantae; phylum Streptophyta; class Magnoliopsida; order Magnoliales; family Annonaceae; genus Annona; species Annona squamosa. Next base: position 68,441,389 of record JAXCLR010000001.1, read on the forward strand.
AATGTGATATGATATGAATAATGATGAGTAATAAAGATGATAGAGTTAAAATAGATAGGTTAGTTGTGTAGATAGTTATATAGAAATAATTGAAAAGAAAGATAATTGTATAAAAAAATATGAAAAATAATTTAAAAATATAATAATTATTAAGAGTAAAAAAAGTATGCCATTCGTACATACCTCAAAAACACGGCGTCTGATTGCAGCCTCCATATACCCGTTCCTTTTCATATTCTTTACATGGTGAAAAACCATCCTTATGACGTATGCAGTACTCCTGCAAGTCCCCGGGAGTCATTAAATAAAAATGACAGTCAGAAACTAAGATGATCTCTTGAAGAAACGAACTTAATTACCTGAAGTGCATCAGGCCCGTCAGATGTCATAGAAGCATTAAAAACAACATACTGCATGTCCGTGAGTGTAGTGTGCAAACCGTGTCGACCAACAGCTTCAGCCTATCCTTGCACCAGGGGCAGGACTTGAGGTGGGTCAACCGGTTACCCGCCCCGCCCAATCCTATTTTATATTATATCCGGGCAGGTTGAGATTACTCGGTGTTTGGCAATGATAAAAAATTTTCATTTGAAATTTTTCAATCTAAAATTTTTCATTTTCTACAACTCTTTTTTTTTTTTAATTATTTGTTTACATCTTTCAACACAAACAACTCTACTTTTCAATTATTTCTATACAATTTCTTATACAACTAACCTATCTATTTTAACTTTATCTTATTTACTCCTCGTCATTACCCCTATCATATCACATCATTTGACAACTTTTATTCTTCAAAACTTTTCATTAAAAATTTTATTCATTTCTAAACGCATCCTATATATCTAGAGGAGTTAGGTGGGTCGAGGGTTTAAAAATTCCTGCATAACGCGGGTTGGGGCGGACCTCTTGAATCCCGACCCACATATGCGTGCCGACCCATCGACCCACTGACCTGCATCCTAAATATCAATGTCTCTGAAATCTGTCTTTCCAGGGTTCCCCTTTTTTAAAGTTTTGCAAGAGCTCATGGTTTTGAGGGGTGTGACGATTTTAGAAAGCTCTCATACGCATCCATGTCCCCTTCACTTATCACCCATTTCTCCCCCATTCTGTTGCCCTGCGTTTCTCCATCTTGTTGTTGCCCTAGCGCCGCTCCTTTTCCATTTTTGTCTATTCACCACGAAGTTTTTTGAGGAAGCCATGGGAGCTTGAATTTTTTCTTCGAATTCTCTGGGAATCTCTCTCTATTCGAACCTAAATTTTTGGATCATGCTTTGCAGTTGGAAACAACAAAAAATCAGGAATTAGATGTGCTGGTTGATCTTTTTAATCTTCTCTCCAAGATTCTTCACTATCTCGTCAACATTCAATCGAGGGCTTGCGGCCGCTGCAAGTTTGCTGTTAGAAGAAAACACAACGATAACTGATTTTCAGGGGTTTTATACAGCGATTGATTGGCCGGATTTGATCTGCAAATACGCAGCTGGTTGGGTCTAAGATGTTGCTTGCTGCAACCATGGACGAACAATGTTTCGTTCTGTGGAGAGGAGTCGAACAGGGATGATGGAGCAGCAATTCTTGGTGCTCTGACGGTGCACGAAAATTCCATGTGCATGATTTCAAATTCTCGGTGCTTTGATGGTGCACGAAAATTCCATGTGTATGTAAATGGAAATGATTACATTGAACGAATAAAATTAATGCATATATTAATCACGCCGCTTTGGGTCATGCACAGCACGCCCACCGAAGTCGTCGTCGACATAGACAACAGAGGCTACACGCGTGTTGTGCGTCCAGACCTCTGCTGTCGCCACATTGTAGTGGAAGTCGGCGAGGACAGCTGAAGTCTCCGAGTGGAGGCCCGGGCGGTCTGTGCCCACAAACTCAATGGTTATCCAGTGATCACCAACAGAGTGCAGGCCCACCCTTTTTCGCACGGAGCTCTTTCCATCCAAACACAAGATGTTGCTCTTTGGTCCTAGAGCCTGCTGTAGCAAATAGTTAATCACGATATAGCCAAAACGCTTAACTGTTCATCAATTCATTCATTTCCATCCTTTCTACATAATATAGTATTTAATTTGTTAATAAAATGGATGATGTAAATCGTAGGAAGCTTAGTCCAAAATAGGAACGACAAGACGAATTTGGAAAATCAAGCATGTATATAAAGGTATTTAAAAAAAAAAAAAAGTAAAGGAAAAAGAAAACTTTTGATACACAGATAAGAAGACTCCACGTCAATCTCACTAAATCTCGTAATTCGTAGCCGACAGTATTTTCCGTGCTCGTTAACCAACAAGGCAACAACGCCTTTCTCGCCTCACATAGTTAAAATATAATAAAACACATAATTCCAACCGGATACCAATGAAGAAAGTCCCTTCCAGACCTCGGAAGGAAAAACAACTGAAACTATTTCTTCATCTGTTATTGTCCATCATCATCTCAAGTTTGCAGCAAATTTTTTGGGAAGCTACTTTGAATCTTGTTTTACCATTCCTCACTATCAAACAAGACAAATTTGAAAGTATAGTTGAGATGAAATTAAATGGTTTGTGCTTTTGGAAATGTCTAACATGATATAACTTGGGTTGCAAGTTTATCAAATTTCACAACAATGCTGCCGATGACGTCAGTTTGCATCAAAAGCTTCAATCTCCTGTTTAACGTGGTGGGATTGTACACCGAGTTTCATTTGTATTCTGACAACTTGTTTTCTTAGTCAATGGAGGTATATTTTTAATCAAAAAAGAAAAGTCAGGTTGGATTTAGTAGAAATTTGTGTTGAACTAGCCCAAACTAAAACCTGAATTGGTTTGGCCCAGACGGTATCCAAAAGACTTGTCTCGTCTACAACAGCACTGGAACGTGGAACTTCTAGGCACGATAGCACTGTGTTAAAGGCTGCCAGCAGAAGCTAAAACGCAAATGCTTTTCCTGGTTTCAGGAATATTACAAGAATAGTTAACAATGACCTGGAATGAGAAAGACTTCAATCCTCAGGCCGTTCATCGGGTGATAAGCAGAAGTTGCCCATAAATTCGTACACAAGGCCAAAAAATTCAATTGGTAAGCTCCAATTCAGATGGAATCACGAGCCACAAAATTAATCTTACCACTTGTGATCAACTAAACGACAGTAACAAACTTGGTGGATATAGTGAAAACCAAAAAGAGAGGAAGAAAAAAATTAATAATGAAAAGAAATATGCAACTTGATTCAGTAACAGTTGAGACTAGTTGACCACATCAGAACTCACAGCATCCCAGTCGACACCAATTTCAGGGCAATTATCTACTACATTGGATTCTACAACTTTTATAGCAGAAAAAATGCAGACAGGCATCAACTTGCTTTGGAGATTGATCGGTGTTCCAAGACAAGAGAACTTTTAAACCACGTGAGAGTGTTGTAGGAATGCAACAAACTTCAAACGAGGTGATTTAATTAGCATGCAAACCTGGCAAAGAAAAAGCACTTTTCGGGCAGTTTAGCAACTCTATCATTTGTTTGCATACCTCTTGGTACCGGGAAAAGACAATTAAAAACGAGAAAAACTGAGAACAAAAAAAAGACCTTGTCAATATCTTCAATAGGTTTTCTGGAAGTTAGCTTCTTTCCCTGCTGGTCTGTAACATGGAAAACATCCATGAACCATCCACCATCAGACAAGATGTAGGCTTTGGAGATGATTAGGTCCAAATCGGTAAGCACCTGCACCACTTCCAACCATATCCCTGGCTTGTTCACGCTATCCACCTACACTAAGCAAAGAAGGGCATTCGATCAATTAGGCTGCATTGGAAACATGCCGAACTCTATTCACAGAGTAGGACGCAAGCAAGGCCGGGGCACACAACCCACCATCAGACAGGTATCATCATGGTTGCGTTTATAATAAGATGTTTCGCACCAACATCGGGCCACTGCATAAATCTTGTTGCGCCATTCTCGAAGATTTTGGCCCCATCAGACAGGCTTGCTTAACCAAAACAGTTGCTACTGCCATGCCATGGCTGGGGACATTAATTTCTCCGAGTCAGATGTGTGCTTGGGGCTGCCACGGATTGCCATACCTCCAACGTTCTGGCTCATCCTATCCACCATGACAAACATTTAGGCGCACCTCCCCATCCTCCCTGGTTTTACAAATTCGGGAAATAATCATATCTTGCCAAGCAAGTTCGGAACGGCATACCTTGACCAATGTACAGTCATTGCAGCTGTTGTTATCTATAGAGACCCTGAATATTAGACACAAGTACGAGATTTAGAACCGTTGTCACTGCTAATCTATTCATTTTGTGGCAGTACTGGACCTTCCACGGTATTGCAATTAGTGGTCATCATACGGGGTACCTACAACAATGATCGGATCATCGAGTCCGATCCCCTGCACGTTGGTATGGGTTGTCCACATATCGAGCTAAACCTCACATACAAGCTAATCATGATCAAAAGAAAAAGTTGAGGAAACTGAACCTTGGAGCATTGATCCTCTGGTTCAAGTTCTCATATTCGGGATCAAAATAAGGCGAGCAAACTCCTTCCATGCTCTTCTCTGTCACCGCAATCTATGTATGCGCTCTCCTTCCTACAAACAAACGGAGACCCATATGAGTCGCAATATAAGATAACAATGGTAAAATTCGACAACAGGACCTTTGTTTTATTTAAGAATAATAATATTCTCTAATAATTTATCCTTTGGATCCTAATTTTAATTTTTTATTTTATTTTATTGTGATCTATCCTTTTTATTTTCGTCGAATTTCCTTTTTTTCTTATCCAGAGTTTCCCACACCCCCAAGCATTTTTTTTTTTAGAAAAATGAGATTTTTATATCTACGTGAAAAAAATGAAAAACTTTTCATGTCAAATAAAAAATCATCGTCATCTAAGGTGTTTCCCATCTATGTGGAGTCAATAGCTTTGTGCTATTTTGTTGCCACTATAAACTATATTTTCAATTATTTGTAATGTTTCTTTATTTTGTTTAATTATTTTTATTCATATTTTTCAGAAATCTTTCTCTTTTTTCTATCCTTTATTTGAATAAAATCAATTTTTATAACCTATTTTATTTGGAGTCCTCATTTAACATGTCCAAACCACTTTAGTTTGTTTTTCTTATTTTATAACTTATTAGTTTCACATTTATATTACCCCATACTATTCCATTTTAAATTTATCTTTTCTTATTTAATCACTATAAATTTATCTTTTTTCATTTAATCAATATGTACCTTAACATTTTCATTGTTTTTGTTATTTTTTAACCGGCCAAAATTCTATCTTGTATAACATAATTAGTCTAAACATTATCATATAAAGTTTTCCTTTTTATTTAATTAAAAATTCCCTCTTTTTTCACCCTTTCCATATTTTATTTACAACATCTTTATCGAAATTTCTATTTTCTTAGACTATTTATTCTAAATACCGAAAGTAATTAGTTCTTAGCATTACTCATCTAAAATCTTAATGATTTCTTATACTGGTGTTTGCTTTTATTAAAGTTATATTTCATGTAATCAGTTTTTGAATAACTTTTAAAATCAATAAAATTTAGAAGATCTTTTCACTTATTTAATTTAAAGTACTCCTCTTATTTCATCTAGTATGACTATATCACTTACAAATAAGATGCATAATGATATTTTTCTTTTAAATATTTATTAAGTTCTTCTATAACTAAAGTAAAAAAGTAAGAATTTAACATTAAATTTTCATGCAAGTATCAATTTTGATGAATTCTAGAAATACATTACTTTTAGTGATATATTTATTTAATTTTAGAGGACCATTTTAAAATTTAGCACTACTAAAGTACCTAGACTGTATGGTTTTGAATTTCTTAACTAAATAAATATCATTAAACATAAGTCCTACTTCTAAGTAGTTAAATTACATAAAAGCAATTCATGTAGTTTTATCGATTTTTTCCACCTTAATCCTTATTGGAAAACTCGCTCCTCTACTATATTGAGCATTATTTTTTTTGCTTAGGGGACCAAAGTTCTATCTAAATCAAAGATGTACATGTTCTACATTTGTTTAAAAATATGTATTCATATGTAAATTATATAAATGTTTGTATCCATCAAAATATGCATCATAATGTAACGACATTTTATATAATCATTTAACCACATAAAATGATATTTTAGATTATTTAGATATTGAAAATATAACTTTAAATTAATATTAGTATTAAATTGTTCTCTTATATTAATTTTGCACATTTTTAGATGAGATCATGTAGAATAAAATCAGAAAACGACAGGATTTCCAAAACATTATTAATTACATTAAATACAATGAATAATGTAAATTTCTTATCAATTATAAAATTGGAAAGATATATGGAATCAAATAGAAGTGTAGTTTCATAAAAAGTGATTATCAAAGGTCTTCATGCAAAATAATATATGGATATCTTAGCTTTATGAAAATTGTCGACCAACAAAGTACCCAAGGAAGGTGGTTTTGGATGTTTAACTAAATAAATATTATTAGGCATAATGTATATCTTAATTCATTAAAAGTAATAGCATTTAATTTTCATTTGCAAAGAACTGAATCGGGGCCGAAATAACAGAAACCAGCTCTTAAGAAGGAATGCAAGAATGTAAAGCGAAATCATGATGTAGGAAAACAGGGGAGATGGGTTGGGCGTACAGGCCTTAGTCTTTGGAGCCAGGCAAATGGAATAGAATTTTCTTTTCTTTTCCTTTTTTTTTTTTTTTAACTTGAATGGCCCTCCTAAAATAAAAATATGACCCTCACTGCCCCTCTGAAAAAGGTAGGAAAGCAACCGTATGAAAGAATTTATGAATAATATTATTCATTTTTATGGATTCTCCATCAAAGCCTCCCAAGTCCGGGATTCGATTGCATGTCCCCAGGAGCATGCAACACTGCATGCTCCTATGCGCATGCACCTATTTTTTTATATTTTTTTACAATATTATTAATTTATATCTATTTAATATGTATATAAATTTTTACCATTTTCAGAGTATTTTATATATTTATTTTTTATTTTTAAAAATCAGTGAAAATAAAAAAATAAATATCTAAAATACTTTAAAATTGATAAAAATTTATGTACATGTTAAATATATTTAAATTAACAGTTTTATAAAAAAAATTTGAAAAATAAATAAAAAAAATGGATGTATACGCCCGGCACCAAGCAGAGCATTGAATGTGGGAGGACGAGGCGAAGGTCATACGTTTTGTTTGCTTCCGCGGTCGTAAAAGCTAAAATAAAATTGGATTTTTCTTCTTTTTCGTCGATAATTCGTAGGAACCTGCAGCCTAAAAGAGCGAGGTCTGCCGTTCTCTGCACATTTTCTTGTCGTGCGGGGAAGTGGTAAGTGGTGGAAATATGAATGATTTTTTGGAAAGTGAGATAATTATGTAAAATGATAAAAATAGGATAATTATGAAAATTTATTAAAATATAAAAGTAATAATAATAAATACGTTAATTAAATCATTAATGTGTAAAATTAAAGCACAAATGGTCCGTGGAGAGAAGTGAGAAAGTAGGTTTCCACTTTTAGTGAAAATTAATGATAAATTATTTTAAAATGCATTATAGTTTAGGATTAGAATTAAATAATTGAGTTTACATCACACCCTAAGCCACATGGACCCTTGGAATTTTTGAGAATTATAAAAACTCCCTTAAATTAAAAAAAATTGTCTCGAATCCGCTACTTTTTACATCAACCTGAAGGTTAAATAAACTTGTTTTTTTAAATACTTTTCTCTTCATCTTACATTCATAGCCATCCTTTTTTCCACCCCACCTGTGCCTGCAGTACTTTTTCTTTTGCCGGTTTTTTTGGGTTGTTTGCAAAAATAACTTCATAAGTTTGTTTACTTGTAATTGTAACGTCATAGTTTTTATATTTGCATATATAACTTTCTAACTTTTAATAGTACAAAAATAATCATGTAAGCTTAATTGAATTTTAAGAATGGTAGTTAAGTAGACAACAAACATACGAGATATTTTTCATACATGAAAATTGTTATGACAAAATTGTATATCATATAAAGAGTGCATGCTTAGGTTATTTTTGCACAATATTAAAAGTTAAAGGATTATATCTGTAAATGTTAAAATTATAAAGTTGAAATCATAAATGAGCAAATATGAAGGATTACTTTTCCAAATAACCCGTCTATATTCCAGTGCCAAGTGCGGACAGAAAAGAAAAGAGGCCTTGGCTGGGCCTGACCGTGAGGTAGATTGGTAGTGTAGTCCCGCACTGTAGACGGACACGCAGTGTGCACAGAAAAGAAAGACGGCTGCCAGTGCCCGATCGATGTTTCGTCCTCTGATCACCGCCACCGGTATTATTATTCAGACAAGGAAGAAACTTCGGCACTGTTTTTTTTGAATTTTTTTTTTTTTTTTTGTCGGGGAATGTGGATGCCTACAGACTAAATTGAGCTGAAATCAAGAGGATATCTATAATCCATCTCGGCGGATTTCAGATTAATCTCGTTCTCATCGCACGAAATACTCGTACAAAATCAAAACTGATCAGACAATTCCAAATCATATCAGCCAATTCTTAGATAGGAAACAAACCACGGTCAGAAATGAGAATGTTTTAAATGAATTGAATGGAGAGATGGAAAGCAGCCGTGATTTTGTGAGCGGAGGTGGAGCGAATTGGTTGTACCTGTTCTGAAGAAATGAATGAAAATTAAAGATCTTTCGGGGAAAGGGAGCTCTGACTGGACTCGTCTTTGAGGCGTGCTGCTGCTGCTCCGCCACTGGAAAAGAGAATGGGAAGAAATAGCAAAGAGCAATAACAAAGGAATAAATGGACTTTTAAGGTAAAAAATAAATAAATCCACGCGCAGCATTCGCGCGAGGGGAAGGGAGCGGGAGGAAGTCGCAAGCACATGAGCAAAACAAGGGTGCCGGTCGTACACGGACCCCGATTCAGTGCTCCCGGGAGCATGCTGCGTGCTCCCAGGCGCATACATATATATATTTTTTATTTTTGAAAATATTTTCATAAAAATGTTAGCCCAAGTGTATTTAATATATATATATATATATATATATCAATTTTTACCATTTTTGGATATTTTTAGATA
>JAXCLR010000001.1:68450627-68521382 GCA_035584095.1 Annona squamosa
TGGTAAAAATTTACACACAGATTAAATACACTTGGGCTAACATGTTTATGAAAATATTTTCAAAAAAAAGTAAAAAACAATATATGTATGCGCCCGGGAGCATGCAGCACCGGGAGCACTGAATTGAGATCCGTCGTAGACGTACGTACAGGCGATGGAGTGGAGAACATGAGCAAGGTGTTATGTACACGTATTTAGAAAGAAATGATCAGCCTGCCACCAGTTCGAAGTTCGGTTCCCGATTTTTCTGGTTCAACCGGATCGAACCAATGTTCGAACCGTGGTCGGACCGGAAAAAGCAGCGAATCGGGACATAACCGATTCACGGTCCAACCGCCCAATTTGGTTCGGTTTTCAAAACAGTGGTTAATGGTCATGTCAACTCGCTCGTTTAACCCGTTTATAAATGGGTTTGGGTTGAGATTTTTGAATGAATGGGTTATGATCCATCAACCCGTTCAACCATTTAATTAAATAAACGAATTAGAGTTGAGGCTTTGTAACCCATCAATTCGTCTAACCCGTTTATATAACCCTCTCAACCCGTCCAACCCGTATAACTCATTTAGATATAATATATATATGAAACGTTTGAAATTCTTTCGGCCCTACGCCCCTACCCTTCCCGCTCCCTTATCCCGCCCTACCCTGTTAATGTTGGGTCCCATTTTCCAGCACACGCCCCTAAAGTCACAGCCTATCATTAGTGCATAGGCACAGATCTAGTCTAGCTTCTACCTGCCATTATCAGATATTTTGTCCTTTTGAGTATCCTAAATGTACCCCAAAATGTGCCTCGACAGAATTATCGGTGGCCTCCACTTATAGCCTAGGCTCCCTCCTTCATCTTAATTGATGTAAGATGCTACATTCAAAGTGGGCCCACTAAATGAGAAACCCACTTATTAATTAAAAGTTGACCACCTCCATAGATAGCTACGTGAAATGACAAGTATCCATTTAGGTAGACTTGGACCATCATCGCTAGTTGGTGACTCAATGGTCATTACACCACTCACCAAATGCTTTGTTGAACGAATGACGTTGCACTATTGAGTTGGATGATTACCGAAATGCTCCAAGCTTCGAGACTCGAGACCAGAGTCCCGCATTTCAGGTCTACCCAAGCCCTCTCTTACGGAGCAGCGTGAGGCACAACCCTAAATTCCCTCCCTCAAAATCCTGATTTCCTACACAGTCATTGCTCATTTTCGCTTTGCGGCTCTCCCTTTATTATTCCCTCCCTCAAAATCCCGATTTTACGCACAGTGGCCGCCGCTCATTCCCACCCTGTCGCTCCCCTTTCATGCCCTAGCCTCATCGCCGATAAGCCATCTTCTTACTCTCGTAAGCTTTTGTCGTCGTCGTCACCGTCATGCAGCTTTCGTGTCACTGTTCATTCTCGCACGAGCGCACGAGCGGCACAAGCACACAGGCAGTTTATTCTCTCCCTCCAAGTGCAGCACAGCACAGGCCCACGAGCAACACAACATAGGCGCATAGGCGCACAAGCGCGCGAGTAGCACAACACAAGCGCAGTTCTAATCTCCTCCAAGTGCTTCTCTTAGATGACTTGAGATTAGAGCTCATGTTTTGAAGTCAAAATAGATTAAATTCAGGTACGTTAACTTCGAGTTATTTAATTTACAGATTTTATTGAAGCTTTTTAGCATTAAAATTAGTAATAAATACAACCCATCAACAACCCATTAACCCGTTTATTAAATGGGTTGTAAATGGGTTAGAGTTGAAATTTTTTAAATGAATTAATAAATGGATTAGGGTTGAGATATATTAAATAGGTTAGGATTAGGATTAGGCTACAACTCGTTCAACTCGATCTGTTAAGACCCCTAATTCAAAGTTTTAACGAGGTAGTTGATGCCAGGTGATCCTCACCTATTGCTTCTCGCACGTGTGCATCATCAGACTTTTGTAGGCAACACGTTTACTCAAGCATCTTCGATCAATGGGCATTCTTGTGGTGCACATCCAAACATAAGTAGATGGTCATACGCCCATTTTTTTATTTTTTTAATATTGTTAATCTATATGTATTTAATATATGTATTAACAGTTTTGTAAAAAAATTTTGAAAAAAATAAAAAAATAGGTGTATGGCCCCGGAGCATGCGATCGAGATCTGTGGTCATGGAGGTCAAAATCAAAAGTTTTTGTTTATAACACTTATAAGGATAATATGTGTAAATATATTTGCATAATTTGATTATACTTGTAAATATATTCATGTCACAACATTATGACATGAATATATTTGCAATTTTTGAAACTAAGTAGATATATTTTGTTTTGCACATATATTCACAGAGTCTATAATTTTGATCTTTAATGAAAAATCTAATCCATCATTATATTTAACATCATTTGTTTATCTAAGGGATCGAATTTCATCCAAATTAAGTATGTTTATGAGTCACATTTGTTAGAAAACGTATATATTCATGTATAAATTATGAAAAATGCTAAAATATCAATTTTAAAGTAGTATTTTCTACATCTAAACTATTCAAATATCGTTTCTATGTGAATAAATGATTCTATAAAGTATTATTATATTATAATATATGTGTAAATAGATCTCAGCATTTTTCATTATTTATACATCAATATATATTTTTAAACAAATGTAGCCCTTAGACATACTTGATTGGGATGAAACTGAGTCTCTTAGATAAACAAATGATGTTAAATATACTTAATGGATTGAATTTTCCATTAATAATTAAAATTTTAAATTTTGAAGGAGTTACATGGAACCGCTTCTATGTAATATATACATAGGGAAATAATCTAGTGCATGCGACTGCATCATGCAGTCCATGCACTGTGCCCTCCCTGATCATCAATAGAAAATTCACCATACCCATTGTATTTAGAATTGTTTACTTTATTAGCATACCAATTTTCATCCAAATCCAACATGTGTGTAGTTCCCATATTAAAATGGTGCAAAATCAACGTAATAAAATAATTTAACGTAAATATCAAGTTTAAAGTAGTTTTTTCAACATCTAAACCGTCTAAAGTATAATTTATATATAGATAAATGAGTGTATAAAGTTTCATTACAATCTAATATATGTGAGGTTCATTTTACAGTGGACTGCACCGTAGTATCGGATATATATATCGGATATATATATACATACGATCCGATCCTATATATGAGATCCGTATCCGATTTGCACCCTGATCAACATTCAATGGCCTTGTTCAATGAACATGTTGCAACTGACAAAAGCACTAAAATCATGTTGCAGCGGAGTGGATGTAATTAAACAAGTTGGGAAAGGGAATCCGATGATTCTTCATTATTTTAATTCGTAGGCGATGACAAACATAGAAATGATTAGATATAGTCGAGTACTGGGCCGTAAAAAATATTTTTAATAAAAAAATAGAATCTTCAAGTGAATAATTAAGATCATAAATTCCCAAATAAATCATACCACACCTTTTCCGTGTACTGTCAAATGCGGCAAAGTCATTTTCTCTCAATGAGCATTTCAACCATGCTACCACATTGATAAAATTTCTAACTCGCAATGAAAACATATATGTAAATACATATACATAATGATGGTATATAGACAATTCAATCCACCTATTATATTTAGCATTATTTTTACTATTATGAAAATACTCTCATTTGTTTAGTATCTCTCTGTATAGTTTTCATCTATAAATCTGAAAAAACAACATAATAAAATGATTAAATACTAAAAAATAACTTTTAATAATATTTTCAATATTTAAACCATCTAAACTATTGTTACTATGTAAACGGATGATGCTATAAATTGTTATTATATTCTAATATATATGCTAATGAATCTAAGTGTTTTCCTAATTTACACATGAATATATTCATTTTTAAGCAAATGTAGTCATATATATATTCGAAATATAGTCTTTTAACTAAACAAATAATGTTAAATATAATAAATAAATTGAATTTTGCATCAATTATCAACATTTTAAAAATGAAACGGTTTACGTGAAATTACTTCGATGAAATTGGGCCTAGATATGATACCTTACATATGAGCTCTACATACATATATATGAGAATCTTTTGTGTACAGAGGCATTTCACTATAACTACGGTGCAATCCCCTACAAGATAAGTCTTATGCATATCAAAATATAATAATAAATATAATAATTATTTATTTATATCAGAATTATATTTTAGATAGTTTAAATATTGAAAATATAACTTTAAAGATGATATTTATAAGAAATTATTTTATTATATTAATTTTGTATCATTTTAAAATGCTGCCCATATACCTGTGTAATTTGAATGAAAATTGATATATTATTAAAGTAAATAATTTTATATAAAATAGGTAAGATAGGTGTTAATTTCATAATTAAGTGGGCTAAATATTAAATTATAAAATGCACTTGAGTATTATCCCATATATATACATATATACACACCCGTTCCGAGCATCCAGCTATGATGGAAAGAGCAACTTAAATAACATTCCGGATGAAAAATGCAAAAGGGGAAGCTATCCTAATTCGGGAACATGCATAATATTCTTCGTCAACTAACATAATATAATAGTTAATGATCGTACGTGATGACATCCAAAAATTTAACTACATTTTTTTCACGTCCTAGTTTTTGGTGCTGCGCATGTGCTATTGCAACTTGCAAGTCGTTAGGGGCCGGCGCGGGGAGTGCTGGCCATGCGCATGTAGCAGAAGTGGAGAATGGGGAAGCTCTGATGCAAGATGCCAGGCTAGCTAGTGGTGGATGGACGAGAACATTTAAAACCTTTTCGCAGCACAGGCCTGCCGCTGCTGCCAAGTAATATTTTCGGGCCATCCATCCACCGACCCTTATGACTCGGGCGTTGATGATCGGTCTTCTAACCAACAGAGAGGTGATCGATGAGCAGCCAGCATCTGTACGCACGCTGTGGTGTATTCCGTTGGGGTTTCGCAGGTGATCACTACTCGCCCTGGATAGCAATAACACGGTCGATTATAACCTGTTGACTAAGTGGCGGCCAATGATTTGAGGCCCTTGGTAAGAACTTATAATCCGGAAATTATAATTTATAATTAATTACATGTGTAATTAATCAAATGTTGTGGGCTAGTTGATAGCAGTATAGGACATGAATGCTCGTGATTAAGAAGAGAAACGTAATGGATGGTAATAAAGACTTCCAATTGATTTAAGGCTTAATTGATCGAATGGAAAGCAATGATTTGAGATAATTGAATCACTTAAATTATTAGAATTAATAAAAAATTCCTTTTCCCTTTTTTCCATTTTCAACCAACTAATTAGCCTCTAATATAATTGCCATCATTTTTACTTTTAATTTTATTTATTTTTGTAAAAAATATTCTGTGATGAATGATCATGCTTGCTCGAACTAAATAAATGTCTCACTTAGTTTACCTCAAAATATTTATTTACAATATTTTTTATTTTTTCTTTATACACTTGTTTATTTGTATTTAATATACTAACTAAAATTTACCATTTTTGATATGTTTATAAGCTTCTTGAGATTTGTAAACATCTATGCAATATGTATTTAAAATACTTCTGTCTTTAAATTTTCAAAAAATGTATATATATATATATCCAAACATGGTAAAATTCGGTTTACTCGTTAAATATACTTACACAAATAAGCATATGAAAAAAAATTGATTTAAATAGATTTTTTTAGGTTGATCAAGTGAGTTACTTAGTCCAAACTAATAGGATTACTTTTCATATTTTACATGTTATCTTCCTTTATCTTTAATTTTGTGCCAACATTATTTATTTATTTTCATCTTCTTAGGCCAATAACATGAAACGAAAAGTGGTGTCACCCAAACAGGTAACATGCAGCAGCGAATAAATAAAAATTCCGAGAAATTAAGGGATGAATAAAAATTATGAGAAATTAAGAGTGTATTTAGGAATAAATAAAATTTTTGATATGATATGATATGAGATAATGATGATGAATAAAGGGAATAAAGTTAAAATAGATCGGTTAATTTTATAAGTAATTTTATAAAAATAATTAAAAAATAGAAAATTTGTATAGAAAAATATGAAAAAAATAAATAGATAGATTAGAATAATTACAGTGATAGAAAATTTTCAAATTTGAAAAGTTTTAACCGGAGACAGCCCAGAACTATCTGCTCCCTTTCACGGGCAATTCAATCGTCTTCGAAGCAGAAGACAGCGTGATGCACGCATAGCGATTAGAGAAGGAGTTGATGGGACGACAAATCCCATCGAAAGATAGACGACTCATGGGCGACAAATCCACAGTCAATCGCTGTCGCAGTCAATTCAGCAGTTGTTTGCAGTTTGCGCTTGCAGCCAGCATATATGCGTGTCAGCGTGTGCGAAGGCCTGAGGGAATTCAGTTCTTTTCTCACCCTTTCTATCTTCTTCTTTCTGAACACGAAAGGACATGGGGAAAGCCTCGGGCACTAGGAAATAGAAATAGCCCGTGACATTCATGCTTCCATCTTATCTCCTTTGCTCCCACTGCATGATTGCGGTTCCACGAAGCTGCGCGCTCCCAGTCGTATAAGTTACTTAGATTGAATTTGTATCATTATTGGTAATACAATTTTTTAATTCCTGACATTATTTTTTCAATTTTTAATAAATTTTACTCGGTTTCAATAAAACTTTGCTTATTCTCAATACACATTATTACATTTTCATCTTAAATACTCGTTTAATCTAAAAATCTTCCATGGTTTGGAACACTCCTGTATTTGATAGCCGTCTTGTGTAGTCTTGAAACCTTGTTCATTCTCAATACACATTATTACATTTTCATCTTAAATACTCATTTAATCTAAAAATCTTCCATGGTTTGGAACAGTCCCGTATTTGATAGCAGTCTTGTGTAGTCCACTATAACTACTGTTGCAACAATAACTTTAATCAAAAGATGTTGCACTTGTGCTTTCTTTGATTTACTAATATGCATATTCTTACGGGTAAAAATAGTGCTAGGTCGATAGGTGATTCGTTCCGATTTTACAGAAGGTTGAGGTAAAGATTTTGACTTGGTAGGGTGAGGGCAAGCCAAGTGGACCATGTCCCGACCCGCCTTAGCCTGTAAGATGTATATTATATTTATAAATTATATGACTTATTTATATGAATATTGTTTTGTTGAATAAATATATTTAACTTTATAACTTATTAATGTGAATATCATTTATGTTGAATTACGTTTAACTTTATAACTTATTTATATTGATAAATTTTTATTTCTTATTTGTATATATGTTGTTCAAGTTATCTCATTCACATATATATCAAAGAAATAAAATATATTATCTATGTTGTTTATATCCTACAAAAATGAATATTATTATTTTGCAATTTAGTAGCTTTAATTGTAATTTAAAATTTACATTAATGTTTTTTTGAGTTTGATACGCATATTTATCAATATCAAGTTATAAACGAAATTATTAAAATTTTTTACTAATGCTTTATTATGAGAATTGTGTCTGACTTATGATAATTGTGTTTTACGCCATAAATAGTAAAATATTGAATCATTTAACATTTAAATTTATCATAAATATGAGTTTATATTGATATGTATATAAATTTTTAAAATTTGACCTACTTGTTCAAGCTGACATGTCGTCCCGATATTGATCTAAAATTAATCTGAAGTTTGTCACAAAATCTCTTAAAAAAATAGAAAGGTTGGATTAACTTTGTCCCCACTAGTATAAAAAGTAAGATCAAATAAAAATTTTAAATATAGGGTCAGCGTCCAACACACCTTTACCCACCCCGAATTTCACCCGAACACATTTCCACGTTCCAAAACTGGAAAATGTCTTCATCCAATTCACGCCGCCTGTTTTGAGGTAAAAAGGGATGAAAACTATCATTACTTTGTTGGAACTCTTGTACAGGGAAATTGTAAGATTTTTTTTTTTTTTAAAAAAAAGGGAGGAAATTTGACAGAAAATCAGTAGAACAATAAATTAATTTTACTTCTCGCATGTTACAGCATGACTTTCTTCGGGCAATATTTTTATCTTTGCTCGATCGTTACGGCTTAAGGTTTATTTGCACTTGTCTCGGGATACAAGATGTAGAATCAACACCAATTAGACATAGCAACTTTCCTTTTGGCACAACAATACTTAAAACCGTTTCTCAAAAAAATAATAAAAATAAAAATAAAACCGATAAATCATCGATTAATCCTTTTGACTCAAGAATCGCTTTTCTTACGAAGCAACCTCAAATCGCTCTCTTACAAAAGCATATAAGCACTTGATTATTGATCTGATTGCCTGATGAAAAACCAAGGTCAGACACATTACAAGAGCAATCCACACCGCCATCTTATCCACCAATTCGCACGCAATCCCATTATCAGTATATTATATTTTATATTTAAAGAGACATTAGCATATCCATTTTTATTTTAATTTGTCTTTTTTTAATAAAACTATTATTCTAAATTTATTTGATTCATTATTTCATTTACTAAGTTTTATATTCTTTGGAGACATTTATTTTATAATTTTAAAAATCAAGGTGTTTTAGTCATCTTCAGCCTCTCAAAATGACTAAATATAACTCATTCTTAAATTTTAAAAAATATATATGTCTTCGAATATAATAAATCTTGATATATGAATAAACGGCCCCTAAATACAATCAGAATAACATTTTCGTAAAAAATCATTTTTTTTTTTTAAAAAAAACATGTAAATGGACGGCCTTATCAAGTCATCACTTAATAGGCAAATATGATATGGTTAATTTAAAGTGGAAAACAAAGAAAAGTGGAGAGTGAAAAGATAACAAATGAGATGCTGGTTCAATGCAGCTGGGTATATTTTACTCATTTTTTAATTTTTTTTTTGAAATTTTTTTTACACAACTGTTAATTTAAGTGTATTTAACATGTGTATAAATTTTTATATTTTTAGAGAATTTTAGATATTTTTTTGAATTTTTAAAAATCAATGGCATTTTTAGTAATTTATGCCATTGACTTTAAATAATCCGAAACAATATCTACAAATCTTCAAAAATGATAAAAATTTATACACATATTAAATACATTTAGATTAACATTTTTACGAAAAAATTTTCAAAATTTTTTTTTTAAAATGGGTGAAGTGCGCCTAAGTGCATTGAACCAGCATTCTACGAAATGATGTACCAAAACAAAGACCGAAGTAAATTTTTTGAAAAATAAAGTACCCATAAATAGAAAACTAGTTAAATACCCTATACTGATATAGTAACGTGCAAAAGTAAATAAAATAAAATAAAAATTTCCATCCTTCGTGTACGCACCTTTGATATGCTAAAGCCTCTTTTTGAATATCATCTTTCACTTTCTGTTCTAAAATTTTTAAAAATAATATAAACCAATTTTGAAATATTCATTAATTGGCTAAGTAATTTATATTGGGTGTGTCAAGTAAGTAATAAACTTTTTAGATAAAAATTTTGAATAAAAGTTTCTAAAATGGAAGAATTTGATATGATATGCTAGAAGGTAATGATTGTAAGTAAAAATAATAAAATTAAAATTAATAAGTTAGTTGTATGCATAATTGTGTGAAAGTGATTAAAATTTAGGGTAATTGTATAAAAATATGTGAAGAAATAATTAAAAAATAGAATAGTTGTGGAATGTGAAAATTTTTAATTTGAAAAATTTTAATTCAAAAAGTTCTAATGTTAAACAAAAATACCCATTATCTATTTTCTTTAAGAGTTATGATCTTATTAGTTTGTTTGCCTAGGCTAAAAATCCCCTTTTTTATTTTTTGGTTTTTTATAAAATTATTAATTTAGGTACATTCTATAAACTAAGTTTTACTTTTTCTTTAAGAGAAATAAACTAAATTTGACCTGATAGTTGTATAAGAATATGTAAAGAAATAATTAAAAAATATGATAGTTACGGAAGGTGAAAATTTTTAGTTTGAAAATTTCTAATGTTAAACAAACATACCCATTATATATTTTCTTTAAGAGTTATGATCTTATTAGGTTGTTAGCCTAGGCTAAAAATCCCATTTTTAATTTTTTTTTTATAAAATTGTTAATTTAGAAACATTCTATAAACTAAGTTTTATCTTTTCTTTGAGAGAAATAAAGCAAATTATACTAGGTAGTTGTATAAGAATATTTGAGAAATAACTAAAAAATAGTATATCTATGGACGTTGAAAAATTTTAAATTAAAAATTTTTTAGTTCGAAAAATTCTAATGTTAAACACACGTACCCATTATATATTTTCTTTACAAGTCATGATCTTATTAGTTAGTTAGCCTAGGTTAAAAATCCCATTTTTTATTTCCCAATTTTTTTTTATAAAATTGTTAATTTAGGTATATTCTATAAACTAAGTTTTACCTTTTCTTGGCAAGAAATAAACCAAAATTTACCATTTATGAATGTGTATACGTGTGTATTTTTGAATTTTTAATAGTGCTATAAAAAAACAAAAATGCTAAAAAAATGGGCCTGTTGGGCCGGCCTAACATGAACAGCCCTCTTTTTTTTATTTTTTTTTATTTTTTATGAAAAGAACAGCCCTCCTTATTTAACATATAAAATTTTCTTTTTCATATCATGCTGGACTAAATCAGATGGATGAATTGACCTGTATATTCACCGTTCAACAGGATGGACTGCCAAGTCCAGTCCCAGTCCGTTTCTGATAACAGTGCATGGTAATAACAGATTGGCATGTACACACAGTGTCCTGCTGCACCAGATCCTGCCCAAAAGCACCTGAAATGGTGTTCTAGTTACTTTAAAAGTGAAGTACTACTTCGAGATAAACACGGAAGTATTGTTACCAATCCATGTTATAAAAGCACCTGAAATTCGGAATGCCAAACTAAATTAGCATTCATCTTATACCAAAAAACACCTAAGATCCAGCTACTCATAATAAGGTTTTTAGGAGCCTGGGGTCCTGATTATCAAATTTTGGAATTCCTTATGTTAG
Source organism: Annona squamosa (assembly GCA_035584095.1). Taxonomy (NCBI): domain Eukaryota; kingdom Viridiplantae; phylum Streptophyta; class Magnoliopsida; order Magnoliales; family Annonaceae; genus Annona; species Annona squamosa. Next base: position 68,461,659 of record JAXCLR010000001.1, read on the forward strand.
TAAGCATAGCCTTATACTAGTTTCATGGGAAAACTGTCTTCCAAATTTGAACCTGGGCCACCAAGGAAACAAACAGCTAGCCTTCTCATTGCTCCAAGTACACAATCTCTAATCAGAATGTTAGTTTTAATTCATTGTAGATTAGATGATCAACAACCAAAAATCAACTCAGTAATATTTATGAAACCTGAATAACTGAACACGAATGATATGGCAATAACAATTTATGAGCGCAAGAACTTCAACAGCATTGAAGTGTAAATAAAACATTCCAAAATTAGAAGCAGAAACCATTTTATAGGTTCTACAAATAAAACAAGATTTACTATTCAGTACGCTAAACACCTTCCAAGTAATTCACTGTCCACAATGAGGGATGAACTGCTGCACCGGATCATCTAATTGTTTGTCCTCCCCCTTCACTGATGAACTGGATACAGGTTAACAAGCAAATAATGGCAAGGTAACAACTTTAAAAAGAAAAAAACGTAGGAATATTCTTGTGACATGACTAGGTCAATGATCTACGTTTTTTAATACCCCGAACTCATTGAAAACAGGATACCATAATTTCATCAAAACAAATGTACATGAAAGCGTAACATGTCACGTATGAGAGTTTACTCTTCATTGCACTGAACGCCTGTAGGCAATCAAATAAATGCCAGCATGGTCATGAGGTATGAACTGTGCTCGACTTGCAAGGTGTTTGTTGTCTCCCTTAAGAAGCCATACAACTCTATGAGCATCTTTCTAGGAAATCAACGCCTATGATAATGAGGCATGAACTGCCATGCAAGTTCTTCTACACGTTGGTTGTCTCCTTCGAGAAACCGCACAACCTGTTTTAGTAATATTTATCAGCCCAAATTAGTATGCATGCTACAAAGCAAATAAATGAGAGAAACAACAAATTGCTTGGTCCGCATTATTGCAAATAAAAGAACTATAGTCTAAACCATTGCCATTCTAGGAAGAATCAGAATCTCCACAATATGAAAAAGAAAAAGAGAAGAAAGGACCTGTTGCTCCTTTCCAGAAAATATTACCATTAAGTCAATACTAGATCATCAACATAGTGATCATTGAACAATTTGATGCATCACAAAATTCCGTGCAGTAGCAACAAAAAACATCAGTATTTTATACTATACACAATGATTTGGTAAAATGATTGAGACCTTTATTGGGGCAGCACATGGATGGACAAGTTCTCTGAAGTATGATATCATAGGATCCAAATAGGGAAGCTAAATTCAAGAGGATGCATGAATCTCACATATAATCCAACCATGCAGATGCAATGCTCCAATGATTAATTGTCCAGTGTATCAAAATGCACATCAGTTTAATATCTTGGACTATATTATTTAATTTCAAGTATAAGGTCCTGGCCTTAATTAGTTACCTCAGCCATGGATGGGCGCATTTCAGGTTTTCTCCTTGTACACAAGTATGCTGCCTTGGCCATGTGATACAGCTCGTATGTGTCATAAGAGTCTCCAATACGTGGATCAATCAGATCATGTAAAGCAAGCTGTTCAATCAGTGGTTCTGCCTGAATTAGATCAGAAAAACAAACATTCAGTATCATTCGATAGAAAGCCAGGTGAGGTCCAATCTAACTCAGAAGAGAACAATTCATCTTCAGTGAAAGAAATCATAGAATAGATGAATAATATCCCAAGATACCCTCGCAAAAAGCCTAACAAAGACACACACACTTGTTAGTTTTCTTTTTCCAGAAGAACACTGTTCAATAGTCCAAGATCACCCACTCCATCGATCAGATGGGCCCAAGATATATGAAACGGGTGATTAGATTGAGAAGTCCACAAATTTGTTTTTAACACATCTTCTGCAACCAATTATTAACAGGGAATGACTTTTCAGCACATACAGAAACAATAAGCAGGACACATGATGGGCATCCTGCATAAATGGTACAGTACAATGTCTGGCATTCGTCTTTTGCACTTGAAGATGCTGCCTCAACTCTCAAGTGCGATAATTTCTTATTAAAAGATCTCAATAGCAACAAATTATGAGACTTTCATACCCATTGCACGAGAGACTGGTTTTGCTCTTCTTGATTGCCATTGATCACATTACGACCTGATATCAGCTGTAATAGAACGACTCCAAATGAATACACATCCGTCCGCACAGAAACAATACCATTTTCTGCATATTCTGGTGCGAGGTATCTGTCCAAGAGAAATACCAAAAAATGTTTTTTAAATAGATATAATGCCAGAACAAAAAGTAACTACAAGATTGGTACTCACCCCAATGTTCCAAGCACTCTAGTCTGAACAGGATCCTGATTTGTTTTCCATTTAGCAAGACCGAAGTCGCCAATCTATGAAAACCAAACTTTAACATGAAAATATACTTAATGGATAACCTATCTGTATACCAGAATTCGTTTTACAAACATGTTCAATGAGAACGAAAACAAGTTGGTAAGGATTGAGCATTTTCTATGAAACAATTCATGTGCACGAATCATAAAATCACAGAAAATAAAAGCTACCACAAGTCATAAATTATATGTTGTGGGACATGTTTTGCCGAAATGAAGTGCAGCAAAAAATAAATACTATGGATCTAGTTTCCACGATATCAGTTTGGAAGTTGGAACCAAAGATACATGGGTTCGGTGGCACAAAACAGCAGATCATGTCATTATCATCATAAAAGCTTATTGCAGTTATCAACTTACTGCTTGGATGCCCAGGCAGATGATGTGGGTATGTGTAGAGTAGTGTGAGTGGGAGGTCCAAGGTTCAAATGTTGGATAAAAACAGTGGCCTCATTGCCCTATCCCCAGAGTACACCTCCATCAGGTGCCTCGTCATCCAAGATAGGTGACACAATAAAAAAAGAAAAAAAAAAATTGTCGCTACTAGCTATCAGTATCATAACTCCAATCAAATATCAGGTTTTGAAAATGATAGATTACCAAGGTGCCTTGGTAAAAATAAAAAGAACGGACTGCATTACAAGCATAGGTGGAGCTATGAATTAAAACCCTAGAAGTAAGTGAACCACAAAATTACGTAACTAGAAAAGGACTCCAATAACGGCTTTACCCGAGACAACTAAAGGAAAATAATTTATATATCTGCACAAATTTTTGCTATGTACAGGAGGTGAGCTATTCTGATATTTCAATTCATTCATGGGAAAATGGAAAGAATGTGGGACATGCTTCTATTGCAAAAGAAAGCAACTGACAGAGAACAGTTGTTGAATATCAATTTTACCATGGGAACAAAATCATGAGTGAGCAGTATATTGCTAGGACGCAGGTCCCGATGAATAATTGGACATCCACGGCATTCTTCATGTAGAAAACGCAATCCTTTGGCTGTTCCAATTGCAATAGTATGTCTTTGGTGCCACTCAAGCGTAGGGGCTGATTCATCTAATAGCATTTTTGAAAGACAAAAGAAAAAGGCATCAAGCTGTTAAAAAAATGGAATAGATCATACCATGTTTATATTTATAAAAGCAATCAATTCCTGAAGCACAACAAACATTTTCTATGATCAATGTTTCAGACTCAGACAATAACTTACTCAACAAATGCCAATCCAGAGACCTGTTGCAGATATATTCATACACCAAAACATTATTGTTTTCTTTGGAAGAGTAACCCAACAGCATCACAATATTCTTGTGCCGTGCGAAGCTTAGGACATATACTTCAGAATGAAATTCTTTGAAACCTTGTGAACTAGCCTCTTTCCGTAGCTTTGCTGCAATAATCTGTCCATCTTTAAGTTGACCTCTATAAACATGACCAAAACCACCTTCACCAAGCAAGTTCTCTCTTGAGAAGTCAGATGTGGCAGCTTGGATATCTGAAAATTTGAATCTCATTGACTCCTTGATATACAGTACAGTCCTCAGTCCGCAACCAGCACACAGAACTGGTCTCTCTGAAGACTCGCTTGAATTTCTATATTCTATCTCGAAATTTTTCTCTGGCCAACATAAAAGTTAAAAGCCTTTTCAGCCAAAGTAACCACCTCAAAACTAAACAATGGAATAGTGCAAATTAATTCTGTTAATTTCTTTCACACAAAAAAAAAATGCTTTATGTGATATTTGAGTATGCTTATTTTCATACAATCCATTGCGTGTAAACTTTGCAAGTCCAGTGTTTTGCATATGCAGAGGGGTGTAGAAAAAGCAGACCCAATTGCGGGCAGACCACCTACTAAAAGGAAAGTGGATTTTTGAATAAAACCTCTTGGCAGCCGGATTCAGTCTCTGTGTGCGGGTGCGTGTCTGTGTGTTGCTAATAGACGAATTAAAACAAAAAATTTCACCAGAGGCCATTCATGATAAACCAATCTTTTACAGAGCTTATGTCTTGGTTATGTGGCTCATTAGAATATATGCACCATAGCACATGCAATGTTTTGTACCCATACACTACTACAAGCAATGAAATTTTAGAAATGATCAATATACTTCAAAAAACGAAACTAACAATGAATTCATATTCAGTTGCATGCTTTAGAAGGAAACCTATCCTCACCATTTGAATAAAAGCTGGGGTCTTCTTGTTGCCTGTTTCTAAATGAAGAGGCCAAGTTGCGTTTGAAGACATCAGATGTTTCTTGGGAAGAACAAGAGGCACTATAGCTTCCGCAAGAAATAACAGACTGCTCGTAATTTAAACTAACTTCAGCACTTGACATGGACTCAATTGATTTTGATCGTGAATAAAATTTCTCCACGTCTGCTTCTGTAACATCTATATCCTTTGTAGTTTCAAAAGTAGTGTTGAGCACTTTCACACGTAGACTATCCTCAATTACTGCGAGTTTGCATGGTGATTTTGCCCGATAGAACTTACTGTCCCTTTTAAGATTCCTGTTAATATTCAGGGGAAAATCAAGTCAAGGTGAGAAAGGGCCAAGTATAACAAAAGAAAGAGGGGGGAAAATACTACGTTGTGAATTCATTATCAGAAAAAAAAAAACTAGTAAGACAAAAAGTCTACCCTACTAGTCTAGTGTGGATGATGAATTCTTTCGGGGAAATAAGAAAACTAAAGATTAAAAAAGATAAGAAAAAATGGCAACAATAAAATGAAAGATACGTTAGCACAGACATTAGTCAAGAATTTCTTCTTTTTTTTTTTTTTTCACAATTGATGTTAAAGACAAGATTCTCAAAGACAAATTATGCGATGCTTGTGCGCACAACAGAAAAATAAACCTGGGTTCATTTTTCAGTTGCTCAAAGACAATAAAAAATGGATAAAGTTTGGTTCCAATACCAAGAATTTATCATTGACATGTTGAATGGACATATTCAAAAGGTGCTTGACAGGTATTTTTCGTTAATGACTGAATTGAGGGTCTCCCGGTCACTCCCATAAAAATCTCATTTCGTTGAATAAACTTTCCCAGTTCTATATTTTAGAATTTTACAACTGTATATATGTTTACTTGCTCCTGATGTGACCATGTGAGGCTGCTGAATGACAGAAAAACTTTTGTTTTTAACTATCTACAGCTTTAGACACTCACAAAACCAAAGAAGCCAGATTCAGAATTATAACACATTGAAAGTAACATTATTCTACACAGGCTATTAATCCATGCATAAATATAGATCTTCTCTAATTTTTTCAACCACTCTGAAATTACACAAGTAACATTTGGATTTCTTCTTGCACATATTTTGAATATGCCACTAATCTATATGGAGCACATTGAACATGAACATAGAACCCATGATGGATTTCAAAGCAGCGTACATTGTAGGGTCCGAGATATTTTACACGTGATCCACTTGATCCATTGAGTAAGGCCATCGTACATGTAAAATATAAGCTTGCTTGACAAGAACTTCATCAATTTTGTTCAACAGAAAAGAAAATGAAAGAGATGGAATTTTTGTTAACAGTACAGGGAATATTTTATCTGTAAAATGAAACAAAACATCAACAGAAAAGTGAGATTCTAAAAACAGGAATGATGATTAAATGTTTTCATTAGTTTCATTTCTACTTCAAGTGGCTCTTAAGAATCATCTCCAATTAGAGGGCCTCGCAAAACGTACAAACTTTTTTCGAAACTGAAAAACATAAGAAGGAAATATACCTGTCGAGTATGAGCCAAGTCGCTTTACAAGATGCAACCTCTTGTAAAATGATTTTATTGATTGGAACTCCAGCAGTAATTTTGACCTCAATTTCAATCTAATGCACGAGATAAGGGAGTCTTAGATTATTGACAAAAAAAACTGGGCACAAATGGAAAGGGAAACTTAAGCACAGTAAAGCATAGTAAACAGTATATTTGAATGTGCTCATCAAAGTCATAAGATCTGCTCATCAATCCTCTTTCAATGTGCTGTACAACTCATGGTAGAGTTGAATGAGATAAGCAAGTTAAATAATAGAAAAATAGCAGAAGATTCCATTTTCAAAGTATATGATCTCCTAGGTTTCAAAAAAAGTTTCCAATGTGTGCAGTCAGCCCTTTCTCATCTGTTGTCATGCTGTCTATTTCGTGGTAGAGGATCTGGACTATAACATCTATGCGCTTTTTCAGGTTCTCGGATTAATGAATGCACTCAGAAGTTTCAAAGACATGCATAAATTGAAATCTGAAGGTTCGCTTGCCAGTTAATTAAAAAAGCCCATGCCAGAAAAGGTATCAAAACAGTAGATCAGATACAGGATAATTACCCCTTCATCTTCACATTGTTTTGCACTTTTTTTAAGCATGCTTGCCCACGCATCAACTTTCTTCAGAACTCCTTCTTCCAGTGCACGATCATTGGGCCCGAGAAAAGAACTAGCACTTATTTTGGTGTAATACCCCACTGAAGTAACAAAAACCAGTACCACTATCAGAAGATTAGCACTAACGTTATGCAAGCAAAAGCATCTAACATGAGAGAATCGTTAATATCTATTGACTATCCTTGGTCGACGACTTTGTAGTTTATATACATGCACTGCTTTTTTTCACTCTTGCACTCAACTAACATTTCCAGCCAATTTATGCTTCTGTTTGCACAATGTTCTGCAATATCTAGAGTCTGTGGAGGTTTAGAACCTTGCAAAGTTCCTTTTTTTTTTTTTTTGGTCCTGATCAGAGCATTTTATTGTGTCCTTCTTTGAACATAGAGAAAAGAACACTGAAAAATCATAGGCCGGCCAAATGGTCTATCTATCTTTTCAAAAGAACATGCACAGGTTGAAAGCACGACAAAGATCATCTTTTCAAATGCACATATCGTCCTCAAGTGATGGCATAATATAGAAGCTGGATTGAAGAAGACGATGAAGAGAGTGCTCACTAGGGTGGCGGAGAGAATGCAAAACGCCGAACACCAGGACCGTGTCGCCGCTGCTGAGGATGTCTCCTCTGAGCCGGATGTCATCGACGACGTGCTGCAGCTCGTTCTCTTTGAGGTCCTTGTTCGCGTCGAACGCCACCACCACATGGGAATGCAGCAACATCGGCGGATTATTGTCCATTGCTGGCTGCGGCGGTGATGGAGGTGGTGGGAACTGGGAACTAGTTAATTAATTTACGCGACGGAATCGAAGATGTTGGAATGTAGACGGAGACGTGGAAGGTGGACTTCTTGGCTTATGTGTGGGGGATGGGGAAGAAGAGTGCAATGCTATTTGTATTGTGGGACGTGGTGGTTGGTTGACGTCGGACGATGAGTTGGTCTGGACGGGAGTACGGGAGTGAAAAATGATGATATGAGAAAAGGGAGTTAACCAATCGATACAATTTGGTCTTGCTTGGATTTCTCGTTTTCAGCCATGATTTTTTAAAAAGAAAAAAAGAAATAAAAAAATGCTATGGAGAATTGGAGATCCGAATGTTGAGGATATTCCCTCGCAGGACGGGAGATAAAACCAAACAAAGAAACCGAGCCGACGGATTTTGAGAAGTCCCCTGAACAGTGTGTACTGTAGAGGATACGGGCACAGAGGCGGGCGCGCTCGGCGGTAGGGGCAGCAGGCTGCCGTTCCAAGTTCCAACACGTGGCTGCACAGGCACGAACGCCTGACTTTCCCATCTTTTTACTTGCGGCCGCTAATTTGTCCGACAGCTCATGAATTAAAAGAAAATAAAATAGTACAATTAATGAGAATAATGATAAAAAATAAATAAAATAAAATTAAAATAAATAAATTATATGTATGGATAGTTGCATCTAAAAAGTAGAATAATTGCATGAAAAAACGTATAAAATAATAAAAAAAATATAATAATTGTGAAGAGTATTTAGTTACAAATTTTTGGGCATAAACAAACGCACTATTGAATTCCCATCTCATTAGGAGTTGGGGTATAATTTGGGTCAAGTGGGGTTTTATCTTATTCTTATTCTATCTTTTAGAAATCTTATTTTATCTTATTTTATTTTAGATCAACTTCAACTCGGATTCCTAATTAGTTCTCCTAGAAAACTTTTAGAAATGCACTACATCATTTTAAATTCATCAGTTTAAACTTAATTATATTACCCTAAAAATCATTCTTTTAAGCATGAACTTGATTAAACATGTATAGTAAATTTTTTATTAATAACCAAGTTGATAAAGATGAATAAGATTATATAGAAGTGGAACTTTATGGGAGTAGAACTCATGTACAAATGGTGAAAAATCAACCACCGTAATCAGGTGAAAAATCTAGGAGAAATCATAATTTTGAAGTTTAGTTTTCAAAATTTCGTTAATTTTTATTTCCTTGTTTCATCAATATTTTAAAATTCTCTCATTTTTAGTTTTTATTTGGATATTCTATTTTTATAAGCCATTTATTCATTTAAATATCATTTTCGCGAAAGATGGACGAAAGTTTTCAAAATTAAGTTTGGCTTGGAATGGAAGAACTAGAAGGCCCATGATTTGTTTCACCCTCCATTCATCCAAACCACATGTTTGGGTCGGTAACTAATGGCAGTGACAAAGACGAAAACAAAAGGAAGATGAAAATGTAGAAGGAGAAAGGAATAAAAAATGAAATGGAGAGGAAGAAAATAGAAAGGGGCAGTTGGCTATCGGCAGGGCTGGGAATCGAGGTTATCAACAAGACAGAAGTGGAAGCATCTGACACAAAATCAAATGGAGGGAGCTAGAGAGGAAAGAAACAGCAGCAAGAGAAATTAGTGCAAATGCTGTAACTTCAATAGGTTTATATATTTATTAATGTAATATATTATATTATATCCAGGTTGTCTCTAGATACCAGACCCTTAGATTGGACCTTATCCGAATTCAAATAAGTATTTTTTTTCATTAAAACCAAACTAACTCTCTAAATTGAAAATCTAGAACTGCACCTACCCATTTTAGGTACTGGGTGGGATACCAAACTCAAGTTGCATCCTTAATTTAGACGGCCAATTTGAGCGGCTAAAAAAGTACTAACCTCCTCTAAATCGCACCCTTCGTTGAATTAATTTTTAAAATAAAAAGTGTAAATACATGCCTTTTATTTTCAAGAATTAAAAAATGTTAAATTAGACATAGAATGCAATTTATGTGAGACCCACATTTTTAATAAATAAATAAACATTTTTATTTTTCTTGTAATCTAAACTATTTATTTTTGTTTAACACCACTTGTTTTCCTGTTATATCAAAAATAACTTTCATTAAAAATTTATATTTGGTAAAAGGCCAACATCTTTTATAGTAAGTATATAACTATTAATTTTTAAAAAAAATGGTATAGCACATAAAATTTTCAGTACTATAATTATTGGAATTATAAATAAATACACGTGAATAAAACATAATAAATAATTTTAATATAAACATTTTTAAATGAAAACAAGGAGTAGCATGAGGTCTCCATGAGTCACATTATATTAAATTACTCCCCCTTTTGCTTGTATAACAATGAAAAATACTTCACATGCGTTATTTAATATTTACATTTTTATCCTCATTTTGGCCTACCGGTATTAAACCAAAACCTTCTTCATTGACTTTGTGAGACATCGTTTACTTTAACATTACGTTAAAAAACATTTCACTTAAATTCTTAAGTGGATTATACGTTATACATGCTTTAAAATGTGTATAATTCAGTGTCCATGGGCATAGCCCTATTTTTATACATCCTGACTATTATGCCAGTTGGTCAGGATACAATGCTGGGCACGGAGCATTTTATTCCCCGTTGTTTAGGAGCAGTGGCTTCCTACTGATTCATATGCATTGTAGCAGTGGCCTCCTACTGATTCATATGAATTGTAATTGAAGAAAATAGTAAAGATACTTAGGCTGGATTTGTAAAAATATATGTACATATGAAAAAAAAGATATATTAAAAGGCAGTTTTCAAAGACAACAATAAAAAATGTGTATAATCATGGCTTAAATTCATTCATAAATGCAATAATATTTTACGAAATCCTTGTCTAATAGGCGTGATGTTTTAGACTATTTAAATATTAAATATAGAACTGTGAAAGTACGTATAAATCAAACCATTTTATTACGGTGGTTTATATATTTTCATTTGGGGACTGTACACATTTTTTTGTTTAAATGAAATTTAATTCACTATTTAAATAAATTATTATAAATATATCGGGTAGATTGAATTTCAGAACATCGTCAAGATAAGACAGAACAGGGATTGCATATTGAAATCTTCAGTGGAGGTATTTCTCGTCATCACCATTGAAGACTTGAAGTAGCCCAAAAAATGAGGGTGACACTTTAACGTCTTCAGTGGTAACTGCGCATCTAACTATTCCTCTTTCTTGTTTTACTTTACATAAAATCAATTTCATATAACTTTATATTTTATTTGATAATCAATATGAAATCCATATTTTTCACTCACTGCCAAACACACCCATAATGTGACTATAAGGCTATGAGCGTGAAATTTGCTTCGTTAAATGCGATAGCGTCTGTTGTCCATGCAATTGCAGCAATGGTGTAAAGGTGAAGAAAAGGCTGATGGATTGCAGAGTTGGTTTTCAATCGCACAGCCCGGAGACAAAATGACAGTATCAGCAGGCAAACTAATGGAACGTGATCATGGGTGAATCCGAGCCGTCCATTGGCCGCCGAACGGAAGATTATGTGGTTTTGTACACTCATGACTGGTCCAAAACGGCCCACTTCTTCCACGGCCTTGGTTATGCCTTCGAGTGAGCCTTGTAAAAGGAGCTAGTGCAGCTGGGTCCGGAGTGATGACTAATCAGGAATACATTGCCCAAGAACCATTTGTCATGACTTACTAATTAAAAAGAGAAGAAAAATACTTTTCTCATTTTCTTTATCATGCTGGGAATCTTTACATAAGAATCAAATTCAATTTTACCAACAACAACGATGGATGCTTCAAGTAACTCATGAATGGTCTCTCAACCCTTAATAGGGGAAGGGCCAATTTTCTACGGAGTCCAGTAGGATTTCCAAAGGAAAGAATGACCAAATGTTGTACATTTGGGCCTGATGACACGAGGTGGAAATTCCTTGGGTTAGATGGGGGTTTGCCTTTTCGTAGATAGATGAGGGCGATAGAGGAAGAGGTTAGCATGGCAACCCACATCGGATGCGTAGCCACAAGGCCCAAGCACATTCCAGTCGAGTCCACTAAAATTACCCATTTGAGAGCCCCAGCTGACGAGTCAGTTGAAATTACGGGATATTGAAAATTTTGAACTGTGCACAATTGACTTATCAGGACTGACGAGTGGAGTGCTAAACCAGCTGCTGTTGCCTCCAACTGCAACATCCATGTTTGATGCTTTGCCTCTTTATCCGGGACCGTGCGAAAGTTTTATTCCTTTTTTTTAAAAAAAAAAAAAAAAAAAAAGTTGACCATCAGATTCCCAGCCACCATACCACGTGTCATGTGGTCCATTTTATACCTAGGATGGGAGTCAGCTCTTTATGAAAAGCCATTTTCTAATTCCCACCGAGGGCAGGTTGCGGGGAAAAACTACATACACAGCTAGAGTTAATTAGATGGACCATCCAATTCCTCAAGTGGAGATATTGGGTTGGTGGTGAGGATAGATAAGCTAAAAAAGCCGACTCCGTTGTCGATAAAGATGAAATGGTTAGGTTTTTCCCACACAAGGCGCCTGATGTACTTTGTACTATCGAATCCGCCAGTGGGGAATCAATCACGTGTTATGTGAAATGAGATAAGATGAGATCAGAAAATGGGCTGAGCCGGCTAACTACATAACATAGACCCACTACGATTGAATGACTTATAGCTAGCCCCACACTCCCACCCGCCGACCGAGGCCAAGGATTTCCAAATCCTCCAAGGATGGATGGTTTTGACTCGTGGATGAGCAAGAGATGAGGATGGCTGCATGGATGATCACAGGCGACTGATTAGCTTGGGTCAAAAGCGAGCGGCAGCAGGCCGATACAGGTGCAGGTGCAGGTTCTGGTGCCGGTGCCGGTGCCGGTGCTGGTGCTGCACATCAATCATCTGAGTTGTCTTTTAGGCCACATAAAAAATCATCATTAGAAGGGTAAAAGGGGGCGTCTCATTTCGCATCCTAGCTTTGTGAACAAGTTGCTAGAGATGGGTAGGACTGAGTAGGACCCAGCTGAGATGGGCGTGTCTTTCAGCAATCATACCATTACCACCCACACTGCAGTTCCATCTTGTTCGATCCACCAAGCAAGCCCTAACGCCGCACGAATATACATCTTTCTTGTTTTTTTCTGTCTTTCTTTTACGTTAATCCATACTTTCTTTGGGAAGATCTACTCAACCCTTTGTCCTTTGCCACGTGCAATTATCATGCCATGCGTGTCCTCTTCCTGTCCTTGTCATTAATTTGTCGAGGTCTCTACCTAGCTGATCACGTTCCCCCAATTTACGTGATGAATGGAAAGTCCAATCACCATTAGTGAATGGTATTCACGCTTTCATGATCTTACTTTAAAGAATCTTAGTTACCAAGCTATAATTCAAAAATGTCAGACACACACAGCTGGTCAATAAGCCAAGACCCCCCAACATAATGGCTAACAGAGCTTAGAAAGGGCCTACGTTATGTTGCAAACACAAGCCGCAGAGCATGATCTCTCTTATTTCCTTCTCAAAAATCACACATACAGGCGTGCAAGGACCGGACCGATTGGGAATTGCAAATGCTGCAGGTGGGGCGATGATGATGGGGTTTTCTTTAATTAATTACTTCTTGCATGCATGCATGCATTGGGATAGATAGCTAGGATTTCAAGTGGCCCATGCTGGGGTCTCATTACATGGTGTGGTGCACCACTACTCCTGACCAATTTGGTACTTCTCCACCCTGCTGAGCAGCATCGACCGATCCATGCATGTGGGTATTTAATTATGGTTGCATAGAAAAGAGGATCGTTGGTTTGGTTGTATGGGTGAGATGATTAGAATAGCAGTGGTTCCGAGATAGTTAAGCAAAGAATAGTATTATTATAAGCATGGCATTTGCAAATGATGTGAGAATATCAAATTCGCAAAGCGGCCGTAACCGACCCATTCGCTTCTTCCCTCCTTTTTTTTTTTTAAACCCCACGTACCTCTGCCTAACTTAATTAAAAAATCCATAATCAAAAAAATAATAAAAAAATCCAAAGCTTAATTAATCCATCCATTCACAAATATGGGAGACAAATTATCCATAATTTCAGAGTTCGAGGGCATGTTATTAATTGTGTGGGGGGGCCTCGATTAATGAAAATTTGTGGTAGGAAAATGAACTACATGGTGCTAGCAATGCTGGATGTGGAACCTCATGTGTACACTGGATCTGGCCCACTAGTATTCCATTAATATATTCAAAGGCATGCAGCAGATGAGTTATGATTTCTTTTTTGTGTCTGGGGAATGATAAGCTGCCGTGGGCCACCCATCCTAGGGATACTAAAGAGCAGACACCTCCCAACATGAGGTCACCATGAGCTCTATTGTTCGTCAGCTGGGCCATCCCATTCGGTTGGAGGTTTTTGGACTCTGCAACTCCCAATTCTGAAAAAATCCAGGCCGTTCAATATCTGTCCAGACTCTTAGTAGACATAATATACTGAGCAGCTGTTAATTACTATAAATACTATAACGTTATAAGGTTATTGTTGTCAAAATTTGCTGGCACGATACATTCGAGCGGTTGGTGAGAAATAATAAAATATTAAAATAAATGCTATGATAAAATGTGGCCATTTATATGCAGTGACTAGAAAAATAAAATTATTGTGAAAAAACATATTAAACCAAGACTTAGAAATCCAGTTGCGGGCAAGAGCAATCAGAGGAGTGCTCGGTAGATTATAGTACGCTTGCTTTGAATCAGTTCTTACCAGGAGCTGAGGAATACAAGATCAAAAAAGGGGAGATTGGTTTACTTCATGATGCCGGCCGGCTTAGTCAACGTGATACGGTAGCTTTGGAATGGAAAAATCTGATTTTAGATGGTTCTTAATCGCCAGTAATTGTATTTTTTTTTCTTTCAAGTTCAATGATAGCATTCATTTCTGAATTTTGAGCTAGCTGCAGCAGATTATCCTCAGGGTGTATTTGGAAATGAATAAAACTTTTGATGAAAAGGTTTTTTTTTATTATTGAAATGTATTTTTACATACATCTCAACACATATTATATTAAAGGATTTTGAGACATTCTTACAAATCTGGAAACACTGCTCCACCAAATAATCAGGAAGACAACTTCCAACAACTAAACGGGAGACCACTGCTCCCACAATCATCCAGCCGGGAGACCAAAGCTCCCACACACATTTCTGGCCGAAATGGGATTCGAACCCTCGACTCACAGGCAGCCGCGAATCTTGGGCAGCTGCGCTGACCAACCGAGCACGGCTTGATTGGTAACTTTTGATGAAATGTTATAAAGATGAGAAGTTGTCAAATGATGTGACATGATAAGGGTAATGGTGAGGAATAAATAGAATAAAGTTGAAATAAATAGGTTAGTTGTGTTGGTAGTTGTGTGGAAATGATTGAAAAGTAGAATAATTGTATAGAAAAATATGATGAAATAATTAAAAAATAGGACAGTTGTGGAGAGTAAAAAATTTTAGATTGAAAAGTTTTAACTTGATAACTTTTTGTTATTAACAAACACACCTTTAATATGAAACATGTGCCAATCCCATTCAAGCAATGCGTCCTTGCTCGGGGCCGTGCCTGACTGTGGTCGTTAGCTGTAAAATCTCCTCGACCATACACGTGGCACACGTCAAACGAGCCCATGCCAGCCAAAGCATACATTCATGAAATGATTTGGGTAATTTATTTCATGTGCATTTATTTGATTCCCACTGAAAATTTTGCACAGCAACCCGTAAGATAAGGGGGAAAAAACCCATTAGTTAGAAGTAATAAATTTCAAAATTTTGTTGTTAAGATAAAATTCATAATTTTCCGCTTGCATTCGGTGTTCCGAATTGTTTTGAAGTGCTTTTGCTATCCGAAATAGTGAAATTCTGCACGTGCGACACATTTATCACACGAAAATTTCCCTTATGTACCTTTCATCGCATGGGCCCAACATGCATCAACATAGCCCTAGGTTTCAAAGCCACGCCAATCACATGCTCTCCGTTTTGAGCGACAACGTATCCTCATCTCTGCTTCTTCTCAATGTGAAAGCTAGCTCAAACGATTTTATTCCACAGAATTATTTTACAATAACCCTTAGTTAGCAACTGATTCCATCCCGACAAAACACTACGTAATCTTTGGACGGTCCACCGTTGCTCAATTGCACTGAGAATATATATGTGCCATTTTTTAATATTTTATCTTATTAGAAACTTACGTATGTGCTCGTGTCACGAACACATGCGCTCCAAATTAAATGAACCGGGCATCATCACAAAAATTTTGATTTTTGATGAATATTAAGATTTTGTTGAAAAAGAAGACAAATTTTGATTGTTGGAGAAAATTTTGGTTGCCAATATTTAACGACATTTACTATATCGTAAACATTAAGATGACATTTTTAATTGCCAATCATTAATATTTGTGTACTTAGACATATAACTAAATTTTGATTTAGTTGTAAAAGTATTATAAAACATATCATCATAAATCAGAAAAATTTTGCTTACATATATTTTTTTTACTTACTAAGAAAGATTGACAAAAACTAATTATCTTGTGGTACGTGCTACACATGGCACGCGTGACAGCTAGAATCCTGGCGATGACCACATGCATGATGCAATGCTTGCACAAGCAGGCACCCATGGAAGGAATTAAAATGGCTTCTGCTTTTTCATTCAAGACAACCACCAAGGCCATGATCAAAAGATACCAGTAAAAAGAGGCTACATATATATAAAAAAAAAAACAGTGCTTATGAGGGTCCACACCCTCCCTCCCTCCACCGGCCCCACCCCATGTTCTTGTCCTTCCCATCCAATCACCAACTCACGTGCTTTATCATATCCCCATTTCCAGCGACCTTCACTCAAATTAAGAAACGCAATTTAAAAGTATTTCTTTTATAGAAAAAAAAAAGGAAATAAAAGAAAAGAAATGCATTCATATGAGGTGGCTTCTGATTAGTGGAAACAACATGAAATTAAATGTCACACTTCCATTAAACGCTTTAATTAATTACATGTTTCAATGGGTTTTTTCCCGATCTAATTAGGCAAACTAATCTCCTCGAAATCGTCGTCCAATGACAGGAAAACCTCATCTAAGCAAGAAAGCTCCGCCCCCTCGTCACAGCAGCCCGACCTCGAGCCGGAATCCCTTTCGTGTACTCGACACAGCATCCAATCCGTTGAGACCTGATGAAAATCACAAATATATATACATGGAGAATCATCAACAGATAGGTAGATATTTTTTCTCAAAAAACAAAAAAAAAAAAAGGTAGATATGGGAAATGATCTTGTGGTGCATGTAACACCAGAGTTATGGTGGAAACTGTTAAATGGGCTCATATTGATGCTTAAATCAAAATCTGAAACTCGTGACATTGAGAGTCATTTATTTGACTATAACACTAGATTTTATTAGAATCAAAGCTGTAGAAAAACACACAATTATGAATATTCTTAAGCTGGTAAGGCACACCTAAGAGTCCTATTGAAATCTATATAAAAAAAGACACATATTGAACCGATTTGTAATGTCATGGTGAAAGAATGATTTAAGATAATGTGATCAGTTGGATTTTGATTTTATGATCGATATGAGTCCTAACTAGCATGTTGTCGCCGCAAATTATGGCGCTATATATGTACCTATGGTTCATTTCCTTGTATGACATATATTGATTAATTAATGGTGATGTATATCAAATTTACGTATTCGTATATGGACTCGCTGCTTACTCTTTTAGGCTTCCCTCTCTTCTTTGAAGATCTGCTGCTGCTGCTGGTTGCACCGCAATCCAAGAGATGATACTCGTGCAATACCCAGTTGGTTTTGATACCATAGGGAGCTTCGCCAACGTAGAAAACGAGAGATTTCTTTGTGCCCACTGTCCTACTGCCACTTGTGACTGCGTCCTCCAAGCCCGTGGCCTTCCAATAGCCGTTGCTGGTGGTGCGGTTCTGGGTTCTGTGGCTGAAGAAATACCATTCGTTTTCTCCTTCCAAAGCCTTCCCTACACCAAAGCAATTAGACAAAGATAGATACAACAGCAGTATTTATTTCTCACAAGAGATGTATACAGAACACAGGCACGTTGCTTTACATATATCTAACCATTGAGTTCCCATGGATCGTAGCGATAGAGCTGAATATCGGGAATGATGTCTGGGTGGCATGGCAAGTCGGCTGCTTTCCTTTGAAGGAAGTGGGCAACAAGCTCTTCGTCAGTTGGGTGGAATCGAAAGCCGGGAGGGAGGTTGATGCTGCTCATTTATATAGATATATAGATAGATATGGTTTGAAAAAGTTGAGAGGACGAATATAATTCCCAGATAGAGGATCGGAGAAGATCGATCGAGAATAGGGCTGAAGAATTAAGGATGGGTGTAGTTTGTATTTATAGCATTTATTGGGGAAGAGAGGGAGGGAGGGAGGGATTTGACGTGAGCGAGAAGGTTCGATAACGAACAGGTGGAACGTTGGGTGGTGGAGTGGAGTACTGGAACATGGAAGGCGGCTGGAAACGGAACGTGGATATCTGGGCAAAAAAATTGAAACGGGATTTGCCAGTGTTGGAGGGAACGGGGTTCATCATGTCATCATACCGTCGATAAATATAAGTAATATAAAACGGGGAAATCATAGTACTAGCTAGATCCAGAAACACATGTGCATGTTTAGATGGACTTTTAAGCATGAGTTATGAACAAGAAGAACTGATCATGAAATTGTATAACTACTTCAAAAATTAAATGCAGCCAATTCGAGGGAAAATATATATCTAATTAAGGATAACGCGTTAATTTTAAGGCTTGATGTACAAAATATGTACATGGGCATTATATTAATTGCGGAGCTGGATGACATTGGAAGGCAACCCAATACCCAAAGCAACGCCACCACCAAGCACCAACCATCTTTGCAGTTTTTACAAATGCCTCCTAAAGTAGTGGCCCACTTTTTAAATATTTGCACGTTAGTCATGATTTTCCTCCTTCATACGTAAGGCTTTTTGTACAATATTGGGATCTGAAAATATTGGTACGTGTGTGTATATATGAGATATATTCTAGTGAGCCATTATACTGTGCATTTGGCTCAAAATGAGCTTAATATGATCATAAAACACAAATCTAGTCCACTCATTATACTTAAAATTGTTTCTTTTATTAGTAGATCAATTTTTTGTTCAAATTGGATGTGTGTATAAGCCGCATTTGAAAATAGTATAAAATTAATGTAATAAAATAATTTTATACAAATACCAATTTTAAAATTATTTTCAACATGTAAACTATCTAAGATATAATTCATACATGAATAAATAATTTTATAAAATATTAATATATTTAAATGCATATAAGGTTCACTTTGAGCCAATGCACCGTAAATTATGGTACATATAAATGCATAACAACATATATATAAGGTTTTGCTTCTATATAACTAAGTTACATAAAAGTGGAGTCATATCATTATTATGCATGTATATGTACTATACTCACAATGCATTTGACTTAATAGAAGTGGAGTTATATAACCCTTCAAAATCTTAGGAAAATTTAATCCATTCATTGTATTTAACATCATTTGTTTGTCTAAAAATTAAATTTCATTCCAATCAAGTATGTTTATAGGCCACATTTGTTAGAAAATATATTCAACTATAAATTATGAAAAATGCTAAAATATCGATTTTAAAATAGTATTTTTGACATTTAAACTGTTAAAAAATCATTTCTATGTAAATAAATAATTCTATAAAATATTGTTAAATTCTAATACATGTGTAAATAGACATAAGAGTTTTTCATAATTTACATATGGATATATATATTTTTTGAACAAATTTGACCCATAAATATACTTGATTAAGATGAAACTTAACTTCCTAGATAAATAAATGATGTTAAATACAATGAATAAATTAAATTTTCCATTAATGATCAAAATTTTAGATTTTGAAGGGATTACATAGGTCCGCTTTTATGTAATTGAAACAGAACCGATATAAATATATATATATATATATAACATTTCCTATGCAGTGAAGTTGTATCATAATTAACAGTGTATTTGGACCAAAATAGGTCCTAAATTATCCATATATAAGTTTTATATTAAATGGTTTACATATTGAAAAAATAACTTTAAAATTATTATTTACATTAAACTATTTTATTACGTTGAATTTGTATCCTTTTCAAATAAGACCCATTTTGAGATAACTGCATCGTAATTGTGGTACAGTAAAGCTGCACATAAATATTTCTCATATATTTACATATTTGCAATGAAATGAATTACATACTTATTTTAGAAGATTTTATAAGCATTTACACTAAAAAAATCTCTATTTCAGCCACCAATTTTTTATAGCAAACCATCAATGTTGGTAAAAAAATTATCTTCATTATAAGTGATGAAATGTTATTATATAATGATTATAAGTAACAAGTTTTATTATTTGTAATCATTTATAAATAAGAATTTATTGCTAAAGTCAAAGATTTGAAGATTGGCCCAATTAACTTTTTCTAATCCTTAAATTTGATATTTGTTGTAGTTGACTAAAGGTTTCTAAAATCTATAGTTTTTTTTCCCTAGGTATACAAATTCCATTTTTTTTTTTTTTTGTAATATTGCACTCAAGTACAGGGGAGACCACAGGCTTCCATTTATCTGTTAGAAAGATTTAAATGTTCCCATCTATTTTATAAGGGAGATTTAATGTTCCCGCTATATTATTTTTAGAGACTAAATACTCCATCGCAAGCTACTGATCAGACTCATCATTGGGAATCTATATCAATAATATCTATAATCGAAAAACTGATTTCCCTTCCATATGCTATATGAGATCGACACTATGCAAAGAGAAGATGCTATAAAAAAGTGAACTTTACATAATATTATCATAACCAAGTGACTATGAGCCAATAAAAAAAAGTCTTTGGTGATGATTTTTGGATTTATCACCAATAATCGTACTTTTATCACTAAAAATTACTTTTTTCAACATTCATTATATTATTGTTTTTAAAGCTATTATTTATATCATTAAATAGAATTTTTTGGGATAATTGTTTTTAAAGCTATTATTTATATCATTAAACAGAATTTTTTGGGATAACGAATACTGAGCGTTGCCAATAGTATGTTGGGATATCCCTCCCTAAAGTCTTCTTTATGATTTCGCATGTGATTTGCATGAGAGACTTGATTCGAATAGCAGAACATTTAGGGGATGTTTGGTATCCTCCATACATGGGATTCCACGGCACGGCGTGGGGGCACAATATCTCAAGCTAATAACTCTCTCAATTAATAATTATATTTTTCATTTTTACCACTATTTTTCAATCATTTTTCCTATCAACTGCCTCCGTCAAACCTGTTTATTTTAACTTTATCCTTATAATTTTCTATTAATCACATAATTTTTAAAATATTTCACCTCCCACTCCCCACCTCATCTCACAATCCTACAAAAATATCAATTATCAAGCATCCTCTTAAATGGTAGCCACATTAGAGGGTGAAGAGAGGTAGAACGGACGATTTTTCTAAAATGTTTATTCATGAGTTTCAGGTGGACAAAGTCGATGACTTGGCGATGAGGTCGTTTTAGTGAGTAATATGGATCATCATATGGATGATTGACAATAGTTACAAGAGGACAATAGCGCCATAGCAGTGACTACTGGAGGAGTGCAATCATGGCTTTTTTTTAGATTATTTGATATTATATATTGTTACATCTCAAGCTTATTTCTTTTTTAACGGGAACAAGCTCTCACCTGTTTATATGGAGACCAAGCTCCACTTATATTCAACTTGGACATAGGTCGATAAACGAATTCTCGGGCGCATTCACCTACCACATATCTGAAAAGGGTATTGCCACCAAAGAGGAAACGCCGGTACAAGCATGGCTTTCTCACTTAATAAGAAGATGCCCTTCATTTGGTGCTTTAGTGATGCCCAAGCGTGCACATATATATGTGGCCAGCGTTTGGTAATTTCGATATTGGTTTCTGATTTCCCAGGTACATAATTCCTATATTTTTGTGATCTAAGATGGAAAAATAAAAGCAAAATTTTCAACATTTTACAACAAGCTAATAATAATTCAATAATCTAAGATGGCTGAAAGATAAAACCGTACTTTTAAATAATTTTTTGATATATTTAAATAATATTTTTAATTAGATGATATAGAACCCGCAACTTACTCCTTCAAGTTGTTTCTTTTTACAATCAAATGGGACCAAAAGAGTCATGTTGAAAAATGGCAATGCACTTCACGCTGCAACAATGCGTTGGTAATTAATGGGTTGTCAGATGCAAGTACAAGAACTACAGATTGATAAACCTATGATCATCTTCTGTAAATGATAAAAAATTTAAGGGTCAAAATTCCATAAAAGGGTCAACAAGTATTATTTTGGCAAACTTAAGAAATCAATATGCAAATCCACTTGCTAAAGCACATAAACCACCAAGGATTTGTAATTTCCTTGCAAGTGAGCTTATACCACAAAGTATTTGCAAAAGGATGACATTCGTAACAATAAATTCTAACTTTTTACAAACAAAATTTTGATTTCAAACAATCAAATTTCTTGTAGTGTAATTGTACTAGTATAGTGCGAACCGTTTTGAGAGACTATTTTGTGGCAATTTTTTATTTAGCTTTTCGATTATTATATTTATATATTTTAAGTCTTTTTCACTCTATGAGACTATGACTAATCTTTTCTTCCTAATCCTTTTCATCCAACCAATTAGTTTGTTCATGTTTAAATAAGTACGTGGAGATCGATAGAGTATGTGACACCCATATTGTAATCTGCCAGATTGAAGATATATACTCTCCTGCGGAGAGAAAAGAGTATCATCATTTTCTCATTGAAAGGGATATGTCACTAACTAAGTATGCACTTTTCATCAACTAGTAGGATGAAAGAAAGAAACTATCTGAAAGAAAGAAACTATCTTTTTAATTTTTATTTTTATTTTTTTTCTGATAAGGCAGCTGAGCATGTGGCAAGAGAATGGCATTGCCTAATCAGTCATGAGGGTCCGGGAGTGGATCCCATATTCAGGTGGCCTTTTTCGAGTAAAGCTAGGATCAAGGGGACATTTGAGGGAAAAGCAGATTCGTCCCGTTCCTAGTGTGGGACCATATCCATCGCATATCCACGATATTACTATCGTTCACTAAGAATTTTCTGTCACATTAATGTTGGCTTATTTCAAAGAAATTATTTATTCCCAAAAATGCACTCATATGATTAACTATAAAAAAAATATGAAAGTCTGTGATATATGTCGTTTTGTGTAATTATGTTCATGGGATGCAACCCCACGATCCGAATCGTAAACTAAGGAATTAACGTACGAAATACGCATTTACGACTTCAGGAGCAGATTTTTGGAAAAAAAAAAAAAAACTACAATAAAATACACACATCGTGAAATTTCCTTAAATTCGATCATTACTTTGGTTATGCATATCATAAATTTGGGCGCATTTGGCTTCATCTTATGAGTTGTTTTTTTTATTGATATTTATATATGATGATAATTCATATTACAATGAAGCATATTTATAACCCTGACACGATGAATTTTTTTTTCTATAACACTCCATACTAAAGAAAAAATATATGTAAAATACCCCTACAACGGGGGGACATGTAAAAAATACTCCTACAATTAGGAGGACTCGAATGCGCGACCAAGGCATAAATGCCCTCACCCATTACCACTGTCACCTTACGGGTTGTTGCATGCGAAGACACGCTACCCTTACATGACATTATATGCAACAGTTTACAATTTGTTATAAATAATCTTCACATGGCCTATACTGCACTCCCTCAAATTTTAAGATTTTGATGACTGATGAAAAATTTAATCCATTTATTATATTTAACATCATTTGTTTAATTGTGAGATCAAGTTTCATTTAAATGCAATATGTGCATAGGTTAAATTCGCTTAAAAATAAGTACATTTATGTATAAATTAGAAAAATACTTAGATTCATTCACTATGTATTTGAATGTACTAATACTTTATAGAATCATTTATTTCTCTAGTAATAATATTTTATATTGTTTAAATGTTGAAAATACTACTTAAAATTGATACTTTGTGTTAAATTATTATATTATGTTGACTTTATATGTTTAAAAATAGAGAATATATACAATGATATTAGATAAATACAAAAATTTTCATAATAATATAAATAATATTAAAGATAATAGATTGAGTGAATTTTTTATTAACCATCTAAATGTTGAAAATAGAATAAGTTACATAGAAGCATGCCCCACTACAAATTGCCATCATAATTATATGCGGAGTTGCATTGCAAATTTGGCTAAAAGATGTGGTTGCATGAGACTTTTCTTGTAGTGATATGAGCTACGTATTTTGGCGGTATACGTGTAAAGATTTTGATTATAATATTTCCTATAATTTTCTTTTTTCATTTTTCGAAGTGAATACTTCCTATAGTTAATGTGCAAAACCTGTTATAGATCCAAAACTTACTTAGCTATCAGAACCATCTGTGGAACCGGGCCGCATGGCCCATGAGTTAGGCACCCAATGATAGTAACAATAAAATAATTAAGGTCGTGGGACCCTGCCGTTTAATTTCATTGGTATGAGTGACCCATGTGACATGCACTAAGTAGACAACGCGAACGTATTATCTTCAAGCACCGAAGAGCCGTGACGAGCATGCAACCCTTAGCTTGTTGGGAGTTAGACGTGAGACGTGATTATTTACTTCAACAACAGCAAACCCACCTTTAGTGGAGGGTAGTGATTAGCTTTATGTAGTTATTTATTATTTCTTTAGGCTATGTTTGGAATCTTTGGAAGCATTACATAAAAGAATACCTAGGCTTTTACACGCCCTTTTTAGCCTTATATGATATCTAATTACGGTAATAAAAATTTTATATTTTTAAATTTTTGTTCTCTTTCTCATTTTCATTGTATTAAATGATCAGCTAACATCACGAATATCCATTTTTCACTTCCTTTTATTTGAATGAAAATAAAAAATTTTCTAGTATGCTGTATAAAAATTAATATTCTATGCATATCCAATTTTTCTAGTATGTTGCACGCGCTTGACATATGGGAATATCTTCCTCTTTCATGAAACTAAAGGTGTGTTTGGGAAGTGATAAAAATTTTAATAAAAAATTTTTGGTGTAAAAATTTTTAAATTTGAAGAGAATAATGTAATATAGTAAGGATAATAATGAGAAATAAAGTAAACAAAATTAAAATAAATAGGTTACTTGTACGGGTAATTGTTTAAAACTAATTAGAAAGTAGGATAGTTATATATGAAGATGTGAAAAAAATTAAAAAGTAAGGTAATTACGGATAGTGAAAAGTTTTAAATTGATATTTTTTATTATTACCAAACGCACCTTAGTATTCCGATATGGCGTTGGTTATATAAAAAAACATTTAGCTTCTCTTGATGATGATTTAGAGAAAAAATAATCTAAGTATTATATCTATCACTATCATTTTAACTAAAATATTTAAAACCAACTTAGCTATATAAACGCTACCACGCCCCTAGCATAGTGGTAAGTTTGTTGTTTCCTAGAGGGATAGAAAGGCTTTGAGCAGTGGGGGTGTCATGATCTACTTTACGAGAGCATCCTCAATAGGATTAAATGGGAGCATATTTGGCGGACAAATAGAAAAAAAAAAAAAAAAAAGAATTTGTAAGCAATGCCTAAAAATTATAAGAATATCTTAGAGTGTAATTGTAATACAAATGAAGATGAGTATAAAATATGAATACTAATTAAAAAAAATTTGCGTAAACACATCACTAAAAAACATAGCTTCTGGGTCGTTGTTTTAGCAATGTAAAATTTTTTGCAATACCAAGAATATTAATTCAGTAACACATAACTTTTGTTGCTAAATGTGATGGCCATGAGAATTATAAAGGACACAGAGCAAAGAATCTGACATAGCATGGAATCCAATCTTACATTGAAGAAATGATATAGTAAACGACCAAATCCTACGTTAAAAAGGAAAGAGAGTACTTTGTGGTTTAAAAGCCGATTTTCGACTAAACATAATATAACTTGTTTTAAAATCATATTTTAGTTTTTAGTGACTATTATGATTGTTGCATAAAAGCAATCTTTTTTTGACAGCAAAGAAATTTTTACCGATAGAAGTCTGCATTTACAGTGACACTCTCTCACCACTAAACCATTTCCTCATCCTACCACTAGCTCTTGGTTACATAGGCAGCTAACCTTTTTCTTTTTTATTTTTAACTAACGTTTTTTTATTAATTGAATTATAATGGAGACTCACGCTCAGGCCAACACTCGAAGCTAAAATCAAATTTACGAACTCCACCCACCCTTGTTGACTTAACTAACCTTTTCAACAGCAAGCGAATATACCGAAGTATTATATAAAGCGACATCATTGTCTCTCACTAATTCTGGTTTTATTGTAGTGATATGAGGATGACAACGACTATAGAAGTATAAAATTAATTACTATAAATCATAAAATTTTCTTAAATATGTTGCTTCTGAAATAAATGCCATTATGTTCTATATAGAATTTTCATCCATGAGCCTTGGAAAATTATTCTGAAAAAAAAACTCTGGTTGATTAAAATTAAGTTTGTGGGTTTCTGAATCGATCTACAAACTCTAATTATCTTTAAATAACTTCAATTTTGTAGTTGATCAAGTCTCTAAATAACTAGCATTTTTAATTCTGACTAATTAAATAAGGAATTACATTTGATCTCGAATGTGAACATGAACATAAACCAAAAAGTAAGTCTTGTAAATGGTGCCATATGTAGGATATATCATTCCTACACCTGTTTTTTCTTGATAAAATATTTTTTGTATAGGGTCCTAATAGACATAAAAATTTGTATCTTATCAAATAGTTCTTCTGAATCATACTAGATGGAAGGGATGTGTTTTAGAAGTAAGAAAACTTTTAGATGAAAAGTTTTTCATGTAAAAGTTATTAAATTAGTAAAAAATAATGTGATATAATAGAGGTTATTATTATATGTAAAGAGAATAAGGAAAATAGATGGGTTAGTTGTATGTGTAGTTGTGTAGAAATGATTAAAAAATATTGTAGTGGTGTAGAAATATGTGAAAAAATAATTTTAAAATAAGATAATTACGGATAGTTAAAAGTTCTAGTGTAACATTTTCTTCTCATTGATAAACAAACCCTTAATTATCTAAAAAAATTGAAAATGACGCAGCAGGTGGAGAGGATAACCTCAATAAAAGGGAATCTGAGTTTGGCGTAGTGCCCGTCGAAGTGATGGACAGACGAAAAATATCAGTGAGAACAACAGGATATCTGTTCGCTGCACCCTTCGCTCTCTCAACCTGCAAGTTGGAGATTGCGACTCTCATAGATATCCCCCTTTTAAAAACATAAGAAAATGATTGAAGGGAACTTATATATACTTTACGATAAGCTATTAATGGTAAAAAATCAATAAACAAATGATTGAAGATATAAAATGTTGATTAAAATTCCTATAAAAAATGCTGATTAGAAAGAGAAATGAAAGATGTAAGGTGTATACTGATTTGACGCTAATTAATTACCGGATTAGTTAATTAACATCCAATATAAATTAAGTCCCTCAAAGCCCCACAAGTTGGAATTTGGCGTGCATATGGATTAAGACATCCACATATATAGTTTTACCAGATGTGAACCGAAACCAAATCCAGCATTAATTGTAGATTAATTTCCAATGAGAAAAGTGTCATTATCCTTTAAAAGAAAGGAGGTGAAAGGACATGCAATAGGACTTTTGAGTGGGTTAGCTTGGCGGGGCTTTGGAATTATTCACGTTGCGGACTTGGTGAGCGCAATGGCGCTGTCAGAAGTGGATGATGCCTGCACATGCAAAGAGTTACACGAAGGGTGTGTTTGACAATGAGTAAAACTTTTGATGAAAACTTTTAAAGAATAAAAGTTGTCAAATGATGTAATATTGTAGCGGTAATGATGATGAGTAAAGAGAATAAATTTAAAATAAATAGGTTGGTTGTATTTGTAGTCATGTAAAAATGATTGAAAGGTAGGGTTGTTGTATAGAAATATGTGTAAAAAATAATTTAAAAAAAAGTAGTTATGGAGAGTGAAAAGTTTTAAATCGAAAAATTTTAACTTGACAACTTTTACAAATTGCCAAACACATCCTAGGTGTGCAACTTGTACGGAGTCGGTCCGAACTCACCCGAGCTTATTTTAAAACTAACTTTGGGCTCTGTTTCTGAAGAAGTTTCAAATTAGACTCGGTTTCAACCCGACATGAGAAAATTCGAAACCAATATCCGATTTACATCAACTCTGTACCAAAACCCGATATTCTCCTTATTTTATCAAAATATTATATTTCTTTATGCATTAAGTATTTCAACTATAATTGTGATAAAAGTTATTCCACACAATCATGACCTAATTAAAATGTGAAACTTTTATTCTAAAACCTAAATGTTATATACATTTGTCTATAAAAGTTAAATATATTATATCTAAATTAATTTTATTTGCAAATATTTATAAATAAACCAACAATTTAAAATTATTGCATATATGCTAATTAACTACTAGATATATAAGTTTTACTTTCATTAAACTTTAGATACTGATTTCATGTAATCTCATTTATTTTTCCTACATTAATTATTATGCATAATCCATTACATTATTATATTAAGAATTACTTTTTAATTAAAGACCAACTTTCATTAAAATCAAAGATAAAATAGGTTATATAACTATATTCATGTGTAAATTATTTATGTGCAAATGTAATAATGTTTAAAAAATTTATTTCTATCGACGATTTCAACTTTTATTGATTTAAGAGTAACCCAAATTTCAACCTGAAATCAAAACTGAAACCAATGCCAATTAAGTACGAACCCGGATTCTAATATTAAGGTTTGTTGAACTTAAATCCAGTAGGCATAGGGTTTAGGTTCACCCAAACCCAATATAACCCGACCCTAGTTGCACTCTTAGATTGTGCACACCTATATGTGATAACATGTACAATAAAGTGATATTTACGCATGAGAAGGGGAGCAATGTAATTCCTTTAAATTCTAAAATTTTGATTCTATATGAAAAATCTAATCTATTCATTTCATTTAACATTATTTATTTATCTAAGAAATCAAATTTTATCCGAATTACGTATATGTATAGGCCACTTTTGTTGAAAATATATATTCGTGTGTAAATTATAACAAATGCTTAAATCAATTTATAGATATTAAAATGTAATAATACATTATAAAATTATTTATGCATACAAAAATGATATTTTAGACGGTTTGAATATTGAAAATACAAGTTAAAAATTGATATTTACCATTAAATCATTTTATTTTGTTGATTTTATATATTTGTAGATGGAGCTCATGCATAGTAATATTAAATAAATGAAAGGGTTTTCTATGAATTATAAAAGATGCTAAGTATGACAGACAGAATGAATTTTTTTATCAACCATCAAAATGAGTAACATAGAAGAGATGTTTCATAGAAACAAACTTGATATATTTATTGGAACATACTAGAGCTAGATAGTAGTGCTTTGGAATATTAAAATAAATACTCATTCATAACCAAGTTTATTTTTAGGAACCACACAATTGACATTGAAAAATGGTTGGATTTTTTTAAACCAATTAGGTGGTTAATTTCAATTATTTGCTCCACTCCTTGTTAGCAAAGCATCGTTTAGTTAATAAAATTTTTGCACTTTGGACCCAATTTCTAATTGCAACATTTTTATCAAGTTTTTAAAATTTTAGCAACTAAATTATAATTTCTTGCAACAAAAGTTATCTTGCAGAAAAAGTTAAATTACATGAATAGCTGTTTGCCTCTTTTTTGTGATTTTTTAATTTTTAGTTTCCAACTGTCAACTTCAGTTTTAAAAAAATTCTTCATCTTCTATTTTAACTAAAAGTTATGGCTAACATTAACAGAATCATACAATGCGATGCAGAACAATCTCAGATATGAGAAAATTTTGTTACACTCTCGGGGATTGAGAAATTTTTGTTTTGTTTTGTTTTGTTTTTTTTCTCGTTATATCCAAGCGAGATGATTTCCTGGCCTTGCATTTATAAACAATAAAATCCCACCAAGTTTGTAGAAAATACCAAGTTGCACCCTTAAGCTAACTTATTAATGGACCATATTTGCTTTTCTTGCATATATTTGACCTAAATCATAATGGTTTTTTTAGATCATGCTCTATTAGCCAAAAATTCTAATGATCGTTACTGATTTTTGAAAATTTTCTGCAAATAAAGATCATAAGTTAACTTTTTTGGAAAATCAATAATTTTGACTAAAAGTTGGAAAATCACAAGATGATACTTTTAGCATAGCTGGGGCTATACCATTTTTTATAGTGGTGATGGAGACTCAAGAGGTTGGCATTTAAAGAGATTGACGGAGGTGGTAAAGGGGAGTGGGTCATACGTGATGGATGCTTGTTCATGAGTAATTAGTCCATTTCAAAGTTGCACTCGCTTAGAAAGTCAAGCTGTTTCTGGGAAGAGGCAATTGACACATGACAATCTGGTACTTATCCTTTTGATCCTATTCGGTGATACAAGGAGAGTTATTTCACATGCTCTGTTTCTTATTGGATTTCACACACTCTTTATTTCATGTCATCTGTCACTTTAATTATTTGGCTAATTTCTAGTTGCATGTAATATATTTTTGGCTGCATCAAATATCATTTGGGCTATAGTTTATTATTTAATTACAAATGCTTGGTTGCTTCCGAGTGTTGGCATGTGATTAAATTTATTTATTTATTTCTTATATTAAATACAACCAAGAATAATATTTAATACAACTATTAAAATTTAACATAAATATTAATGATACTTTCCTTTAGTTAATATAGAACTTAGTTGCATTTAGTACCAAATGTAGTTAAATAAAAATTTGGTTAAAAAAGTGGTAATATATAATTATTTTTTGCATTGCGACCTTCAAAAGTTGGTCAAACTTGTAAACATGTCACGATGTTTATAAAATTTATATCCGTACCTGCAAGGTTTCCTTGAAATTATAGGAATACTTACAAAACCTAAACCTTTTGGAAATAATAAAAAATAGTTCTATAAATAAATAAAAATGTAAAAATACATTTTAAATATAAAAAAATTATTTTTAAAATTAGATGTGACTATGTAAGTAATATCTTCAAAAAATAAATTATTTTTATATTTTAAAAATAATTTCTTGTATTTTCGTAATTTTATTTAGGATAAATTCTACATATATTCACGAAATTTACCTATAATTTCACTTATATGATAAATCCATAAACTTTTAAAATTTCAAATATGGTCGTGTATTGCCTAAAGTTCCACTTATACTCATGTTGTTAAAGATTCATTAAATGTTTTATCAAAAAAAAAGATTCATTAAATAAACAATTAACCCTCTGTAAAATAACAAATATATTCATCCTTAATTATATATGGATTTTTAATAATTTTACAATTATAAAATCATATATCATTTGAAAATGAATTAACTTTGAGAAAGCAACTTGGAATTATATTAAAGATTGGACACATTCAGTATTTTATTGGGGGGGGGTTGTGCGCGCTAACAATCCTTTTAATGGATGCTTAATGACATAAATATATGTGAAATATTAAGCAAAATATGTAAGCATATTTGAAATATTTTTTGAAAGTTCATGAGTATAAATTGAATTAAAGATAAAACTCATGGATATATATATATATATGTATGAAATCTAGCTTTTTATTTATTTATGAAGGTATTTTTACCATTTTAAAAAGAGTTTAGAGTTTATAGGTAGGCTTAGTAATATTTCAAATAAACCTTACAAGTACATATCTAAATTTTGCAATAGTCAAGATATGTGTGCAATTTTTTTATTTCATTTTATTTTGAGGGGAAGATTTCACACATACCCCATCCCTCGAATCCCGGATTTGGGAACGAATGGGCTGGGGTGCGGGGAGATATGGCTTGGTGCCAGTGAAAAACCATGTATAATTTTATTTATTTATTTTTTGAGATAAAAACCCATGTATAATTAATTTTGTAATAGTATGAGTACAGGCCCTTGAAGTGAAATCAAATGATCTGTTGTTGAATGAAGTGAGACCTACCAACGTTTGGCCAAACAAATACAGTGGTGACTTGAAGTGAAATCACTAGATCGGTGATCAGTTGTTGAAAACACAACACATTGATGCATGATCCATGGATCGATCGATCGCTCAACCCAAACCAATGATTCCAGTTCCCTCTAAAAGAGGATATGAACTCCAATCACAAGATACTGCATTAAGCGACCCATTTTTCTTGTCACGCATGCCTAGATAGAACTAGCCAGCATCTAGCGAGCTCTTTTAATTTCTTGGTGGGCGGACTGCTTGTCACTCACGCACCTTCTTCACCTGCTTCAAATAACATTTACTCTATCTAACTGTCGACTTCATAACTATCCATAAAAATGAGGGTTCGCCAGAAGATTTGGTGGAGCAGTTAGTAAAAGTGGATTCCCTGTGCCAGCTGTAATCTCGACTATCTATTATTTTTAGATCAAAATCTTCATAACAAGACTTTCACGAGCTGGCTACGTTGTAGTAGGATTGATCAGTCGTCATTAGCGCATGTAGAAACCATCATACATTTAAAATTTTAAGGACAGCATTGATAACGCACAAGTTCAACTGGCCTCGAAACCGAACATAAAATTGAACTAAAGAAAGCGATGAATTTTTACATAAAAAAATAATAATAATAAAAGAGAAGCCTAGAGTTTTCACTGGCTATGTGAGGAAAATGAGGTAGCAAAGCGTCCTCAGCTATCGCTAGCGGGAGACTGGCCGAAGCCTTTTATCTAAGGTGGAGAGAGAGAACGAGGGAAGTAAATACGATGTCGCGGATTCGAGTGTAGAACCTCCTTTAATTTCGCCTTCAAGTGCTCTTTTTGTAGGTTTCTTTTGTGAGATGAGATGTGATTTTCAAGTGCCGAGACTGGTAAGACTTCTTAGACACGTATATTTTCATATAAACTGACGTCAACCACCTAATTACTCAGTTATTTACAATAAATACTTAGTACTTTTAATCCTTAACCGCTTACTTAAGTACACCACGTCGTACTAAATATCTAATCTTCTCTCAAAGTGTGGTTGTTTAATTAGATTCTATCATTTGTTGAATTTTCCGTGACAGCTTTTGGTGAGGATGAGGACTCGAGTTTGAACCAATGGCGTCGTTTCTAGCACGTGGTTTTTCTAAACGGAGATGCGACTGCAGGCACACGCCGTAGATTTCCACGTCTGATTTTTCCGCAATATCTAGCATATACCATCCGGAACAGACCTATGAAACTCAGATGAGCATGATATGATGGAAAATGTGAAACCACAAGTTATTGGACCTGCATATCACAGACTCACAGTATTTTCAACGTCCGTCCTGCAGCCACCCTGCACCAGTTCATGAACGAGTAATAATTCATGTACGCAGAGGCGGATTTTCATTGATCTGGACCGTTGATTCGGTGGGTCCTGCAATTGATAGGAGCCCACCAAAAGCCTATTGCCGATCCGTGAATTAGAGCAGGAAAAAGGTCAGACGTTCAGGCGAAGGGGGTCAAGAAATTGACGTCTAGGATCATCCAAATTGTAAAGGTTTTGCAGCACAGCCCGTCCATGTTGAGGCACACCTGATCAATGGTTGGATTTACTCATGGAGAGATGGCGATGGATGTTTTTTCACGAATCTGGTAAGGGGCGGGCCCAGAGCAAGCACGCCAAAACCAGCCACGCAAGACGCACGATGGCACGAGGTTTTGTTCTTGGCCCTTGGCTCTCTTGCAGTCGCGTTTGTGGCTTTGTGCTTATGTCATGCACCCCAAACACGGTCGTCACGATGGGAAGCTTTCTCCATGAGATACGAGATCATGGAATCCGAACCCCTAGTTAGGTGATCCAGACCGTTGATCAGGTGGAAACCACCATGGATAAGTGATGGGAAGATTTTCTACCAGATAAGATCCAACTCAATAGCACGAAATCTATGGGTGGGAAACAACTATAGTTACAGTCCACATTCAGTTGAGTTAGTGCATGATCCATCAAGGTAAAAAGGGCAGGGTCCCCACTGCGCAGCCAGTCACGAATGGGAGTGAATCACTTGTGGGAGAAGTCAAGTCATGCACACCAACAAACAGAAACCCTTTTGGAATCATGGGCTAAAAGGACGGTGGTCCACCACGTAGGGCGCGGCAGGTGTCGCGCAGGCAAGGATACAAGTCCCACGGTGGGACATGGATGACGCTCGCATTTTCCGTAAATGCATGAAATCAGATGAATTTTTCAGAGTCCTTTGAATTGATGGATTGGATTTGGTGGTTTGTTTGTGAGAACCAGCAAGAATATGGACGATAGACTGGCGTGCTCCTCCATGCATCATGCCCAAAAACTTATTTTTTTAAAAATAAAATTTCATGGGTAACTAAATCTAGGTGTATTAAATCTATAAACTAAATTTTATCATTTTTGAATGTTTTTAAGTATTTTTTTTGGATTTTTAAACACAGTAGCATTTTCGTAATTTTTAGATATCAAAACAACTATGTTTAAAATTTTTTTAAAAATACTTAAAAGCATCTAAATATGGAAAAACTTAATTTATAAATGTAATACACCTAGATTTACTTACCTATGAAAAAAATTAAAAATATATATAAAAATAAATAAATTTTTGGGCCAGATGCACGGAGGAAAGATCAGGACTCGGATGCACGGAGGAAAAATCAGGACTCGATAGACTGTGTGGATTGTTGCTATCAATATGTGTATCGATTCCAAGTCTATGCACCGAATGAGCCTAGGACCAATTTTAATCTTGGGTTCATGCTTTAGGATATGCAATATTCGAATTTTCTTTTCGCCTCGTCATGATGACAGCCATTTGTTTCTAGCATCTGACGATCCGCAGCATTCATCCATCGGGCTCCGCATCCATGAGGGTTTTGCTTCAAAAAGTGGGCAGGCAAGGCCTTTCCAGTTCAATTCCGGAGATTACATGAAACATAAGACTGTTGGGCGCGTTCATTAGCAAAAGATTTTCGACCTTCATCTTGCTCGGGACAAACTGTCTAGAGAGATTTTGGTTTAGTCGTGGCTCACGAGAGTCGAAAGTGGTTTGGTCGTGGACTTTGGACCCTTCAAAAAGCAGGACCCAGATTCGTTTACGTAAACAACATGCAGAACTGAGCCACTCTCTCCCATCCATTCAAGAATATGCAGCCTAATAAATCCAGTGGCTAGATTATTTGATCACCCGGACTATTTACAATTCGCTATTGCACCACTCTCTTCAAAAAACATGATACAGCATTTTTTTTTTTTTCCTAACATAAATGCATAATACTAATCAAAGATACACTATGTTCGGAGGGTAACAACATTGGCAGCATCAATAGCACACATCTCAGTAACAAATCCTCCTCATCATAGCACATACAAAACCATTACATACTTATGGAAGTGAAGAGTTGGAAAAAAATATATATGACTCACAGTGAGCTAAAGGTTTAATCCGTGTTGACTGGATCCTCAGCAGCTGCAACACCTCCATCTATTCATAAACAAAATTTTGTCAAGGAAATAAAACGTGTTTAAGTGAAGCATGAAGCTCTTCCAAGTGAACCACCAAACAAAGGTTTAGGCTCTGTTAGAATGCACTAAGGTGCCAGCAGGAGCAGTTAGCCAGTTAGTTTCCAGTCCCAACTTTGCATGTGCAAGGTTTGATTCTGGATTTCCGGATCTAAGGTCAGACATCCTACTTTTTGGCAAAATTTTCTTTTCCAGCCTGGCTCAGCTCAGTCGTAAGCATTTATGCAGTATATTGGCAGCCCCCTTTCATAATTAATAAAATGAACTTTGCCCAGGCTTTTGACCTATTTAAAAGCCAGTTTATTTGCATTGTCACCTTATAATAAGTGAATTAAATTGTGATATAAAACATATAGGAAAATAGTCCTCAAATTGACAACATTTTTTTAGAGTCTAACATGGAACAGATCAAACTGAAACAAGGAAACTGGAACTTGGATACTAATGCTAACTGAAATTTGGCCGTCACCTCTACTTCATTAAACCAAGAATTACAATTCACTAGATAGTGCATCCAAACAAGCCTGCTGAGGACACTTAACGAATAGGTGTGGAAATGGAAAAGAATTGAAAACTATTATCATGATGTGATAACTATTTATAGAAGCACTTACAGAACAGATTTCTCATTTTCTTGTCATATCACGCAAGTCACTTCTTTCAACCAGACTACATTGAAAGTCATTGCTGTGTGAAATTTCTTTTCTATGTTCATCCACCCTTCCTAATTGTCAAATTGATGGGAAACTATTTCCATTTCCATTGATTCCATCGAATCATATGCATACAGATTCCCTAATAAAATACAGACATAAGCAATGGTGCAACCTGAATAATGTACATACCTTCACCATCTGCAGGTGCATATGCAGATTTCCTAGAACGAACTTGCTGTTGTGGCGTAGGCTGAACCAACAAGACAAGAAGTCAGAGGATAAAAACAAATTTCAAATATTTCAAGGTCATTTTCTTCCATAAACAGGTTCATGCAGTCATTTCACAAATCACAACTAATTTAGAATACATGTTTCTTACATTAAGAATCACTATTTGGGAATTCCAACAGGAGTAATCTAAATTCGCTCATTGATATAAGGAAGAAAGGACGTTTAGGATTGCACTGTGACAAGACAAGCTTCTGTGAAGATCGGTGTAGCAGTATTTACTGCATTTAGACCATTACCTGCAATTTTGGGCGAAGAGCCTCAAGGGGTCCTTTGGGCTTCTGTCCCTGCTGTTAAACATCCAGAAACTATAGTCAGGAGTACTATTTGATTTTTCATGGTTAGCCTCGAATTGGTGATAATTAGTTATTACTGATAATTTAAAATCCATACCTTTCCTAGCGCCCAATCAGCAGAATCAAAGAAAGCACGTTCGTGGTCCTGGTGTGAAAGAAATTCACAATTTGTTATTTCTCCTGTACTTTATCCTATAATTGATATAAATTTTCAAGAAAGAATGTCACCTTGGAGATTAGAGGTGTTTTCTTGGGTAACAGTCCTCCATATTTCTTCTTTATTGCTGCCTCCTGTACAAGGAAGGTTAAACGCATTGAATATCGACAGCGCAGTCAATTTCATTGAGGTGCATATAAATAATCGTAAAGTTATGAATCTAAAAGCTCTAAAGAATGCATGCCTCCTCTTCAGTTGAGGGCATGGAATTCTCCGTGCTCTCATCTACATGTTGTGGATCCTCCTCCAAGGGAACCTCCTCAATCTGTTGAGCCTGTGCATTCTCTTTATGTTCTTGCTCTTTGGGATCATCTATCTCCATGCCTGACATATTGTGCTTGGACTACCCTACAATACAGCAATTGTCATAAATACAGTAGTTTATTTCCTTTCACATTACAAATGAACTATTCTGTAATTAAAAAGAAGGAAGTTCTAACACAGACAGCTTCTCATTGATTGATCACCCAGACAGTGTCATTCAGTTAATAGGATCAGCACATAAAGCATGGTATTAAAAATTTATCATGTGCAATGAGCCTTTTGTGTTTTCAGAAAGTGCCCTTTTCACTTTGCTTTTACACATTATTTTCAGACAATTGAATCCTTTTGAATATTTTTTATGTGCTCGCATGATAAGGAAACATAATACCATCTTTACCACAGCAAACAACATAACCTTTAGAATCCATTTGGGAATTGAGAAAAGAGATGGAAAAGAGGAAGCTAGAAGAAGGGAAAGTGTTTGAAATAATGTGACAGAATAGAGGATATTGATTAAAATAAAGTGAGCGAAGATAAACGAACACAAGCTTTTAGGTAATGGTTGGAAATATGGGTATTAGAGAGGAAAGAATCGTATTTGCCAAGGTAATTAAATTACACATAAATTAAAAGAGGGTAGGAGGGAGGAAAAGATATTTCCACTTCTCCGAATTACCAAAAACACAAGCAGGTCATTCGTCTACCATTCAAATAATAAAAATGGCCAGATCTAGATGCACAAGTGGCATTACGGCAGCCATATTTATCAATCACCCACAATAAATGGTAAAAAACACTTCAATTTGGGACTCAATTTTTCAATTACTCACAACAGTACTGTAACTATCTTCGTACTGTGAAAGTTTTGTATACTATCTCCAAAAAATAATGAAGAGAAAACCATTACATTCTTTAAGTAGTAAAAAAAAAATATGCTATAAACAATTATATTTTCTGGAATCCCCTTCTCTCAGAAATTCAATTGAAAAGAAAAGTTAAACCAAAATAAAATAAACAAGCTGACAGATACTGATTTGGCAGCAGAAATTTATTGACCTTCAAGACTATAATAAATCATCAGCAGACATGGAAATGCTTTTGCGGAGGAACACCAATAATGGACAAAATGGGCAAATTAAGAGGTCCATGGAAGAAGAAAAACTGAAACTTCAGAAATCACTTAGGGCCAAGAAAGATGAAATGCATCAGTACACACTCACAAACATGCGTTACTAGGAACAATGAAAAAGCATACACAAAAAGGTTATTTGTCAAATTGCAATCTGACATATCTGCAATAGTAGCCTCAAAAAAAAAAAAAAAAGAGGAGTATCTGCAATAGGGACCAAAATTTCGGAATCTTATTCATGGTCAAAGTAAGAATCAGAATTTACAGCATTTGTAGGTGGATAGTGGGTACTGTTTGATCTTCTTAAAGAAGGTGCAGATGCTTGTAACCTGAATTCAACTCCATCATCATTGACCTACTAAAATGCCAGTTGACTTGTCGATGAGATCTTTTAGCTCCATATTTCCAGTTTCCTACTTTCCAATGCCCGGATGAACTTTCAACCTCTAATGCATGTGGTACCTTATTTATTTGCCCCTATTAGAAATAGAAACTCTACAGAAGGAATAAAACATCACCAAAAAATTAAAAAAAAAATTGATCGCTCCACAGTCGAGAACAGGACTTGAGAAAAACCTTAGTTACACCTTCCACACATACTTTACACAACTTAAATGAAAACATATTTCACAAAAGCAATGAGGCCCTGTATCTCTCTGCTGCAACATCTTCCATCCCAAATGCAAATCATATTATACAGAAACGACCATTTGCTAATTTGCCACTCTCATTTGGACATTCAATAGTGAGTAGGAGATTGAAAGCCCTAAGAAGATCCTGCGTTTCACCATGGAAACTAGCTAACCTCCACAAGCATAGATAGCAATAACTGAATTATTAACAGCAAAACATTCCCACTCAGTGACTTCAAAAATGATCAAAGAACAACTGACCAATTGACTGCCTCAGTAACTGGTTCCAACTCTCTGAAATTTAAATGTCAAATCCAGCCGGCCATCATAATTTAGATTTCAACCATAATTGCACTATCTCTAATTGAAAATTTCTTTCAATTCTTTAAGCTATTATAAAATCACCCCATTCTTGATTGCATAATCCAAGCCAACAGAATAATCTTTTGGACCAGAAAAACCTGTGTGATAAAACCTTGCAATAAAAAGCTAACAACACAGAGAATCTCCTTCGTCGACACAAATTAAACTTATTAGTTTTCAATAGTGCACACAAAAAATTTTGATAGATTCCTCCATCCTATTTCTTTTAACCCCTTTATTTACACTTTCATGAGCAAAATTATCAAATGTAATATACTAAAATAAGAAAAGATAAAATTAGAAATGAAGTATTCCGAGGAAATCTCAAAGTGAGGTCAATAGATGATAAAATGAGAGAAAACTGATTAAGACTGTTTGATCACGTTGAACGGAGGTCTGAAATAGCACCGTTTAGAGGGGCAGTGTATTCAAGTAGGATTTGATAGGCGAAATAAAGGAAGACCCATAAAAATATAGATGGAAGTAATTAAATAAAATATCAAAATATTAAAGATCACTGAACATTTCATCTCAAATAGTCAAGAATAAAAAAGCCAACTTATGTTAATTGCTCTGAAACAGCCATTTCTATAATCAACCAACCACACAATCTGTTGGGCTCACGCGTAAGTTATCAAGTCCAAGAAAGGAACACAGAAGGAATCGACTGACAAAAACGAATCCATCCATGCAAATCCACATATCCGTAGATATCAGTATAGCAGCAATCTCGAAGGTTGTCAAAAATCAGAAATCCTTTGCTGGATCAGCTCGTAGGCATGAAATCTAAACCACCCAGGACTCAACGAGAAACAAAATTATCGGCATGCCAAAAAAAAATTAAAATTAAAATTAGAGCATGAATCTAAAGAAATCAACCCACAACAGAAAATTTCAGTGGAATCAGTGGGGAAAAAGATCTCACCTAGTTGAAAGAAAGTGGATTCTGAAGAAGGGGAGAACGCTTGATCGTCGGTCCGTGCGGAAGTCCTTCAGTCGAAGTTGAAGATGGAGGACAGGAGTTGGGAGTTGAGGATTATTATTATTATTATTATTATTATATTAAAGGATCAGATGCCGATGCTTATGCCATTGCCTACCTCCCACGGTCCCACCATGCATGCATGTGCTTATTCTCCAGAATGGGCCCTGCTATCCTTGCTGGGTCCATCCAAAATCAACGATCCAGAAACAGGGCGATTCTTTCTGTGCGAAAGCCACCAGAGAACGAGTCTGCGCAGATCCTCTTCGGACCGCTTTGACTATGGAATTTTTGGTTTTTTACTTTTTTACGGAGGGTTCTTTCGCAATTATATGCTC
This sequence comes from Annona squamosa, assembly GCA_035584095.1. Lineage (NCBI taxonomy): Eukaryota > Viridiplantae > Streptophyta > Magnoliopsida > Magnoliales > Annonaceae > Annona > Annona squamosa. The sequence continues at coordinate 68,502,230 of JAXCLR010000001.1, forward strand.
CCTGTATTTTTGCTGAAGTTCGTGCTATTTCAATTTTTTTTTTATATCGACAACAGCAATAGTGCAACTGTTCTATACTGTGCCATCAGGGGGGCAAAAGGTACAGGAAGCTTTTAATTAGCAGGAAATGAAAATTTTTTATGAAACAATTTAACCTATTTTAAGAATCACACACTCTCATTTCTATTTGTCTTTTATATGTAAACAATTATATTTTGATTCACTTTGTCACCAATATGATTTTCTACATATCCAACTAATAACTACTGCTATAAATAATTATATTTTTCAAAGGATACAATATTCATAAATGGTATAAATCTCTCTTTTCACAAGACTATTGTTCAATTCCTAAGATAATTTTTTAAATTTGTAATATAATTTGTTTATTTTCAATACACATTATTATATTCTCATCTTAGGTATAGATTCCATTCAAAGATCATGTATCCTTTGGAATACCTCATGTTTTTAACCATAAAATTTATAACTAATTTATTCAAGGTTTTCTTTAAAAAAAATTTCAAGATATACCCCCTACGTTTGACCCTAATTCTAAATATACCTACTATGTGTCGAAAATACTATATATACCCACTACATCTGCAGTTAATCACAAAAATACTCATTTCGTTAAAAATTGTTAATTAAATTTTTATAAATGCCCAAAATAGTTCTTTTATAAAATAATAAAAGATGAAAGAAAACAAAATTATACTCTCTAAATTTAGAGCTCGTGTGTAATTAGGGCATTGGTAAGTTATGACATTCAAATTTTTAATTATGTTCAAAATTTAATGGCTATATTAATAATTTCAAATATTAACTACCAGCGTTAATTCACGGATGGAGTGTTTTTGGAATGTAATAAGTATATTTGGGATGTAGTGGGTATATTTGAAATTAGAGTCAAACATAGAGGTTTGGAAAAAGTATTTAAAAAAAATCTTCATCCTTTTTATTCTTCTTAAGAATTTAAACGTTAAAAAGATTTAAGAAATAAAAATTTTCAATCATCACTAAATAAATCTGCATTATCTTATTAACTCAAGTAAATTAACAGGCTTATTTGTTATTTATTTTTTATTTTTTCTTCCATAAACTTGTTAATCATGTATTTAATATATAAATCAAATATTACCATTTTTGTCTATAAAAAAATTGCTATCATTTTTGAAAATATATTTTTTAGATTTTAAACATAAAAGCATTTTAGCCATTTTAATAATTAAAAATCATTAAAATAACCTTATCTTTAAAAATCTAAAACATATATGCACATATTTAAAAATAGTAAAATTTAGATTATCAATTAAATTCACCTAGATCAACAAATTTATAAAAATAATTATAATAAATAGTTGTTTTGGTATCCAAACAAGATCATGTCTCCTAGATAAGGGAGAAAATCAATGCGGATCAGGACAGGCTAGCTAGGATATACAAAACCCTGACCCTATATGTAAAAAATCTTATTTTATTCTACTTTTTATACGGAGCCGGGATATGGTCAGTTTAACCCTCACCTTTCTTTCATAAGTTTTGGAACAAACTTCAGCTCGGTATCAAGACAACGAGCCAAGTTGAAAAACAGGTCGAAGTTTAAAATTTTATATACATATCAGTAAAACTCATATTTATGAAATTTAAAGATTAAATGATTTAATAATTTACTATTTAGTGAGTAAAAAACAATTGTCATAACAAAACATTAGTAAAAAGATAATTGTAACTGCAAAATAATAATATTTATTTTTGTAAGATATAAACGACATAAATAATATATTTTATTTTATTAATAAATATGTGATTGAGATAACTTAAACAACACGTATGCAATTAAAAAATAAAAATTTAACAATATAAACAAATTATAAAGTTAAACGCACATATCACCAAGTCAAAATTCTTAACCCGGTCCTGTGTAAAATGGGAAAAGGGATGGAGCGAATCACGGATCGACCTGAACCTATTTTTTACCCCTTCTCCTTGATAAATATCAATATCTCGTGTCATCATTCATTCTCTTTAAGACACGGTGAGAATGATTTACGCATCATGAATGTGATGCAAAATCCAGAACATGGAGAGGAGGGAGGCAATCTTTACACCGCCAGCCCCAGAAAACATTCCGATAAAGACAAGGGTCTCCGATTCTCTCTATCACCTGCGCGTGATCCGGATGTTTGGCCTGTTGGATGGACACGTGTGGCCGTATTGCATTCTACCCTTTTAACTGTCCACAAACGAGAATAGGTTCAAATATACAAAGATCGTTGGGACAAAATGATCAAATAAAAGAATGTAACATGATGCAGGCCACCTGCCAACGTGTAATTTGTCTCCACTTCTGTCAGGACTCCGGACGATGCATAGTCGGTAAATGAACTAATATATGATGCTGCACATTTCTTTTTACATTTACATTTACATTTATGATAAGTTAGGATACATTTGACTCAAATCTACATTAACTTAAGTATATTAATACTTTGCATAATTATTTATTCATGTATAAATTACATCTTAGATAATTTACATTTTGAAAAAACAACTTTAAGATTATTATTTACAGCAAACTATTTTATTACGTTGATTTTGTAACACTTTCAAATAAAGCCTACATACATGTTCGATTTAGATGAAAATTAGTATACTAATAAAATAAACAATTCTAAATATAATGAATAGAGCAAATTATCATCTTATGATCATGTAAGACTCATTTTAATCTAAATGCACTGCAACTTACAGTATATGTTTATGTACATCCATGATCATATCTCAACTATACTGTTACTATTATTACTACTACTACATCATCATCATCATTATCATCATTATTGTAACCAGCCAGCTTATGCATGCAACAGCAAAGAAGAGGTTATATGGCAAAATAAAAAGAAGCTATACTTCATGATTTGCATGTCCGGAAGTCTCTCCCTGTACATGTAAGCCGCTGTTGATCCGAATTCTAGAGTGAGTGGATTTGCTTGGCCCTCCTAATTGCGTCTTTTACTCTTTCTGATGGCTCATCATATAAGCCGGCGGGGTCGTCAAAATCTGAGGCCTTGCTTGGCTCGCCGAGAAGAGCTCGGAACGTGTCTGCCACGGAGTATGATAGAGACTGTAGATTGTATCCACCTTCCAAGAAAAACACGCACCGCCCACCGCACAACTGTCTGGCTAGCTGCTTGATGTTTGAAGCCAGCATGTGATACGTCCCTGTCGTAAATTGCAGACTCGCAAGCGGATCCAGAACATGGGCATCGTAACTAATAAATCCGTACAAGAAGCAACAGGAATTAGGATAACTGCAGTTTTTCTTCCACGTTTTCACACCCAAAAACAAAACAAAACAAAACAAAAATCGACCATTGCTTCATAATTTTAGGTAACTTCTATAAGAACAACCAGCTGATTACAACATGTCATCATCTTCCAGCTTGGCCTTTAAAACAATTTGGATGAGTTTTTTGGCTAGTAATTTGTTGTGTAAGTTAGAATGAGCATTTTTTCACACTTTCTTTCAATCTATCACAATTCAATTAAGCATCCAAGCAAGCCAAAAATCATATTACTCTGAAAGACAGAATGGAGACCTACCCGGCTGAGACAAGAATGATATCTGGCTTGAACCTTTGAGCACTGGGTGCAATGACCTCATCAAAGACAGCCCTCATTGCGTTATCTCCTGAGCCACCAGGTAGGGGGATGTTCAAAGTCATTCCTTCACCATTTCCTTGACCAATGTCTTCCAACTTACCAGTACCAGGGTAGCTTCCTTTCTGTGATAGAAACATAGTGAAATTTCAGTTCTTCTGCAGCCTATAGACTAAGAGAAAAAAGAGAAATCTTTACTGTTCAGGTCTTCATTGGGAATTCAACAAGTAATACCATTATCATACATTTTAATTTGTTTATTTTTTCATCTCATACCCAAAAGATGTCTAGGATCAGGGGACTTCAAAAATCCATGTGTGTAGAATTTTGTATGAAGTGAACAATCTTGGAGGCTTATGTAAGATAAGATAGACATTCAGCTCATGAGGTTTATGTCAGTCAGTCTTTCAGCTCTTCCACTTGCAATTGTGCCAAGATATCCTCTGTACTTTGTGTATACAGCTGAACCAGAACTTGAAAGATAAGCAATGATTCAATTATACTTTCTTCTTACCTGGTGAGTTGAAATGAACAGTATATCTGGATCTTCATAGAATGCATCGTTTGTCCCATTACCATGATGGACATCAAAGTCTATAATAAGAACACGCTTCAAGCCATGTACACGCTGTGCATAGCGAGCTGCCACAGCTACATTTCCAAAGACACAGAACCCCATGGGACCTTTTGGAATGGCATGGTGACCTGGCGGCCTTATCAAAGCAAACCCTACAGGTGGATTCTTGCTGACCTTTGACGCTGAGACCTGAAATATCATAGAAGATCTGAAATAAGGGATTTACAATGTTGTAACTGTCGGAAGTTCTGGAATCTCAAAATTTTTCTGTACAAATTTTATAGTCCATGAAGAGATGCAAATGACTTGCCTTGCTATATGCCATAATTAAATAACGGTACAGAATGATTCATGGAAGGTCGAATTTGGCATGAAACAAAACTAGTGCTAGATCAGAGCATCACCACCAAATCGATCAAGGACATTCCTGCACCAGCTGCAATAAGTGACTCCTCAAAGGTCTGCACCACAATATGGTCGTGATTAATCCATAGAATGGATATTAAAAATTCCTGTACATTGATTTGGGACCTCTGACGGTGGAAATATATGGCTATTATTAAGAAATTCATGCGTGCTAACCAATATATTGTTTTGCAAATGTTCGCACAAGCAAAAAACAAAAGTAAAACATTGACAACTGGGGCCTCTATTTATCTTATAATAGATACCAACTCAAAACTGAAATTTGGAAAATAAACTAATTAAGTTACCAGTTGGAAATTCTCAAATTTCGAATGATTTTTATAGTTGAAGTTTCTTATGATTAAAGATCACTCAGACATCTGCATCCTAGGTCTCAAAATATATCCACCAGAGCTCAGCTCAGATCAAGCCAGTCTGGAATGATCTAAGCACAACCAACCAGACTGGAAATTTATCTGGAACCATTGACCATGGCCAAGCCCCATATGGGCCTAAAGGGTCCACGAAGTTTGGCAGATTTGGCAAGCGTTGGGCCACAAATAGAGCTCATTTTCAATGGCAACTTTTCTGAAGTGAATGCAAGATGAAAGATCTTCGGCAGTTAAGGTATGAATCAAGTAATAAATCCATATAGAACAAGGAGAAAGGAAAAAAAGAAAAAATTGACGAGGTGTGTCACTTACAGTTGCTGTGGCATACGTTGGTCCAGACCCCTCAATAAAAATAAGACCATTTTCAGAAGCTGTGGACATAGCCTACGTAGGAATAAGATCTGATGAGGCACATTTATGCAAAATATGCATAATGGACTCCAGGAAAGTATAGCTGTTCAGATAAAACTATATGAAAACAGCATATATACAATTTTTATTGATGTGTAAGAGAGAAAATAGCCATGAAAGATTTGAGAAGTGTAGCTGAAAGCAGTAGCCTACTGTCTTCCAAGGCATTTCCAATTGACCATAGGAAAGTAATGTTCACATATAGAAATCAAATATTCACCAAAAGTTTAGTGACTTTAACTCAGAATAGCTTGATAAGTTGATTCCACATTCTAGCATTAGCCATACATTCTGTTAACAAGAGTAAGTGCATGACCAAAACATAGTATGTCAAGTACAAAGAACAGTTAATGGAAGACTTGGTGCAGATCCAATTCCAAGAATTCATGAGCAATAATAACAACAAAATGCAATCATGAAATTTTTTTAACAATGGAATGTGGAGCAACTAATAGCTTCTCCTTTGCACATGAACAAACCAAATGAAAAGTCAAGACCCAAAAGAAATTTGAGAACATGATACCTTCTCAAGACCAATTACATAATTCCTTGTATGAACACTAGCAATGTCATCCACAGAAGCAGGCCTAAAATTCTGGATCTCAATCACATCTGAACCACGGTGCTGAAATACAAAGACAGGTAATGTTCCATGAGAGTTTGATAAAATCCTATAATTAGAGAACATTAACAAAGGAGCACTTCACTCAATCAATGGAAATATCAAGATAAACTAAAAATTCTGCCGGATTAATTAGAGTTTTATAGTACAATGCAATTCAGTTAGATGAATGAATATTCTAGAAGTAATAATATCATAGTCAAAAACTGCCATATACAAACATCAAAGCAACATGAAAGAGATGTTAATTAATTTTAAAAAACAATAAAATTTGATTAACAGCAACAATATCCAAATTCTATGACAAAATCCAATGAAGACAGTAAGTTTTTTTTTTGGAAAAAAAAAAAAAAAAAAAAAGGCTAGTTGCATTGTGTTTCCATACCTTTGATGTAAGTTCCATTTTTTCAAGAGCATTCAAGATTGCAGGCACCCTCGAACTGGACTCTGGATGTGATTCCTATAAGTAATGGATTGTAAGAGAACTTTGACAAATCTAAGTGCACGAACCAAGTAATGATCAGTGACCAAGAGAATAGAATGTGAATGATAAACATAAAGAAAGTGCATGAAACAAGTAATGATTGGTGACGAAGAGAACACAAATTTAATTATAAACATATGGAAAGTGCATGAATCATGTCATGATCAGTGCCTAAAAAAATAGAAATTTAAAGTGAATGCATCAAATATATAACTAATATATTACAATCCCATATGGAAAGGAAGTATTTTAGTTTCACCAGCGCTGCAGTGTAACTTAAAACAACTGAGAGATATGCTCCACAGTTTGTATCTCTTCCAGTGTCCACAAATGCTGAAGTAAAATAAAATAAAAAAAAAAAAAAAAATTGAGTTCCTGCAGAATGCAGATGGACTTCGAATATTCTTACTGAGCAGACTGCATTCATATGAATAGGTATGTGATTGCGGAGGAGATTTGAAGTCACACAGTGGCCTAATTCCAGGAGTTAGGATGTTCTTCACTACAAGAAAGTTCAATGCTGGGATCTTAGATAAATGTTCCATGGATGCACATCTGCGGAGAACCATGTTGTGGAAGACTGCCCGATTAGGATAGATAGCTGTCACTAGTCTCTTCATAGAGGGAGTTTCTGCTTTTTTTCTGTTGTTTGCTTCTTTCCAATAACATGATTGGATTTCAAGATTCAAAAATAAAACAAAAAGCCTACAACAACAATATGGATGATGGAACTTATGAAGCAAAAGAATAAAGCTGACAGCATCCACAAGCTTTCAAAAACTCTAACTAGGAATACTGGGACGTTAAGCAGCAACAGCATTTGAAAAAGACGTTGAGGTCGAAGAATGGAGGCACCCATACCAAGGCAGACATCAACTCATCGTCTAATTTAACTGCTTACTATCTAAATCTTGCAGAATCTCATTGATCTATCGTAATAAGTGAAGGATCAGGAGGCCAGCAAAAAATCCACACCAGAGTCTACCAAAAAACTAAATCACAGCCTACCTGATTGTGACCCATGGCTGGAGCAGCACAATAAAGAACACGTGCTTCAGATAAGTCAATCTTTAACGAAGAATCCCGGGGAATATCATCTGAACAAGAAATGCGAGTTCCATGGCCTACCGAAGAATACCTCCTCTTCAGATTGGGACACCTCCGTATTCTGTTTCTCAAGCTAAATGCAAGAAGATTCTTCATTGCTCCCACTCTATGACCAAACAAAGGGAACAAACGTCCTGCTAAATCACAGATGATACAAAGACACGTGCAATACAGTTCAGAACCCACGTTGTTTTTCTCATTTTTGGAGAATGCATTTACCGGAAAATTGACGACTTGGACCACCCCCTTGGAATTTAAAGGCAATAACCAGTTATTGGAAAAGAATTCCCAAGAATACCGATCTCGAGTATTCGGATCTCAAATAACTAATACGCAATCGCGCAAGATGAGATAAAGCTGGAATTGAATAGAAGCCAATTGCGCATATTTGAACTTGCGAACAAAAATGAAGAGGTGGAGAATTTCCAAGAAAATTTATCTACTTCAGCGGACGAAAATAACAAAACTAGTGAATTCAGAGCCAGATCAAAGTGGAAAAATCAGATTTTTAACTTTTCAGTCTTCAAACGTCACAGCAAAAATCGCAGTGATAACAAACAGATACAAATCCGAATACGAAATGGAAGTTAAAAAATCGAGTCGTTGCAGGAGGACTGACGAAGGGCGGAAATAAGAAGTAGAGAACGGAACCTTACCATCTGCAAAAGCGAGAGAAGAACGCGTCGTATGCAATTCCATTACCACACCCCTCGTCTTTCGCCTGCGCAGAAAGCAGTATGAGATTCCAATCGGATATTTTTTGTTGCTGGCCGTTCATACGAGAGAAGGTGACCAAATTTATCTAATGTCTTACTTAACCACCACAAAAAAAAATCTAATGTCTTACTTTATACGCTTGTTTATTTAAGATATATTTAACATTTAAATTAAATTTTATTACTTTTGAATATGTGTAAAATTTTTAAAATTTTTAAAGATAAGGTATTTTAAATAAAATTTTAAAAAAAATATATGCATGTCTAAAAATGGTAAAATTTTATTTATATGTTAAATAAATAAACAAGTATATGAAGAAAAAATAAAAAATATTATAAATAATTTTTTTAAAATATGTTAAGTGGGACATTTATTTAGCTCCAACTAACAAAATTATTTCTCTTCCTCTAATGCAGTACATGTGATGGTTTTGCCGTGGGAGGCCCGATTATATGTAATTGATTCTTATTGTATACAATACTTATTTTTTAATTTTTCTTGGTAAGCATGCTTTTAAGTGTGCTTAATTAATATATAAGTTCTATTATTTTACAATACTTTTATAAATTTACTTTTTATTTTTAAATTTTAGTTTTTAAGTAGTAAAGGACTTTTATACCCTCCAATCTATATTTTTAAAAATCAAAAATAAATATAAAAATATTATTAAATGGCCAATTTTTGGTAATATATTAAATATATTTAGGAAAATATATTTATTAAGAAAAATTAAAAATAAAGTAAAAACGTGGGGTTATTTGTTTACTTCAAAAACTTTTGAAATTAAAATTTTTAACTTTCCGCAACTATCTTATCTTTTAATTATTTTTCATTTTTTACTCTACAACTATCCTACTTTTCAATCATTTTTATACAACTATCAATACATATGACCTATCTATTTTAACTTTATTTATTTTACTACTTATCGTTATCCCCATCATATCACATCATTTCCTTTCATTTCAAAAACTTTTATACTAAAATTTTTCATCGAAATTTTTATCACTTACCTTCCTAAACACAAACATATAATGAGGCCTCTTGGTGTCACGTTTATAATAAACATTCGTAGAGAATTGTCATATAAGTTCTCAAGTTTACAATATTTGCATTTTTATTTTTAAATTTTATATTTATAATAAATGACTCAAAGTTGCAATTTTAACCTTTCCAATAACATGGACACTAACAAATTAATTTTTCAGTTTAAACGATGAAAATTCCCTTTCAGAAATTTTATCCAAACAATAGATAGATTACCGTATTTTTTAGGATAATAGACTACCCTATTTGGTTGGATTTTTTGGACCACTTTTTTGTGGGATTTTTTGCTATAACATTTTAAATTCTAAGTAAAAATAATTAATAGAATATTAAAAAAGAACTTCGGGTATTTTAAATTAAAAATTAATTGTCAGCGCTTCACGTTGTTGAAGAAACCAAAACTTCACTTTAAGATGCCTGCTACAAACATAAATTTAAAGGTTTAAAGGTGTAAATTTTGCAAACTTGAGAGACCTGTATGAAAATCCCCCAAGCATTTGCTCCCACCTTTTCCTTCTACTTTTAAAGCTAAGGAATATGTTGGGATATTCTGATAAAAATGTAGTCATGTTTATCATATTTTATAATTGCGCTTACCCATTCTTAGGATTTTCGCATGAAGGTCTCTTAATTTTGTACTTTTTTGTCCTATATCGGCAAGAGACGGCTTAAGCTTTAGAAATTTGCAGTCTGGTTCTTCTAATTTTAGAGATTTTCAGTTATGGTCCCTTCATTTAAGCGAAGTCTTTGTAAGAAAAAAAATTGACTTTTAACAACAAAATTCAAGATAGGGGTGTTAATGGTCATGGTCAACCTGTCAACCTGCTCGTCCAACCCGTTTATAAATGGGTTCGGGTCGGGATTTTTGAATAAATGACTTATGATCCGCCAACCCATTTAACCATTTAATTAAATAAATAGATTAGGGCTGAGATTTTATAACTTGTCAACCCGTTTAGTAACTCATTTAATTCATATAACCTGTTCAACCCATTTAATTCATTTAACCCATTTAACTCGCTTAACTCATTAAAGTTTTATATGTATACATAATATTTAACTCGTTGTACTACTGTCATAATTTTATTTTTTCATTATTGCCCCATTTCCATTTTCCCTACGCCGAAAAGACTCTTTCGTCTCTCCTCGCGAGATCATTATTTACTAGAGTCTAGGCTTTTAAATTATTTGCTATACAACCCGTTAACAACTCACCAACTCATTTATTAAATGAGTTGTAAATGAGTTAGGGTTGAGATTTTTTAAATAGATTAATAAACGGATTAAGGTTGAAATATTTTACATGAATTAAGATTAGAATTATGCTCCAACCCGTCTAACCCGATCTTTTAACACCCCTAGTTCAAGATATTTATTTAAAAGACCAGAAAGTGATTTTGGTCATTTCGTATAATAAATTAACAAGATATGAAGGTGCCCGAACCTTTGAAGATTTTAGAGCGTCACCCATATTTTTGATCCAACTTGGTAATGAAATTAAAATTCGACCAATTATATAATTTACCATCATCTGTTCTACCACAGTACTAAAAGTTATTCCATCAAATTTTTAAATGAGTTGTACTTACTTAAACATATGTATAATCATATGTAAATTAAGAAAAATATTTAGATCTACTCACAAATGCATTAAAATTTCATAATAATATTTTATATAATCATTTGTGCTAATAAAAATACGCTTGAGAGGGTTAGCCCTACCTCCAAAATCCTATCCGTGAATTTATTTATTTTTTCCTGATAAAATGACTCAGGTGCCTCATTAAAAATCCATTCCACTTATTCCTATGTGGATCTAGTGGAATGGAAAAACAGTGCATTCGGATACATCAGTAGAAACACTGCAGTTGCTTCAAATAGATTCTCATGATGCTAGAGCAAGAAGTTACACAGTTTTTTTTTTTTTCTAATGTGAAGTTACACAGATTGACAGTTGCATGTTTCCATTGGGTGTCAGGATCCAGTTTGAAAATAAAGACAGTCCACCTGTAAACCAAGCTGACCCGCTTGATTCATCTTCCCCAGTCAATGCTGCGAGATGACTGCCCACGTGAAATCTTCTCAAGCAAATGGCAATATTTTCCTGAGCAATCCTCGTCAAAGGAAGTTGCCCATGGCAGAATCCAAACAATCCTCCCTGTACTGTATCCCACTGAGTTTTGAACGAGTTTGCTTTGGGGCCACAAGAATTCACGCAAGTGCTTAGGTGAATACATCTTAGTAGACATTGATCAACGATACAGAGCAAGGTATTGCATGTTTCTCCTCCCAAATACATTTTAGAGGAACCATTTGCCATTGAAAATACTTCTAGTTCTTTTTGTAGCGGCACAAATTGGTTGTTAAACTTGCAGTCACTTGTCGTTCCAAATTTCTCAACTGCATAAAGCCCCATTTGTCCATCATGGAAACAAGGTTTCCTTGATAAGTTGATACGTCTATATGCCTAGGTTCTCTTTTGCATTAATGCAGTTACCCCATTTAGTTCCTTTAGACCCAGTTATCCCATGTACTTCTTTTCAAGCCAATTGCACTTTCTCCGGTATGAACACATTCACTAGCAAGCACAAGAAAGCCTAGAATAGACTGCAGTCGCAAGTAGCTACATCTACACACCTTTGGGAAAATTTTGAAGTCTGAAATCTTATTCAGTCCTCTTCGCCTTCTGCAAATGCTGCATATAGTTGAGACTTATACTCCTCATCCTGCATTTGCCACGTTAGCAACCTCAATATTGAATATATAGTTTCCCCACCAGGATGCAGTATATCACTGGCCTTGAAAAAAAGGACCTGATTCTTGATCTCAATCCAGCTGCATCCAATAGCCTTCTTCACACCTCTCTCTTTCATGGCCTTTGTTACCCGAGCCATGTTGTCCCACTCACCTCTCAATGCATACATCCGAGCCAATACCAAATAAGGAAGGGAGGCGTGTGGTTCCAATTCCATTACTCTTTCGGCAACTTTTTCAGCACCTTTCATTTCTCCATGAATCACACAGGTCCCAAGGAGCACCCCCCAGATTGAAGCAGTAGGCACATGGGCAATAGATTCCATCATCTCAACTGCCTCCGTAACCTTTCCAACTTGAGCCAACATGTCCACCACACAAGAATAATGCTCAACTCCAGGGGTAACTCTATATTTCTCCTCCATGAATGAAAATATACTTAAGCCTTCGTCAACCAAACCTCCACGACTGCATGCTAGTAGAATTCCAGCTAGGGTTATCGTATCAGGTGGAGGGCCCCACTCACATAGTTCTGTAAAGATTTGCAAAGCCTCAACTCCTCGTCCATTTCGGGCAAAGCCCATGATCATAGTGTTCCACGAGACTAAATCTTTTATAAACATTTCAGAGAAGATTTTCATGGCAGCATCAACAAAACCATACTTCGCATACATGTCCACAAGAGAAGTAGCAACAACAGTATCAGATTCCGAACCATATTTAACAACTAAAGAATGGATTTGAGTACCTTCAACTGGTGGAACTAGACAAGAAGCAAAATTCAGAATGCTCGCAAAGGTATACTCTGTTGGTGAGATATTCATCCTCAAGGTTAGCACAAAAAGGTCCAGAGCATCTTCAGCAACACGATGTCTCAAGTAAGCAGCAATCATTGAATCACGAAGTGCTGAATCCCATAAAGGAATTTCTTCAAGGAGTTGAATTGAATCCCTTAATCTGTCGCATTTGGAAAACATGTCAATAGCAGCACTTGAAACTACTGAATTTGAGAGGAATCCCAACCTGATGCACTGAGCAAAACTTTTCTTACCATTTTCCAAATCCTGCAAGTTAGCACAAACACTAAGAATTGTCGACAGAGTAAACATATCAGGCAGAAATCCAGCAGCCCTCATCAGATCAAAATGCTCCAATGCCAAAGCCCAATGACCGGATTTTTCGAAAGCTGAAAGCATGGAGTTCCAAGAAATAACATCTCTGTCACTGATCAAAGAGAACAAGCAGAAAGCATAGTCAACAAGCCCAAGTCTCCCATACATGCCAATTACAGAGTTGCTGAGAACAACATTAGACAGGTTCAAACCGCTCCTAATTATGTTCCCATGAATTTGCTTCCCATGAGCGATGCAGTCAGCATAAGAGACAACAATCGAGAAAGTGAATTCACTGGGTCTCATCCCAGACGTCTGCATCTCCCAGAGAACTGCAAAAGCTCGTCTTGGAAACCCATTCAACATGTATCCGGAAATCATAGAATTCCAGCTCACGACATCCCGCATGGGCATTTCACCAAATACGTGTTGGGCACCCTCTACACAGCCAATTCGAATATACCCCATCATCAGAATGTTCCCAGAAAAGCAGTTCTTTTGGGGCATGTCATGGAATGTTTCGTAGGAATTTCTCATGTCTCCGAGGTGGGAATAGAGTTGGACAAGACGATTCGCCAGAAAGATATTGAAATGGAATCCAATCTTTATCAAACGGGAGTGAATAGAAGCAGCGAGGGTGAGAGATTTCAAAGAGAAGCAGCGAGTTATGAGATTGGAATAGAAAGAAATGGAACGGCTCCTATTGGAGAATGGCCTCCGCAAGATATGAACAAAGTTAAGAACGTGAGGGAATTTTCTCTTCCTGAAGGCTGTGGTCTTCAGACCACAAACAATCATGAGAGAGCAGAACTTATATCTTCGGCTTTCATCTTCTCCAGCTGTGCTGAAAGATTTTGGCTTTGGCACATATCACATATCTCGGAAAAAAATCCTCAATCATGCATTCACTCTCCGGTTGGTGTAGGAAAATAATCCTCAACATTTGAGTGCGGGCGCAAGAAGCCTCCTAATCATCAAACTCAAGTTCACCTCAGCTTTAACCTTAACAACGTTTTTGAAACTTAAATCATAACCTAACCCTTTAAAACTCAATTCTAACTTTATATGAAAAAGTTTTAATTCTAACTTTAAACTTAAATTATAATCCTATTTGTAAAAATCAAGTTCAAGTTAGAATTAAGTCGACAAATTTTCTTTTGATTCAAGAGTGACAAGTTTAAATTTTTACATAAATATATAATAACAAAAAAACGATGTAACAAGTATTAATATTAATGCATGGTCTAACAATATTTTTAAAAACAGTAATATATAATATGCTTCTAGAGGAAAATTCAATCCTCCAAAATAAGATAAAAGAAGAAAATTAATGAATGTCGAAGTAAATAACGTAAATATAAAAATAGATGTAAGTGAAAATAATATAATTTCAACGTGACAAACATGTATTCAAATATAAATATAAATAATATAAATACATAAATACAAAAAAATATTATTAAGGTATTTTATTTATGATTTCAAAAATTGTACGTATCGTAAATCTTTACACATTATATTTTTTCAGAAATTTTGGTAGTTATATATGGAAACTGATACTGTACACCCGAGTACACTTAGCTTTAGTGTACTCGAGAGCAAATTTCCATTTTTTATATGTATTTTGAGAAATTTTTTATACAATTGTTAATTTATATGTATTTAATATGTGTATCAATTTTTATCATTTTTGAAAATTTTTAGATATTTATTTTATATTTTTAAAAGTCAATAGCATTTTTTAGTAATTTAAATTTACTAAAATGTCACTAATTTTTAAAAATCCAAAATAAATATCTAAAAATATGAAAAAATGGTAAAAATTAATATACATGTTAAATACACCTAGATTAATAGTTGTGTAAAAAAGATTTCAAAAAATAACATTAAAAAATGGGTATTTGCACTCGGGTGCGCCGAAGCTAAATGCACTTTGGTGCATATGATCAAAATCCGTTATATATTCACTCATATTTTTTACAAGATTTAAGTTTCCACGTTTTTTTTGTTTGCACGAGAAACAAGATATATTAACAATGGTAAAGAGTTTAGATTTTTAAAAAAAACTTTTTAAAATTAAAAATCAAGAATAAGCATGGAATCTTCATGCTCATAATAAATATTGAATCATTGCCTTAACTATAATGTATAATTATTTAGAACATATGGATTTCGAAAGTCAAAAAGAAAGTTTTAGAAAAGTAATGAATGTGTGTTAATTTCAATTTTGTGGGAATTGTCGAATAACGCGAAAGTGGAAAATTGAATATTTTAAAAATTGTGTGATTAATATGAAATGATAAGTGTAAATTTGAAATAAATGGATTTGTTGAATGATACTTTATAGGAAAAATAATTAGAATATAAGAATAAATATGGAAAATTATGATTATTAATTGATTAACGGTGGACATCGAAAACCGTGCTCTCATGCCCACATATCCCATGCATGTTACCACACTGCCCTAAAAAGTCGTTCATTAGTGGGGACTTTGTTCCAGTGTTGTCAAAACGGGATCGGACCGACCAGTCCGACCGGGAACCGGTCCAATGTCCGGTTTGTATACCTGCAGTTCAGTTTAATTATATTCAACCATTTGAACCATCGAACTAGATCTCACGGTTTGACCGTATGCAACCGGTTCAGCAGTTCGGTGAATAAAAAAAGGGTCAATCGATCCGTCGATGTCATGCGTCTTCCAGGCAGTCCACAGTCACTTCAATCGTCTTCCCTTCCAGGCAGCGTCACAGTGAGGTCTCGTCACTTCAGGCTTCAGAGTTCAGTTGTCTTCCCCTGTTGCGATCGGAGAAGCCCCCTACTGCGATCAACAACCATGTCGGGTAATCATCTTCCCTTCGTCCGAGCCAACGACATCCTCACGCGACCACTTCCGGCAACAAGCAGAGCAGCGGCCTGCTTTCCATTTCCGGCGACGAGGAAAGTCGTGACTGTCCGCAGTCTTCTAAATCCAGCAAGGTCGAACCCCAAATCGGAGAAGCTGAAAGCCCATAAGTAAAATCCTGTTGTCTTCCGCACCAATGGTAGACATCCTCCGCCCAAAGCATTCAATGACCGGGGTAGAGCTCCGGACCTAAGTGAGAAGGCTAACGAGCAACCGCCAATCGGAGCCGTACTGCCGAGGCGCCGAGGAAAGCAGAATCGGCTATTGGAATGCGGTGATTCCCGACCTAGAGAAGCTCAAAGAGCGTGCATTTAAAGAAGGAGACAGAGTTCTGGAGAGGTGCGACGAAGCTAATCTGATCTGAGAAGCAATGGGAGAAGCTGCGCAACTCTCATCACTTTTATATACATGATCGATGACGATGGAGCATGAAATGGATTGGGATGGAGATGGAGATGGGAGATGGAAACAAAGATGACATTTTCTAAAAGTTGAAGTTTTAAAATATTATATTTGGTGGAAATGGGTTCGGTCATTTAGATTTGGGCTTCGAATTTGATTGCAGATGCAGTGGCCAACAGTTGGATTTGGGGGTGATGGAGTACCAGAAATGGTGCTTCGGTGGTGCATGGTTGTTCGATGTTCTTGCAGTGCATTTAAATACGAATTTAAATATTAATTCTTTGATAAATAATTTTAATGATATCATATATCATCTTAGTTTAATTCGCTTTATCCTTTAATTTAATTTATCTAAATATAACAATCTACTTTATTCCCTATATTTTAAAATATAATTGTAGTCATATATGTATGATTTTTTCAATTAAATAATTTTATAAATTTGCCCAAATTATATGAATAAGCTAATACACATTTCAACATTAAAACTTTCTAGCCTATTGATTCATAATTTTATATTTTAAAAAAATATTGTAAAATGACCTATTTTATAGCAAAATCAAAAATTTTATGAAAAATGTAATTTTCACGAAATTTCACAAAAAATCTGTATTTAATTAATATTTTTATACTCAAAAATGTGAATTTAATATGTAATTATATGAAGATTTTTAGAATTATCAAAAAACACAAATAATATATATGTGTGTGTAATTGCTATGGCCTACCTCTGTCTCTACTACAGCCTGCCCCCGTCTCTTCTGCATATTTTATACTTACATTATGGTTTTTAAAATCTAACATACTTATTTAGGATTTTTGAAAAATATAATTTTATCAATATATTTATTTAAATTTTAATAATAATTTAATATTTATGACATCATAAATATGTAATGCTGATGTCACTGGTTCGAACCAGACCAGTTCCTTTACTGGTTCAATCACTAATTCGGTTCTGACAACATTGCTTTATTCGGGCGACAAAGTCTATTTTGTAATTTTTTTTTCCTAAAATGCCTATTTTTCCTAAGGAGTGTAAGGAGTCTAGGTTCCCACATCCAAAATAAAGTTTGCTAAACATCAAAAAAAAAAAATTAAAATAAAGATGGCTAACTTACAATTAGTCAATTATACAAAATCACAGCATGTATTTTAGAAAGACCACAAGATAAGACTTTTAGGTACCTTTGAACGATTCCAATCAAGGCAAATAGCCCAATTCAGTGAGGATGGGCCTTTAGTAGCAAGATAGGAACCTCCCATTTAGTCAGATTTTGAACTTAGGCCAGAGCCTGTCAAAAAATAAAAATAAAACGGGCTTTTCCATTACTAGCTCCGATTTAATTTCATTGACTTTGCCTTTCAGCTCTTCTGAAAAATTAAGTAGTTCTGTAATCTCGTTATCATCATTCATTAGTGGTCCTTAATCATATTTTTTGTTCTTGGTACACATATCCACGGTACCTATACTCGTCTTAGGGTTTGACAAAAAAAAAAAAAAAAAAAGTGGGGAGAATTTGAATCAGAAAACATATATAAAATGGCATTGCATCAGGCCAAAAATGTGTTGGACCATGATAAGCTTGTGCAGTTATACGTTTTGGTTCAAATCTTGTTCGGGTGACCCGTCTCTCGAAATTGTGAAATGTTTCAATGTATCACGATGTATTCAAATTTCAATATGTTAACATGCAAAATTTCATTTAAATTTTTTTTTTGCAATTTTTTTTTATAAAACTATTGATTTAAGTATATTTAATCATACACCAAAATTTACTATTTTTTGAAATGTTTATATGTACTTCTTTAATTTTTTTAAAACGGATGAAGTTTTAGCCATATTCAAATACCCTTATTTTAAAAAATTAAAAAATATATATTTATATATCTTCAAAAATCATAAAAGTTAAATACACTTATACTTAGATTAACAATTTAAAAAAAATTCAAAAAAAAATTTTTAATATAGTTTTGCACCCCTAATACATTGTCTGGATGCATTTACTAAGGGTGTAAATTGGGTCGGGTTAAACCCGAGACCGCATCAACCCGGCCCGATTTTTAACATGGTTGGGTTGAAATTTTGCAATTTTGGTTTTTGAAAATCGGGTTCAACCCGACCCGATTTTCAAAATCGGGTTAACTTGGGTTAGGGGTTGGTCAACCCGACCCAACTTGCCCCCTTACCTAAAAGAGAACTAAACCCTAGTACCCCACACCGAAATTGCCATTTGCCAGCCCTCTGCCCCTGTCGCCACGGCGTCCCCTGCAAATCGCGCCCACCCGCCTCTGCCGAGTCGACGTCGGTCATCGGCCTCTGTCGCCTGCAAGGACCTCTTCCCGCCAGGCTCGAAACACGAACCCCGCCCCCGTTCCTCCAGGCGGCGAAGATCCTTCGAAAGAACAAATTCGCCGGGGCATCAGACGTGCTCTGGCGCGTCTGCTTCAACGGCAGCTGCTGGGTCTCCCCATCGCCAGGGAAGAAGCAAGCTTCTTCACAAGCTTATCGCCTTATCCCCACCCCGTTTCCTGTCCGTCCCGACCGGCAGCTGCT
>JAXCLR010000001.1:68536126-68572326 GCA_035584095.1 Annona squamosa
TTTTTATTCCTTATTTTTATTTCTATTATATAACATCAATTTCTATCGATTTAACCCTCTTTATTTAAAAAAAAATTCATCCTTTATGGCTAACCGAACAATAATGCGCAAGTTACGGTACACTTCGGTGACTGTCCGCCCACTGTTGCCATCCACGTCTTATCCGTGTCACCTACGTTGCTATGTAACCGCCTATTACCTGCTTCCTTCACCTCTCTCCCACCCGCAGGTCGTTCGTGCGACACGTGTCTTGGTAAAATTCTTGGGCTTTGTCTGCGGATGTACGGGTTTATCATCGGTCCACCTCATCACTGTTGAGTTGGCCGCGCACGAGCGGGCCATGTTCGCTAAAGCTAGAAATATGGATGGGCTGGATTGACTGTGGGGAGAATCAGAAGTCGTCGGTCGTCGCGATCACTGCGCAGGGGACACGAGTGGAAAATGAAAATACAATAAATGGATTCATGGGGAAGAAAGAGAATGTTCAGACATCCAGCCTCCTCGGTAGACCGTAGACCGAGCGATTGGGACGTTTTAGAGCCGGCTGTTATAAAAAGCATCATCCATCCGCTCCAGTCGTTCAACTCTGAGATTCGAGACTAGCGTGGCTTTACGATATCAGGGTTCAATGTTGCGTGTATTTGTTTTGCACGGAATAGTAGTGCATGAAAATTTTAAAATATTTTTAGGCACTGGCGTATGGCTCGGAGCCTCGGGTGGGTCGCCTCGTAGAGTAGGGCAACAGGCCAACAGGTATCCATGTTTTCCACCTCGTGAATGGCTCAAATATAGATTCTTCGGGAAGAGATGATATTAAACGCATAGCATACCAGAATAAGAGAACAGTCTCAACGTCGCATCCAGGTTATGGACGAACGGATGTTTCGGAACATGAAAGTTTTGGGAAATATGGTATTCGGTGTGAATAAAAAATAGAATATTTTGAAAATTATATGATTTATATGAAATAATAGGGTTAAAGTTGTAATAAATAGGTTTGTTGGAAGGTAGTTGATAGGTGAAATGATTAGAATACAAGGGTAAAAATGAAAAAATATAATGATTAACTGTGAAATGATGAATCTCGAAATCTGTGCCACCACATTTTCCCTCCCACATTTCCCACTCCATGTTACCAAGCGTCTCCCAAAACAAACATTCACAGAGTTCTGAAAAAATCAAGGCACTCGGTTGACATGAAATACGGGGGACGTTTGGTAGCATGCTGCGTGGGAACCGTGGTTTTTCATGATATTTGGTTTTTCAATACTAATTATTACTCTATCAACATGCTATTTTTTTATTTTTATCCCTCAATTTCAATCATTTTTCCTAGTAACTACATACAATAAACTTATTTATTCCAACTATACCCTATGTCATTTCATATTAATCGCACATTTCTCAAAATATTCTTTTTTTATTTCCCACCATTTTCCACAATCTCATCATTTTAGACGTTACCAAACATCTCCTAATATAGGGTGTGTTTGGAAAATTGTAAAACTTTTGATGAAAAACTTTTTAGGTAAAAGTTGTTGAATTAGTAGAAAATAATGTAATGTTGTATGGATAATGATGGGGATTAAATTTAAAATAAATAGGTTAGTTGTCGTAATAGTTGTGTAAAAATAATTAAAAAGTATGATGTTGCATAGAAAGAGATGTAAAAACTAATTAAAAAAAGAGTAGTTGCGGAAAGCAATGATACAAAAATATAAAATGAACAAAGCAAGACAATTGAGCAACTAGTGAATAAATGAATTTTGTTCTGCTTCCAATGGCAAAAAAAATTATTTAAAAAAAAAAGTTGTGGGGAGAAAAAACGACCGCCATAATGCCTTGTAAAATGGATACAATATTAGCTAATTCTAGACAAGCTCGAGGAAGTGGAGTCAAGTCTAGCTGGTGCGAATTGTAGCTATTTCGACAATTGACCACCCACGACCTGCCTTCAAAATTAATTGGTTGACTCTTCTATTGTTTCACGTTTATTCATCGAGTATTGACAATTGACTATTGACTGTTGTGGCTATCGCACGAGGGAGAAATTGCGCCCCAAACTCTGTGATCTTAAACATTCATATTTTAGACATCAAAGTTTACGCATTAGCATTTTAAACTCTATGAAGTTTCAACTTTTGCATTTTCAAACCTTTTGCCTTTACGCCGTTGAATAAGCTATTTTAAATTATGTAAAATGACAAAAATACCCACTGATGAAATCATGTTTATTCTCTTCTTTCTTCATTTGTTATCTTCCCAACCCCATGGATTACAACAATGGGATTTCTCCATGCTCACTTGTAACCGAATTCTTTTAGAACTCCTAAAAAACCTTGAGATTGAAAATCATTTTGAATTGTTCATGGAGCAGTACAATTGGATTGATTTGCAAATCAAGCATAGACATCTAAACTCGGAGCTCTGTAGTTTCGGCTTTGTGATCAATTTGTGTCGCCATCAATCGACACTAATGCTGCCAAAGGTTCTCCAACTCTTGTGACTATTCAACGTTGCATCACTAGATTCTTCATCTTTGAAGCCTCCATATAGAATCTACACTGCCCATGGCTAGATTTTACCACAAGCAATGTGTGTTGTCGTTTCCACTAGATCATGGATTTCTTTGCAGTTAGCTCCCCCCGATGAGCTTTTATTGTTGCGGAATTGTTCTTATTAGTCAAAAAATGTTAGTTGGTTTTCTTGGAGCTTGCTTACTCCCTTGCGGTTGAAGGAATTTTTCTTTGAGGCCAGTGCTATCTTAGCTTGGATTGATGTTCCCATGCATAAAATGTCAAATTGCTGAGCATCCAAACTCCGAAAATTTGGATTGCTCCATGAAAATTTTGGCTCGTGACATCAACAACCCTTCATCTGCAAGGAAAAGTATGAGTTCGTTTGTCATGACATGGTCCATTGAGGCAAAATAGAGCAAATGGCTCTG
Source organism: Annona squamosa (assembly GCA_035584095.1). Lineage (NCBI taxonomy): Eukaryota > Viridiplantae > Streptophyta > Magnoliopsida > Magnoliales > Annonaceae > Annona > Annona squamosa. Next base: position 68,539,074 of record JAXCLR010000001.1, read on the forward strand.
TGCTTGCTGCCTTTGTATTTCATATTTTGATTTGAATCTAATAAAAAAATCAAACTTCATATTAGTTCCTTGTCTCCCTTATTTTTTATTTTGAATTTTATATTGCTATAATTAATAAGGATGCTGATGAGATGGGAGACTTGTTTATCATTCTCATACTACAATAAACCATGGATTTAGAGAGATGAAGACAAAGAAAGAAGAGAAGATAAACACATCATCTCCCTGTTATCTATTTTTATAAGTATTTTTGACATTACACACAGCTTAGCACGGTTTTTATGATGGCTTGAAAGTAGAAGGTTTAAAATGTAAAAGTTGAAACTTCGCAAGATCTAAAATATTAATACGTAAATTTTAAAGTCTAAAATGCTAATTTACAAAGAGTGTGTTTGATAATGGATAAAACTTTTGACGAAAAGTTATAGATATGAGAAATTGTCAAATGATGTAATATGATAGGAGTTACTACAATGAATAAATATGATAAAGCTGGAATATAAAGATTAGTTGTGTTGTCAGTTGTGTAGAAATGATTAAAAAATACGGTAGTTATATTGAAAAATGTGAAAAAATAATTAAAAAATAAGATAATTATAAAATCCTACATATTTTAGCTTGAAAATTTTAAACAGAAGACTTTTTGCTGGAACCAACCACATCCAAAATTAAAAAGTTCACGGCGCAAATTTACTACACTAGCGTCGGCCCACCGGATTCGCAGTACCCTTCTCGGCCACGTCGGCACATATGCTGCGTGCGCCTTGGAAGATGCATCCCCATCCTTTTCTTTACACCTCATCAGCGGCCAGGTGCTGATAAGCGGTAATCGCCCGTCCCATACATCGAAAGAAATAAATAAATAAATGAAAAGAGCCCTCCCGCCGAATGAAGTGATCAAAGCCTTCCATCGAATCGCTATGATGTGGCCCACAGACGATGGGATGGATGTGATGGAGAAATGGAGTTGGTCGGGCCCACTCAGTGAGCCGTGTTTCTCTGCGTGGGAAGTTGCGGATATTTACACGCGAGGAAAATCGGATTACGGGAGAGAAATGGAGAGGAAAGACGGAGAAAAGAAGCAAAAGTCAATAAGCCTGCACCTCGCATTTGCCTTCGGAAATCGTCGAACATCGGCATTATAAATTCTTTTTCTCCAGAACCGGATAGAATTCTACTCGTATAAAACAAGGGAGAAAATTCGAGCATTTCCATCATTTCTCTCTCTCGCTTCTCCAGTCCTGCCGCCGACTCTCTCGTCATCGATCGACAGGTATTGTTTCTTCCTCCTCAATCCATCTCGTTTTTGGCCGAGGTCTTCTCGAGGAAGAGTTGGATTAGTTTTTTTGTCTTGTATTTCGGAATCTGGAATTGCTTTCGCGTTCTCTTGCTGATACGCATGTGGAGCTTTGATTGCGGGATCTAGAAATTACAAATTTCGTCGTACAACTGGGGTTTCGGTTTTTCTCGTTTTCACATGTCTCCCTGGTTGGATTCTTCCTTTTTTTTTTTTGGGTTTTTTCGATCAGCAGAATTGCTTTGTACTTCTAGCATCTTCCCTTGGTGATATACTATGGTGATCGAGAGTGGATGCGGAGTTTGGTTCATGACGTTCTAACGTGTTTCCTTCTTTGTTTCGATTCGGCCTTTTCTTACCTACTTGAATTTTGAGTTTGTGGATTTATGGAAAACTATGGAATTCGACCTCCGGAAAATTGTAACCGTGGAGTCATGTTATTCTAAAAAAGTTTTCGCTTTTGGCTTATGCTGATTGTTTGGTTGCTCAGGAATCGTGTTTGATGCTCAAAATTATTGTTTTCTGGGTTCTATTTTGATGAATTTATTGAAAAACTAGTCAACTCTCACAGTAGGTAGTCTCCTGCTGTTTTCTGTATCTTTTTTTTCCAAGGTAAAGTAATTTCTCTTTGATTTTGGATGGTAGAGTTCTCTCGCCAGAGGTTCTATTAGATTTCTTTTGCATTGAGAAAGAATTGTACTGCTTCAGCAATCACCAAAAATTGCAGCAGAAAGAATTTACTATCACTCTCCATTCAACTTGATTGATTCATGCTTACTAGTTCTGCGATGATGCGATAAAGATAGTCTTGACAAATGCCATTTTTTTCCCTCATTCCATCGAAATCCGGTGTTTCAGGCGCTCTTTCTTTGGGTTTTTTTGATCAATTATTTTAAGCTGATGTCTTATAATTTTGCTTTTACCAGGGGATTGCTCTTGCAGAAAAAGCAATCATGGCTAATGCAGCTGCACGTGTAGAAAGAGCAACAAGTGATTCATTGAATGGACCGGACTGGGCGATGAATATTGAAATATGTGACATTCTTAACATGGATCCAGGGTACGTGTCTTGCTTTTGCATTAAGCTTCTTAATATATAAAAATTGAGAATTCATTATTTCTCTTATTATTATGGGCATACATTTTTGCTATGGTCCTTTGATGTCTGATTTGATGAAAATCATGGATCTAATGCATGTCCATTTTGAGGAATGAGTGTCAGAATACAGAGGAAAATCTTAAAACTTCTGCACCTGGCTCCCCATGTTCAATAATGCCAGCCATTCAATAGTTTTATGAAACATGGCTTTTGTTGTAATAGTGCTAATTTCTATGCAAGGTTTTCAGTTTCTTTAGTACATAATGAAATTCTTTTAAGAGTATAATAGTCAATTCAATTTGTAAGGCCTTCCTTGAGATGAAGGTCATTAGAGCCTTAGATAAATCTTGAATGTTGGCAGAATTCCTGCTGTATTGTCAAGTTTGTTTTCACATGTCCACTGCAATTACTGGCTTTTTTTCATATGCTACTTAGATAAACTGCTCTGAAGTAATGTTTTTGTTTTCAATGGGAATTCAGGCAAGCAAAGGATGCATTGAAGATACTGAAGAAGCGACTTGGAAGCAAAAATCCAAAAATCCAACTTCTGGCTCTCTTTGTGAGTATCCATCGCTCAATTATCTTTTTCTCTATCCTAAGAGATGTTTTATTGCAGATTTGCTTGTGGTTGAGACAATGAATGGTTTTGACTGTTTGAAAGTGTGTATTGCTGCTATATAGTTTGTGTTGACCAAAAGTTTTTGCGATTTTTTTTTTTTTTTTGGTGGGGGGGGGGGGGGGGGGGGGAGGGCTGCTGTAATGATTTTATATGTGGTTTATTATGTTCTTTTTTCTTGATGGATGAAGTCTGATTTACAAAATGCTGAAAACACAGAGGGTTGGTTAGTCATGTTGATTGTTTTCAGTGTGATAGAGAAGGGGCTTAGCAACAAAATAAAAATTAAGAAGAAGAGACATTCTCAGCAATTCTATTTATTCAGAAGGTAAAGGGAATTCACAGCTCAATAATACAATGCTGAAAACACAGAGGGTTGGTTAGTCATGTTGATTGTCTTCAGTGTGATAGAGAAGGGGCTTAGCAACAAAATAAAAATTAAGAAGAAGAGACACATTCTCAGAAATTCTATTTATTCAGAAGGTAAAGGGAATTCACAGCTCAATAATACTTTCTTCACCATCTTCAGAACTTTCCAAGTTTTAAACCTCTATGAACTTGCAATTAGATATGCTTTATTACCATTTCTTGAAAATCATTTTTTTTTAAAAAGAAATGACGATCAGTTTCTTAGATGCTTAGTTTCTCATCTGCCTTAAATAAATAAGACTTGACTTTTTCTTTGCCATTTCGTTCTATATTTTCTACCTCTTAAAAGCTGCCAAATTTTCTTTGTTTCCTCATAACATCCAATTTTGTCTTATTCAAATTCCTTTGGGGCCCCGATTGGATAAAATAGACATAACTGAATGCAGCTCATTTTCCACCAACATGAGGCACTGTATCTGTTATCACCAAGTGCATCTGAAACTGAATGATAAGATGGTTATCTGCATTTTGTATGATATTGCTTTTCATGAATGGCCTTCGCATTAAATGCATGTTACTCTGCACATGGGAATATTCAGAGAAAAAGAGCACTCCTGAAGATCATCAGGACCGAGGAGAGGGGGAGGGAGGAGGGTCTGGAGATCTAAGGATTTCAACAATATTTCATTTCAAGGATCTTTTCAGTTTTCATTATTAACTTTTTTGCTCCGCTATATCTCCCATCTCTAAAATTCACTTTGATGAATGAAATTTTGTACTGTGTGGGAGAAGGAACTTCAGTAGTGCTGCAATGTAACATCTCAAGGTCCATTTGTTTATGATCTATTTTCTTTCCTTGTTTCTCCAATTATGAACATTGTCCTGTTTTAGTAAGGTCACTTCATTTTGGGCAGTCATTGCATTTTAGTAAGATCAAGCATTGGACTTAGCTGTGCCTATTTATCAAAGGATGTAATGTTGAACTGTGTATGAGGTTCACATTGGATACCCAGTTGAAATAATTTCAGTCTGAATATTATCTTGTTAAAAGATATCTCCTACTTGTATGACCTTTGAACATGTAATCAGACATCCATGCCTTTGTGCTTGTCAAAATTAGTGCTTGTTACATTTTACAAATGTTTTTTTTATTTTTACATTTTTAAAATAAATGATTCTAAATAGATCTTTATTTTAAACATTTTTTTACTATTTTTTGTAAATTCTTCATGCTAAGTGTGATGGTCTGCTTGGAAATTGTTAAAGATATTCTTGTTGGCCAAAAATGAACTAAAATTTTAGTAAAATTGACCTTATGAAATCACAATCCTTGGTAAATTTCTTTTCCATAAGAAAATTATTTGTTCTGCAAAATTGTTTTGAATAAATGGATTTGAGCTTTCATTGGACATCTTGTGCTTTATGCAAATTCTTGTTCTAAGGTTTGAGGAACTGCTTTTGCAGGTATTAGAGACTCTTAGCAAGAATTGTGGGGACAATGTCCATCTCCAGATTGTTGAACGTGATATCTTGCATGAAATGGTTAAGATTGTAAAGAAAAGAGTGAGCTACTTTCACTGAGCTGTCATCAAAATTATTTATTTCTTGCATCTATGGAAAATGTATATGTTTTCTCTTCTGATCTAAACTTATTATTATTATTATTTTTTTTTTTTTCAAATTTGTACTCTGCAGCCAGAATTAAATGTCAGAGAAAAGATATTGATTCTGATAGATACATGGCAAGAGGCCTTTGGGGGTCCAGCCGGGAGGTATCCCCAGTATTATGCTGCATATAATGAACTGAAGGTGAAACTTTAACCATGATTTAATATCATTTTTTTGTCTATGTTTTCGTTGAAGTGAATTACTTTTCTTCCTTAAGTACCTGCAAGCTGTCTGTCGATACGTGGAATTTCCTTGTAGCTGGGATTCATGTTTTGGTCATCCCAGCCATCAATGAGTTTGAGCAATTTTATGGAGTTGATGCCCTAAAAGCTTTCCAAAGTGGAAAATCCTGATTGTAAAATTTTTTTTTTTTTTTTTCTTTTTTCTTTTGCCTGTTTTCAACTGGGGCATTTGACCTCACTCCCTCTCTCTCTCTCTCTCTCTCTCTCTCTCTGGGGGAAAAAGGGTCACTGTTATAAGGGTGAATTTTTTTTATTGTTCCATTCTTGGAATCATACTTTTACAATATCTTGTTTTCCATCTAATTTTCACAAATTAAATCCATGAATCCCTACAAATCAACTTCAAAAATCCTTACAAATTTTCTTATGATATCAAGGAGGAGACTCAAGCTCCTAATACGGGAGACCGTAGCTCCCACTTGGGAGACTATTGGCCCCACTCCCACCCTAAACACCCCCCCCTCCCCCGCCCCCGTTCTCCAACCACAAAAAAAAAAAAGGACGATTCATGAGAATTGAACCCTTGTCGGGGGTTTCCATCCAACGCCAGCTCAGTTGGCAGGTGATATTGTTGGATGTTGGCAATTCTTGCAGATATTATGGGGTCAGTCAGATCAAGTATACACTCTTGATGTATGACCCAATATGATATATGCATGAAGTCTGTGGTTTTGAAAAATATATGATCCATTGGAAGTAATCTGCCTGACTGGCTACCTTATTGACTGTTGGCTGGGAATGGGAGCAGTGGATTCTACCTATCATCTGCCACATTGTTCACCTTGAGATGTGCTATGCTTATGGTATCCTTGATGGCATTTGATAGGGCCTTTTTTCTTGTTAGAGTGGAATGGTGGAAAATTTTCTTATGGCCAATCTCGTTTAGCTGGGATAAGACTTCAGATGTAGTGATTGCAATTTCTTTCCTCATAGTTGAATGACGTTAAAGATATTCAGCTCAAATCATACTATTCATGCCTATGTACCCGGTTATTGATGGATTTAGTCCCTGTCATTCATTCAGTCTGCTGGAATAGAGTTCCCACCTCGTGCAGAGAATGCTGTACCCTTATTTACTCCTCCCCAAACACAGCCAATAATGGCACATTCTGATGTTTCATCATTGGAGGCTGCTGCTATTGAAGCCTCTTTGCAATCCAATGTTTCTGATCTCAGGTAAGCACATGTTATGCATCAAGTCTTTCATTCAGTGCTAGTTATGTCCTTTTTCCCATTATCCCTTCAGAGAAGATGGGCATTCATCAAGTCTCTCGAATCCCATTTGTCATTCAACCTGATTATTCAGGCATTTCAATTTCTAAAACTTTTTATTCCTTTGAGCTTTCCCACCAGTGGTGCTTTTTTTATATTCTTATTCTCTTCAGATAACAACAGTTTCCTCTTTCCATAAAAAGGGTAAGAAGCAGAAAGAATAAAAGAAATGAAAAAGAAAGATAAAACAGAATTACCGCAATTTCTAGTTCAGTTTATACGAGGAATCTTCGCTTTCTCCAAAAACAGGTTCTATTTATTGTATGTGGGGTTTGTTTGCTTTTTTCAAGGACATTGTAGTTGAAGATAGTTTTGACTTCTGAGTTACTATCATTGCTTTAACGGGTTCAATTGTAAAGGCCACTTTTCTAGCTAAGATTTCCTCAACCAATGACAAGCAGTGTTTGGAAATCAAACTCGCAAAAAATGACTGTGAAAAGGTTACATCCTTGAAGGATTATCTTTATTTATTTTATTTTACAGCATTGCTTCCTATCTTTTGTGCAATTTACTCTATTTTCCTCCACTTTCCTGTATTCCACTTTGTTCTCTTCACCCCCCCCCAACCTCTTCCACAATTGCCAAACAATTCCTCGTTCAGTTTTATCATATGGCATATATTATGAGTATGAAATCTTGGAACTTTGTTTAATAAGGCTATGAGCAGGCATGCATCACAGATTTTTAGACTATTTGAACCTGATTTCAACTAGTCAAAATTTGGAATTGCTTCTTGATGTACTATAATGATGAATTTGAGAAAATCCATAGACTAATGTGAAACAAGAAGGTTAGCATGTCATAATTTGATTAGAAAAATGGAATTTTTAATAAGACACGCATATGTTTAAGACTAAAAAAGTGAAAAAAGCAACAATAAAAATAGATGAATGATGAGGAGAAATTCTAGAATTCATGTCTAGCTTTAGACTGTACACTCCATAGGAGTCAATCCTTGAGTTCAATATTTAAACACTTCACTTAATGGATGTGTCATAATGATGTTCCCGTCGATGATAAAGCATTGTATAATAAATTCAATTAAAAACAAAAAATTATTAAAATACATCTAAAACTTGTACATTTTGTGGTATATGTTATGGGCATTGTTTAGATGGGTAAGATTTGCTCAGACAGTCTTGTGTTGGCACATTTGATTCCAAACCTAATCATCTATCAAATAAGGTTATTTTAGCATTTGCCAGATTTCGATTGGTGCCAGAAAGTAATCTGCAAGGAAATGAGACAAATGCAAAATAAGACCAATCAATGATTCATATTATTTCTATTCCTATACAGCTATACTAATCAAAGCTTATGGCTCTAGGTCTGCTAAGATTGCTCCAAAAATGACCAACATCTCAAGTATCATGGGAGTGACCAATTAGACCTTTATTTGCACACAACTTTTCAAGAGCGTCTATAATCCTTTTCAGCAGGTTTTCCTGTCCTAGTACAATTGGTGTTTGCATTCTGAGGTGACGGAGGCACAGATGGTCTGAAAAGGATGGGAAAAGTGATTTGACCTTTAAATATGAGACAATTTTGTGTGAGTTTTATGAGGCCCATCAATAACATAGTGGATAGATTCTAAACACTGAATGTCTTTCTTAGGGCATGTTCATTGGATGAAGAAATAAAAGCATACCATTAAAGGAAACTGGAACTGTTTCTGCATAAAATTGTTGGCTTTTCCTTTTCAACCACCGTGCCAAAATAAATGAAAGCAAATGTGAAGTATAACAGCTTCCTCAAGCATTAGTTGTCTTGTATCAGTTTGCCATCAAAGACCTTTTGGATTTAGTTCTTTCCAAGTGTTTCAAGTTTTGACATGAATTGACCTCACTGACATTCAACCTCTTTTCTTTGATCTTGTACCTGTTCCAGCTTGGAGGAGATTAAAAATGCTAGAGGAATTGCTGATGTCCTGTCAGAAATGCTTAGTGCATTAGATTCTGGCAATCCTGAGGTAATCCCTTTATTACTACAATTTCTGTCAAAGATACATCATCTGACAATATTACTTCCTCTGTTAAATGACAACTTGCGATTATAACCTGTGTGTTCTGCAGCTTAGAGCAAATGAAATTCTATGCATTATGATGTAATCCACTCTGTCTAATGTTGTGTTCTGTCATGTTCATTTGTTTACCATGTCTATGGTAAATAATGTAGCTCCACATTCTAGGCTGATGGAATATCAATGAGGTGAACCAACAAAACTCAAAACTTGTTGAAATCTGTCCCCAGCAATTTGGAAATGATGCTGATTTTTCAGATCTGTTTCAACACTTGTTTTATTTAATAAATCTATTTTTTTAAGAAATTAATAGCTTGTGATTACATCAGACATTGGAAAAGTTGTCGATTTGTTTGGATCACTTTTACAACATCAGAACAGCTGCATTTTGTAATTGAGTTTCTATAGCATTATTGCTTGGGCAGTTGATTGGTGGGCATATTAGTAGAGGCTGCCCCTCATCCTTGGTCATCTTGATTGGATCTGACGGTGGGTGTCCATGTTAGAAGAAGCTGGCCATGTTACTAAGATCAATATGTTGGAGGCTTGGAGCCTAGTTTCTCTTCAATGATAGCATCTTATCATTAAGGCGTGGATGCTGGAAACTAGCTATTACTATCCTAACCATAAAGGGATGATTCCATGCCAAGCATGTAGGATTGCCATCAATCTGAAACGAAGGCAGCAGTGTGCTAATGATCTTTTGAGACCTGCTTTCGGCATTTGGATTTTTAATTTAGGTTTCTATTGCAACATTTTTTGGATAGTTGAAGACATGTCCATGACAATTGAGGCTTCACCTGTTCTGTTGGTGAATATGATGGAAGGATGGCATGTACCTCATAATCTCCTCTGTTCATGAGACATGGAAGGGGGAAGTAGGTATTAGTATTTGAACCTCAAGGTGTTGTGCCTTGCATGTTTTGTTTGCAGATAAATTGCATGTTTGCCTAGGGATAAACTGAAATCCCTACAACCTGTGGTGTTTGTTTTGCTTCCATTAGATCTCATGAGGTATATGATATGCTTGAAAACTTTAATTCTCCAACTTCAAGACTGTTAACTTGTATTTGGCAAAACGTGATTGTGTCCCTTTGTCACAAAAAACTATAAGAGGAAGAAATTCACGCAAGACTAAATGCAGCTGTCAGTAAATGAACTTTTTGAAAATGATCAGGTGTGTTTTGTCTTTTTATTGGCAGGGCGCAAAACAAGAAGTGATTGTTGACCTTGTTGATCAGTGCTGCTCATACCAAAAGCGCGTCATGCTTCTCATTAACAATACAGCGTAAGCATATAATTTCCATTTCTTTTATGGACTCCCATCCTCTAAAGTTGTTAGTACTGACTATATCAGTTAACAATTTGCAGGGATGAGGAGCTTCTGTGTCAAGGTCTGACATTGAATGATGAGTTGCAACATGTACTTTGCAAATATGATGACATATTGAAAGGAGCCCTCCCCGCTGAAGTAGGACAGGCTGAAAATCCAGTTGCACCTCTCGTTCGTTTTGATCATGAGGATGACGAATCAGAAGATGATTTATCCCAGCTAGCTCGCAGGTAAGGCACTGATTATGTTCTCTCTCAGTATCTTCTATAGAATAATGTTAGTCTCTTCTATGGAGATGTGAGATCTAATCCAAAAATAAAAAAATAATTTTGTGGTTGATTTTTTTTGGTCATCTTATACGATTGGTCGGACAGGTCAAAAATTTTTGTTTTATTTTTTATAAAATTGTTATGTTAGGTGTATATAATTCATAAACTAAGTTTTATGATTTTTGGAAATATGTATGAATTCTGATTTTATACTTCCGGGTGCATATACTCATTTTTTCTGAAATTTTTTTTTATGAAATTGTTAATCTAAGTATATTTAACATGTATATCTATTTTTCTCATTTTTGAAGATTTTTATGTATTTTTTTGAGATTTTTAAAAGTCAAGCCACTTATTTTAAAAATCCAAAAAATATGTAAAAATATCTAAAAATGGTAAAAATTGATACACATGTTAAATACATTTAAATTAATAGTTATGTAAAAACATTTTCAGAAAAAAGGAGCGTATGCACTTGGGAGCATATAATCAATTTCCAATATGTATATGTTTTTTTTTTTTGAATTTCAAACATGGGTTTGAAAACGATTAATAGTCGTGTTTGAAATTCAAAAAAAAATTAAATTGCATTCTCAAATAATGGTAAAAACTTTTTTTTTAATTAAAAAATAGTGGTAAAAACTTGATTGATGGATTATGTACACTAAATTAATAGTTTTATACAAAATGGATTATGTACTCAATTAGATGCAAATGGTTGGGTTTTGTTTAAGTGCAACTGGATGTATTAAAATTTCAATGCATCTAACTAGAAATTCCATTTTTTAACATTTTTTTAGAATTTTTTTTTAAAAAAAATCTTAATCTAGTTGTAGTTAACTTATGTATTAGTTTTTATCATTTTTGAACTTCTGTATATATATTTTTTATTTTTGAAAATATGGGTATTTTAGTCATTTAAAAAGTACTAAAACCCCCTTTTTAAAAAATTAGAAAAATATGTATAAACATTTCGAAAAATCGTAAAACTTTGTTTATAGATTAGATTAAGAGTTCTATAAAAAAAATGAAAGTTCTAGCCAGATGCATTGAAAAATCCTCCTAAATGATCGTCCAGCGATTTTTTTCAGACCCAACAATTTTTTTAATTAAAAAAACAACCGCCCGAGGTTAGTGAAGTGAAAACTTTTATCAGTTGAAGTGAAGACTTTTATTGGTTTAGTATTAATTGGCATATTTCAAAGAGGCGCCACAATCTGCAGCTATGTTTACATTCTCCATAATCAACTTGACCTGGAGGTTCACTGTCATGGGAATTGAGTTCGTTTTTTCATAAAGTTCTTCTTTAGACGTTTAGTTCAATTTTGAGAAGCTGTGTTGTTGTTGTTGCAGATCTTCAAGAGAAAATGCGCTGGGGCAAGGAAAGCAGGCTGCATCTACTAATCAGCCAACATATGTCAGTCCATTTGTTCCTTCATCAACATCATCAAGGAAGGCAGGCAACTCAGATTTTGGTGCAATTGATTATCTCAGTGGTGATGTCTTTGGATCTGAAAGGCCATCTCAACCACCAAGAAAGATCTCTGATGTAGTTTCACAGCCTACCAATTATCATGGAAGCCCACCTTCAACATCTCCGCTAAAACTGTCTTCCCCTCCCTCTCAGCAAAGTGACTCAATCTCATCCCCTGTGTTTGCCAGGCAACCAGATCATGTTGAACCTTTGCGGACCTCAAAATCTGATGATGAGCTCCCAGCTGCTCCCTGGGAGACCTCACCTGCTAATTCTTTACCACCTCCACCATCGAAATATAACCAGAGGCAGCAGTATTTTGAGCAGCAGCACACTTCAACAGGTGGGGCATCCCATGCTGGTGGGTCAGGATTCCCATATGATGGATTAGTGAGTCGGACACAAAACCTCTCTCTCAATCAACAGAGCTCTCATGATTCTGATTTCCAGGATTCATTATCCCCAGTTAAACAATCCAAACCTGATGATTCCCTTTTTAGGGACTTAGTTGATATTGCCAAGGCCAAATCATCCTCTCCTGCCAAACCCACTAGTCACAGAACTCGGTGAGCCATTTGTCGGTGTCAGTATAGTAAGAAGTTCATGCTTACTGGACATAAAGACCAATGTCATTCAATCATTGGGAATTGTGTGCGCTTTTTCATGATGCTGCATTTTTTTATTTGGCATTTGTGTAATTTTGAGGAGAGATGCATTCTTCTGAGGTCTCAAGGTTTAAATGAATGTATTATATATACTAGGTTTTGATCCTTTATGTCTGTCAACAGTATTTTTATTGATATGTTTTCTGAAGATTATGTTCTCCTGTTGTTTCCGGGGGTTTTTATTTGGCGTCGAGACGGGGAATAGTTCGAAGGCTGGGACTCTTTATGTAAAAGCTAAAAATAGTGTACATATGTTGCTCAGAAATGACATCTAAACTCTCGACAGTGATTTGCTAATTTCCAGTTGCAGTGCGAGTTTGGGTCGCTGCCCAACTGCCTGCATGTCGAGGAGGGTGGATTTAGGAACAGCACAATGACTAGTGTAGTCCACCTGAACGTTCTTCTCTTATTTTCATCTTGCAGATCGTTTCTAAACTGATGAATTTTTCTCCGAGGGTTTGAATGTGGGAAAATGCTAAAAATAGCCCTTTCGTAGTAGCCATTTTGATTGTTTATTAAGCTTATTCGTTAATGGCTCTTCGTTGATGGGGAGGCCATGCGCAGGGCAGCTGCTGCGGGTGTGTAAAATTTCTAGATCTGTTCAATCAACCTTGGTAATCTTTCTTCTTCTATGATGCGCTTGCCCATCTTGTGTGGGGTTGCCCTTGCAACCTTTACTGTGAATTAGCATTGAGAACCGAACCCTGGTAAGTTTCAGGTTTTTTGCATTTGAAACATTGACAATTAATCTTGTCAAGGTATTTTTAGTTAACAAGACTTATTTGAAAATATTCAAAAATTTAGAGGATCTATTGTGTAAATGCCCAAACATAATAATCTATAGTTAATAGTTATGCTAATTTATGCTATGAAAAAAAGTGTAGTCATGTGAATTTAAATAGGGTGTGTTTGTCAATTAATAAAAAATGTCAAAGTTAAAATTTTTTCATTTAAAATTTTTTACTCTTTACAACTATCATACTTTTTAATCATTTTTTTATATTTTTCTATACAACTATTTTACTTTTCCATCATTTTTACACAACTATCTATATAACTAATCTATCTATTTTAACTTTATCTTTTTTACTACTCATCATTACCCCTATCATATCACATCATTTGACAATTTTTACTTTTCAAAACTTTTCATTAAAAAATTTATTCATTCCCAAACACACCCATAGTTTATATTCCAAAGTATCTCTCACCAGATGAACATAGCGTGGCAAAATAGGGTGGCTTGGGTCGTTAGTTGCAGAGGAGAGCTTGCAAAAGGCTACCGAGTGGAGTAAAGAGGAGAAGGAATCATGAAATACAGATTACAGGAATGATCAAAGAAAAGACGTTGGAGATTCAGATTCACAGGCATATTCACTACTCTAGTAGTAGATGGTACGTACACGAGATCATAATTCAAGAGAATCAAATTAATTAATGAAGAAATATACGAATACGTATAGAATCCAAAGAAATCATTCTTCCTGTTCATCTGTCCTTCCCCGGCCACCACCACACCTGATTATCAGACGACGGCATATTCGCCAGGCCAGAGTCTTCAGCTCCCTGAAGCAGCCGCTGACAATTTCTCTCTTCACTCGCCCTCCCCTGCGAACTACCATGTGCCCATTGCCTCTCCTTCCTCCTCTTCCTGCTGCTGCTTCAACCACTTGCCTTCCTGGCACTGCTGCTTCTTCCGCCATATATGTTACGTGCAGGACGCAAGGCAAGAGATCGGGGAGGGAGGGAGAGCGTCAGACGATGCAAGAAGCGAATGCCCGTCTCCGCGCATATATAGCCAGATAGTCTTATGTGGAAACATGGATGGATGGATGGATGTCATAAAATTCAGTGTGCATGACCATGCATGCTTGCCGTAGTAGATCGAGCACGGTGGGATCCATGAGAATCTCTCTGCAGACCCCACACGTACGTACGGATTTATGAAACGCGCTTTGTTTGAGGGTCCATTCCCAAACGTGTTGGGGGCATCATCATATTTACAGGCACGCGAAATTGTTAACGTCAGCAGCCACGATTCACGAACAAAATGAGAAGCCTCAAGATTCCACTGGTGCTTCTTTCGTAAAAAAATAAATAAATAAATTCCACGGGTGCTTCTATCGCATCGCAGATGGGTCCTGGTAAAATGATTAAAGAATTCAATCTCCTCATTTTTTCAAACTCCCCTCAACATAGATGGATGAATGGTAATTAAATTTACCGGATCATCATATCTCGTATTTTATACACACACGAGGCTATACATCTATGAAACATTTCTTTTATATAACTCTATTTATTTTTAATATCTTAATACTTAATGAAAAATTTACCACATTTATTATATTTAGCATTATTTATATTATAACAAAATAATTTTTCGTTTGTCCGCTATTATTGTTCACAAGCCATATCTACAAATATGTAATATCAATGTAATAACATTATTTAATGCTAAATATCAATTTTAAAGTAGTATTATCAGGATCTAAACTATTTTAAATATTACTATTATATGGATAAATAATTTTATAAAATATTATTATATTCTAATGCACATTGAATATATCTAAGTATTTTTTATAATTTACGTATGAATATATTTTTAAAAAAATGTAGTTGATATATATATATATATTTAATTTGAATGAAACTTAGTCTCCTGACTAAATAAATGATATCAAAAATAATTAATTAATTGTATTTTCCATCAATTATTAACATATTAAAAATGAATGATAGTATATAGAACCGCATCCTTGCGGAGGAGCGTGTGGTGTGTATCAATAAGCTAGTCAATTGATTAGTTTCCATCTGAATCTCGAATGACCTTTCTCCCTCTACCTTCAGTTCCACATATACTTTGTTTTGGATTCATTGAGCTTTTTCATTCTTATTCCTTAGTTAACTGTACTATTTAAATTTAATTGCTGCAACATACATTGCTTATCTCTTGAAGGCAAGGAAAGTGTGAAAGTGAAAAATGAAATATTTTTTAAAAGTATGAAAGTGATGTAATATAACGAGAGTAAAGTAATAAACATAGTATATAGTTGTGTAAGAAAATAATTAAAATATGAGTTTGGTTGCATGTGATGCATCACTTGTCAGCCCTATACAATGCCTCTTTTTATTATTTTATTATTCTTTTATAAAAATGTTTTACTATATATACATTTAATACATATACTAAGTTTTACCATTTTATAATATTTTTATATATTTATTTTTTTATTTTTAAAAATTAAGATTTTTAAAGGGTGGATTTAAATAACTCTGAAATTGATGATTTTTCAAAATCAAAATAAATATATAAAAATATTATAAATTGTTAAAGCTTGATATATATTTATATGTACACTTAGGAAACATGTTTAAGAGAGAAAAATGAAAATAATTTAAAAAAAGTATTATAGGGGGCTGACATGCTACGATTAGCCTCCTTAAAATATAGGAGCAAAATTTTTTTTTAAAAAAAAGTAGGTAGATAGTTCAAATATTAAATTAATTTTTTGGAAGTATATGAAGAAGAGATTTTGTACCAGAATAAATAATGTTAAATATAATAAATGAAAATGAATTTCATATCGATCATCAAAATAGGCCAAAATAAATGAGGTTTCACTGAATCAGCTTCGTAAAAGCAAAAAAATAAAATATCCTAGTATAATCTATCTCTGATCGGTCGATGAATATAAGGATCCATTTGAATAGAGGTTAAAAAAGAGGTAAATTTTGTGGAAAACTTTTCTAAAAAATAGAGATTAATATGACATAGTAAAGATAATAATTAGAAGTAAAACAATTAAAGGTAATATATATATATAAGATAGTTATATGAAAATAAATTTAAAAAAAAGGAAAATGAATTGAACGCAAAGAAGATAGTAGAAGACTTAGTGGAACTAGAAAGTTACGATGTATAAAAAAGTTGAGTAGAAGCAGTGGAAAAAGTTTTCCCCCGATACAAAACGGACCCTATTATGGATAATTGCATTTTTATGTTTAGGTTCTCACCATTTTTCTGAGGAGGCGAGTGCCGTGTAGTGGTAAGTGTGGTCCCATGGTTGCTGGTAACCCGCATCAAACCTCCTGATGTCATCTCATCTGTCTCCTCTCTGCATTCCGCATTCATTGATTCCTCGGCCTTTTGCTGACAAGGAAGGTCGAGTCGAATAGTTGGCGGACGTTTTTTTTTTTTTTTTATATGTATATAATTACATGTATGTGTGTCAATACATATTATACTGAAAATTTGAGATATTATTACAATTCAGAGGACACATAATGTTCCAAAAAAATCTGGAAGACACAGCTTTCAACAGCCACCTAAGAGACCACCTACTCCCACACTTTTTTCATCCGGGAGACCACCTGCTCCCACACTTTTTCCACCCGGGAGACCACCATGCTTCCACGCCCATCTATTTGGGGCCGAAATCCCATATGGGATTCGATCCCCCGCCAGCCGCAGAACGCCTGTGCGCGCCGCTGCTGACGACCAACCGAGCTAGCCTCGGTTTTAGTTGGGGGACGTTTGATAACGTAAAAATTTATGATATTGTGGAAAATTTTGAGAAATAAAAAGGAAAATATTTTGAGAAATGTTCCGTTGATAAGAAATAATAGGGATATAGTTGAAATAAATAAGTTTATTATTGGAGATAAAATTATCGGGATGGAGGAAAGAAAATGTAAAAATAAAATATTAGGAAGTGAGAACTGTACACGCAAGTGCCATTTTCCCTCAATTTCCCTCCCAATTCCATTTATTGCATTTACCATACGCGCCCTTGGACGCATACTTTGAGTGTTGTGGTGAGAAAATTATAAAACTTTTGAACGAGAAATTTTATTATAAAAAATTATTAAATGAAAAGAAAATGATGTGATATAATAAAATTAACGATAAGAAGTAAAAAAAAATAACATTAAAATAAACCGGTTAATTATATAAGAAATTATAAAATGATTAAAAAATAAAGTAATTGTATAAAAAAGTGAAAAATAATTAAAATCTTGAATAATTATGAAAATAAAAAATTTTAAATCAAAAAGTTAGTTATGTAAAATAATTAACAAATGGAGTAGTTGCATAAAAAATACGAAGAAATAATTGAAAATTTGAATAATAATAAAAAATAAAAAAATTTAGATTGAATGACCATTTTTTAATATTGCCAGGCACACCGAGGACCAAAATTCAGTGTCAGCGCCGCCACAGTACTCGAAGCACATTACACTGTCCCGATAAAAGAGTGCGTGGCTTGTATTCTTTCACAGTTTCCCTCCAGCTGCTGAATTTTACTACCTCGAAATTACTGCCGTGTGAACACCAGAATCGCACAATGCCACTGTGGCATTGAGCATTGAGAATTTAAGATAGTCCATCCACCGTCCCAATCTATCGCAATGATACCCTTCTCCGGCCACCGGTCTCGATTGGGACAGTCCGCCACAGACAGACATGCAGTGCCACGTATCTCTGCTACTTCTCCTCCCCTTTATATTATTATATTAATTTTTTTTACGGAAATATTAATCTAACTATATTTAATATGTGTATTAATTTTTTACCATATTTTGAAATTTTTAGATATTTAGTTTGGGTTTTTAAAAATAAATGGCATTTTACTTATTTTTTTTTACTAAAATGCCTAAAATGTCTCTTATTTTTAAAAATCCGAAATAAATATCTTGAAATCTCCAAAAATGGTAAAAATTTATAAATATGTTAATTACACTTAGATTAACAAGTTTATAAAAAAATTTCAAAAAAAATAATAAATAAGTGTATGTGCTAAGGCGGGAGCACTGGATTAGAATCCTTATTATTTTCGTATGTTATATAATATTCGTTAAGCTCGTATTTTATATATTTAAAATTCGTTAGAAGCCATTGCATGAAATTTTCTTTATTTCTAATATGTTAATAATTGATGTAAAATTTAATACATTTATTGTATTTAACATCAATTTATGTGGATAATAAATGAAATTTTGTCAAAATCAAATACATACATGGCCACTTTTTTAGTAGATATATTCGCATATAAATTATAGAAAATGATTAGATCCATTATATATGTATTATAATATAATAATACTTTATAAAATTATTTATCTATAAAATAATAATATTTTGGATTTTTAAATATTCATTATTACATTATTTTATTTTGTTAATTTTACGTATTTTTTGTTTGGGGTTAATTTTACATATTCTTGGATGAGGTCATGCATAATTGTACTAACCAAATAAAAGAATTTATATGATCATATAAATGATGTTAAATTCTATAAAAAGTTGCCTATTAATCACTAAAATATTAAAAAAATGAACGGGATTATATGGGAAAGGATTTTATAATAGAATTTGTCACTTTGATATTTACATTTTTCACTTGGGCAAGTTGAATGATTTCAAAATAAAATTTACACTTTTACATATTTTGCAACTATATCATATTTTTAGTGCATGATGGGTTATTTTTCACAATAATAAGGTTTGGTTTCCAAATATTATTATTATTTACAACAAAATAATAATAATCACGATAATTTAGTTTAAATATCATGTTCAATTATTGTATTTTCTAATTAAATATAACATATTAACAATGATGAAAATAGTTTATATTTCAACAAATTACCTCAATAGGACCAACCTATTTCACATTCGAGTTGAAGTAAAAATGTGTCAATAATTTTTTATAATATAATTTTTAAAGATTTCATTTTACAAGATTATACAATCATAACATATTTGTTCACATGCAAACAAATAAAAAATTTAATTACCAAAAAATTAATTATTTAAATGGTTGATCAAATAAAATTTTATAATTTAAAGAAACATAAACTTGCTGGTTGAGTTAAGCAAGATATTACTTAGTTCACTCAAACAAATTTATTAAACCTTTTTTTATTTTTTGATGAACTTGTCAATCTAGTTATATTTAATATATAAACCAAATTTTTTCATTTTGTCAGAGATGTGCTATTTTTAAAATTTTTAAACACAAGATTACGTAAGTATCTTTTAACCATTGAAAATGGTCAAAATGATCTTATATTTAACATTTATAGAAAAATATATCTAGAAATGATAATATTTAATTTACACACTAAATACATCTAAGTTAACAAGTGTATGAAAGTAAAAATAAAAAAGAATTAATAAATAACTTTATTAACATGGATTAAGTAAATATTAGTTAGCTGCAGCTAATAGCATCATGCTTCTAATTTAAGTCAGTGGCTTATATTGAATTAAATAAGTATTCAAATTTCAATTATTTTCTCTAGCATCCTATATTTTAGCATTTTTTAAAATTAAATTCTCTGAGTTTACTAATTACAAATTATAAATTATTAATTGCATATTTTTAAAGTAAATTTTTTATGTTTATATATCTTAAATTAAATTATAGTACATGATTTTAAATAATATATGATGATTAATATAATAAGTTTATCGTTGTTTTGTAAAATTTGCTTTCAATTTCATTATAATTTGAGTTGAAACTTAGATTAAATTATCATGATTGAATTATTTTGTTGTAAATAATTAATAAAATTTAAACAAAATAAATCTCATTCTTTTGAAAAATTCTGGCAGCACATTGACAGTAAAAGATGATTTGCAAAG
Organism: Annona squamosa; assembly: GCA_035584095.1. Lineage (NCBI taxonomy): Eukaryota > Viridiplantae > Streptophyta > Magnoliopsida > Magnoliales > Annonaceae > Annona > Annona squamosa. Next base: position 68,559,052 of record JAXCLR010000001.1, read on the forward strand.
TATACGTAGTTGCAGAGGTTATTTTGAAATTATTCAAACTAGCCAATCTAAAAACTAAATGGAAGTGATCATGTGTACCCTAGTGAACTCAATTTTGGTGTACCTAAGTACACTTAGCTTTGGTACACGAGGGTGTAGAAAGCTTATTTTTTATTTTTTAAAAATTATTTATCTAAGTATATTTAATTTATTAATCAATCTTTACCATTTTTAAAAACTTGTGGTTATGTTTTATTTTAAATGACTAAATATACCTATTTTTGAAAAATAAAAAATATATTCAAGTCTCCAAAAAAGTTAATAGACATGTTAATTATACTTGGATTAACGGTTTTATAAAATTTTTAAAAAATAAAAAATAAGTTTTTTCACCGGGGAACAGAAGTCCAAAACTAAAACACCAAGGTCATAAAGTCCATACCGCAAAAGCGGACATATAATAATAATATTATAGTATTTTTCAATTACGTATAGGGAAATATGAATATTAGCCTATATACTCTGAATATGTCAACTTGAAATCATACATTCACATGATATAATCGTTAATACTTAATTTTGACTAAAAATTTTCAAAAAATATTATATTTAATTTTTATTTCATATAAGATATATGAATACATTATTGTGTAATTTTAACAATTAAATATATATAATATTTTTTAAATTTAATATATGAATATAGCAGTAGGCTACGCCGGGTGGGGAGCGGAAGGGCGTGAACTTTGAACCTCAAACGCTACCAGCGGTCCAGCGCAACGTGTATGGTTTGTACTGGCGTCGTGATCTCCAAGAGTAAGATATCCGCGTCCAGAATCGTTTTCACGCGCTATTTTGGATTTTGGAGCTAGGGAATGGGCCACTCCAACCGCGTTTTACAGTCAAAAACTCTGGCACGTGCCGTGGAAATTTTGAGATGGATGTAGCTGCCACGGGCCACGGGCCACGGCCCACAACAACGTTCTCCCTGCCTTGCACCCCTTTTAAATGCTAAACTCAAAAAGGGCAACAAAATTTATTTATTTTTGACGAGATACACACTTATTTAAATAATTAGTCTTTTTCATTATTTTTTATTGTTGTTTTCCATTAATTTTATCTGTTTATAGTTGTTAAAATATGCAACTACTTGAATATAGATTTCATGGTCAAGGAGAACCTCATTCGCCCCACTACGGGTGAGCCCAGCGGTAACACTCATAACTTCATGGCTAACAAGTGGGCATTTCGATCCTTTTTGAATGCACGGGAGTGTTCAGCTTATGAGAATTTTGTCTTCTAAAAATATAGGGAGGAGTTAACCTTCAATAAAGATAAGAATGCATTTACTGTCTCCCAAATGAATAGGACTGATTATAATATAAGATGTCACATTATATAATACCAATAAAAAAAGTAAACCTCATTCATTAATACAATGCACCTTGCACCCTAGTTAAAACGTAATATCATATATCCTAACACATCCCCCGGTTACTTATCCTTACATATTTCCTCTGTTTTTTAAGCCATTGACATTGATTCTTCTAATCATCCAACTATTCTACAATCATTATAAACACCCAGTTTAGAAAGACTTATGGCACGTTAATATATAATTATATATACGTGTATATTTTAGGGTGCAACCAGCCAACGCCCTAAAATGGCCCCTCAAATTAATGATGAAATCCAAATCCAACAAGTAAAAAATAAAAAATAATAATAAATTAAACTTGTCTTCAGATACATGAGAGGGCCCATTTCTTAAGATGTAAAAAAGCAAGAAAATACTTGTAAGAAAAAGATTTTAAAAGTGAAAAATAATTTAACATGATATAATAGGAATAATGATCAAGAGTAAGAAGAAAAATAAATAGATATAGAAGTTATATAAAAAGATGTAAAAAATAATTGAAATGCAAAGATACAAGCAGAATAACAAGTTAGTTAAGGTAGGAAATTATATTAAAAGATGTGTAAAAAAAATGATAATTTATTTTTACATATTATGAAACGGACTTAGATTGTAAAAATATTTTATAGGATCATTTATCTACATAAAAAATGATATTTAGATGGTTTAGATATTAAAAATGTAGCTTTAAATTTAATGCTGCTATTAAGTTAATTCTGTTCCTTTTCATCAGACGAATCCCACATGCATATCTGATTTGAATTAAACTACTTAAATAAATATTTTCAATTATAATGATTGGGTTACATTTGATTTAAGCCAACAGCACCCTACTTATGGCACAGGCTCCACCTTAGGATATCCTCGCATATGCCGTCTTGAGACGAAAATACCGGACATATTCAAGCGGCCAAAGCAACCTTGCATATCTATCAATTTCTAACAGACAAAAGTGGGTACCTTGTGAAATCCGATTAATTTCAATTCTCAGCATCAGCTAACTAGTTATCAGGCCCGGCCTTGGTGGAAACCATCGGTGAGAACTCACGGTGGTCGGAACCATCCGATTTTTATTTTTTTTTAAAGAAAAGCAAACAGTTTATTAGATTTAAAATATAAAATCGACCATTCATAATTAAAATAATGAAAATCAGACGATATTGATCACTAAAATAGAATCGAAATTTTCAACGGCAAATATACTTTTGCTTAAGGATAATGTACACATAATTTATATAATCCCAAATGTTATACGTCTTTATTTTAACTAGACGAGTTTTAAAAATATTTATTTGTTGTTAAAATTATGTCATGTCATTTTTTTGCTTGTAATGATTTTACAATTTTTTTCTTATTTAATATCATTTTAATGTCTAATCTATATGATTACGACTGTGAATGGTAAAATATTTCAAGTGTAATGGACAGTTTGTCTTTTTTTAAAAAAAAACCCCCCCAAAAAAAAAGCAATTTTTTATGGATTTCGACGGAGTTCACACTGAGCTTAGTCGGGTAACTAGTTACCACATTGCGTTAGAAGGTACCTTTTTTGTCCAAAAATAAGCCGAGAAGAATTCTGTTTAATGATATTCATCTCCTGAATATTCTGATTTTTGACCAGTCCCAGCTGTACGCTAGTGGCCTGTTTCGGTCAGCAGCAAACCCGTTAACTTTCCTTGAAGTCAAATTTTCTGGATAGACTTGTAACTTGTTTACACAATTGCCAAAATGGGGTTTTCGTTATATCTATTTTGAAATTTTATTTTATCGTTGAGGGTACAAAGTAACAATTTGTTTCATTAAAATTTTCGTTAATTCTTTATTAAGGGCATGTAGTATGTTTGTCCACACCAAAAAAATTTAAAATCTTTGCAACTATCTTTTTTTAAATTAATTTTTCCTATCTTCTTATCCAATTATCGTATTTTTTAATTTTTTCTACACAATTACTCGTACAACTAGCGTATTTATTTTAACTTTATTTTTTTTACTTCTCATTATTATTCATATTATATCTCATCTTCTTTATTTTAAAAACTTTTACGTCAAAAACCTTTCGTCCAAAAATTTTATTACTTTTTAAACACTCCTGAAGTCCTATCCTCTGTTGGCTTACTAAAAAGTTAGAAAACATTACGTCAAAAAAAAAAAAAAAAGTTGCAAAACATGCTCCACTGCGCAATGTGTTTTCGTCAAGGATACCTGACAGTCTGAAACGCAGCCTCAATTAGCAATGAAAGTGTTTTCCAATCAGTAGACCATCGAAGTTCATTGATTAATCAGCATGGGTTCTTAGTTGTTAGAACGTAAGAAGATGAAGAAAAGCCAATTGGAACAAACATGCAATCACATCAGTCTTAAGAGTGTCTGTAGATAATTTCCAATGTTACAAAGAATGGAGCACAATATTCACATGCATAGGTTCCAATGATCAAGTTCGAAAGAATTGCAGACTTGCCTTCAGCCAAAAAAATGAATCAAGATAAAGAATCACTTGGTTATGTAGCACATGTTTTGGCCCACAATTCTGTTAGTGGTTGGGCAGTTTAGTCTGTCTTGACTCTCGAGTCATGTCACGAGCGACGGTGCATGTTGCTGCTGATGTGCTCACTGAAAGTTGACACCTTGAGCAGTAGAAAAAAATGACATAACAGGAAGTGTTATTTATTGAGTTTTTACCTCAGGTTTGGGGTACCCAGTTCCGGAGTTGTAATTGCTGCTAGGTAGCCATGCAGCACATGCATATACGATAGAACTATCAAAGGAGCAATGCGAAGAGGGTGTGGAATATAGATTTGGGGCTCGCCCATGCTTTCGAAACTTTCACTATATCACTGGAATAGCTATCCAATTGATCACCATGTGATCCCTAGTTTCATCAACATCCACAAAGCAATGCATGTCATCTAAACAATTTTGACCAACAAAAAACACAATTCAGTCAAAACAAGCACAGAGCCCCTCGCAGTTCGTAGAACATAAATAACTTGTTTTACCTGCGCTGCTTCCTTCAGAGGACCCCAACACTCCATGCGATTGTACTTCTTCAGATTGGAATGGAAGTACACCCAGACCCGAGACTCCATCAATTGAGGATGCTCTTCAAAAAGGACAGAATCACCATGTATAACTGCTTTAAGGACCTGTCAGTTATGACTTGATCAAATGAAAGGAGCATGACGGCATCATTAATTTTCACAGGTGCTAACGTATTGGTTGTCAACTGCTTTAAGGACCTGTCAGTTTCGACCTGATCAATGTAAGGAGCATGATGGCATCATTAATTTTCATAGGTGCTAACGTATCTATTGTCATCATCATCATCATAAGTCATTTCCCACCTAGGTAGGGCCGGCCGTATGGATTCTGTCTCGCCATTCTTGACGACTTAAGACTAAATTTTTTGTAATTTGTAATATTTTTAAATCTTGTTTAATTACTTTCATTCATGTTTTTTTGAATTTTCCTCTCATTCTCCTACCACCTTCTACTTGGATAGATTTTGTCCTCATAACTGATGCTATTTCAGATCTGCTTTTAACATGGTCAAACCATCTTAATCTATTTTCCTTTCATTTTTTCACAAATTGGTCTCACTTTTATGTTTTCTCAAATTATTTCATTCCCAATTTTATTTTTCTTGTCTTACCACTCCTCCACCTTAACATTCTCATTTCTGTCACGCTCATTTTTTGTATGTGTTGTTCTTTAATTGCCCAACATTTTGCCCCATAAAACATAGCAGGTCTAATCGTAGTCTTATAAAATTTTTCTTTGCCATTTTTTCCATGTTGTTGACACATTGGTGATGCCCAGAAAACGTGCGTAGAAGTGCAAGTTTTTGGCTTGTAATTGCCGCACAAACAGAAGGATGAATAACATGATCATCTTAAAGTGGGCATTTCCAAGAACTAGTTATAATTTAAGATGCATGACATGGATTATGGATGCTTTTGTTTGTTTTAGGGATGTAAACAGAATCATGGTTTCCTGAACTCACCAGTGGCAACTCCTTTGTGAAGATATGATATCTGAAGTCTGCAGCTAGGTTAAGCAGGGGATGGGCCCCACTGACATGGCAATGGACATGCAAAGACATCTCCTCTTTCACTTCCTTCCACTCAGCAACCACATCATCTCGCTGCAATTTGTTGTACCATCCACTCAACTGCAGCAACATCATCCAAGTTCCTCTTCCACTAAGTTAGACCATTAAACAGTATTCTATTGGAATTGATTCAAGGACACATTCAAAAATTTATTTCATTTTAAACATCCTGTGGTCATTCACAAATTAAGAGGCACCATATTTGGGCAAACGATGGTAAAGGATTCCTAGCTGAGACAGTACTGTTAGTTCCATCTAACTGGCCTCTCCATTGTTTGTAGTTTCAGCCTTTCAGGAGGAAATTGTTCTCAAATTTAAAATCAAAAATAAGAAAACACAAAACGCATCCTAAAATGGAAATTTTAAACCGAAACTTGTTTTTGCCTCAAACTACAAGATTGAATTTTCAACTCAAGACTTAGCTTGTGCTGAACAAATTAACCTAAGGCATCATCATCATGTTCCCACTTAGACATCTGTGGCTGGTTGTCAAGATTGCTCCCAAAATGTCTGCCAATGCATTCAGTTACACGTCAACCACTTTGCAGGGCACGATAAACAAGTGGCAACAGTCAAACCAGTTAACAGGCCTGATTAACAGAATCAGCCTGATATCTATCTGAAATAAGTCATAGAACTACAAAAGGCTGATCAGTTCGTTATTTCATGCATTTCTTCGTGGCTGATCTTTTGTACTAAGGGGAGTTGGAGTTACTTGAAGCACACTTAATACCTGATCAATGTTGACAGTATCAGAAATGGATAGTGTTAAGTTGGCTGTGAGATCACAATGTGTGATGGTGTAGATTCTTGGGATGATCCCCAGGCGCAGCAGCACATTATCATCTCTCAAGAAAATCACCTTCAGCTTGGACGCTTCAAATCTTGTTGCAGGCACAAAAAACCTAGAAGCCTGCCAATGAAATACTTGTCTTCCATTAAAGACCTAATCTTTTATAAGTGCACTTTTTCGTATAGATTTTGAGACATTTTAGTTACACCAAACACAAGTCATTAGCATTAAGAAACTTGTGTTCGGTTATTCAACCCATTACAATACAAATATTTTGTACTGTGGTATCAAGTTTGAGTAGTTCATAGTTCGCATCTGTACACTCATTAATGAACATACACATTTGACTGAAATAATTATTTCCAACAAAGTTTGTATAAAAAGGGAGAGTGGGTAATCAGGTAGTTCATGATCTTTCGCCCGTCAAAATACAAACCTTCGGCCCTATGCTACTGCTTGAGTCATTCATATCCAAACATTCAATTATGAATAATAAATAAAGCTATTCGACCAAAAACACCCTAAACTATCAAACTGGGCATATTGCTAAAACTAGCATAATGAGCAGAAAATCAGCTGTTTCACAAACTACATGCCCAACTGGCAGGCTAGGTCATTCGGCCCAACCCAAGTTGAAAGCAGGCTAGATACGATCGACGTGGGGGCTTGAATCACCTGCAAATCCAATGTAGTCCATGAGCTGGTGGAGCATGATCTCCCTTCCAATAAGCACTGCATTTGTAAGGATTCACGCCTTATGTCACTCGATACACCGTTCACTTTCCGACTCCGTTTGCCCTTTTCACCGTCGAAAACAAATACATAGATATCTTTGCGGTTTTCCTTCTTATGTTGTTTTTTAACCTAATGGAATGTTCATCGACATTCAATGATGGGAACGAGGAAACATTAATCATCCCCGCCGCCGCCATTTTCTGTTGGCTAACTTTTTCTACTCTTCCATATTCCCTTCTCCTTCTCTCTGTCCTACCCTCTCCATCCATGTTATTAGCATGAAAATTATCCATTTGCCTTAATTATGTCAATTCAATGCCATTTCCAGAAATATTGATGTTTCCACGTGCCTATCACTTCCTCGCATTCATAAATAAAACACATCAACCACACAGTTTCAAGCCGTTAATCCAATATCAGGTTTTGTAATCTCGCGTTTTGTTCCTCCCAAACCGCAGCACCAAGTCGGATAGTGACAGCATTCCCAGACGAGAAGCAACATTTCCTACATGACCCACATTATCTGGCCAGGAAAACAATTTCCAAAACAAAAACAGAGCATAAACAGGGGAGAAACCTGATGAACCAAGGAGCTGCTGAAAGCTGTTCGATTGGTTGACGAAACGGGAACTGGCCTTCCAAGAATCTGCTGGGTGGTCCTTGCATTGTCCGTCGTTCTTGCGGAGCAGAGATTGCTGAGGAAGAAATTCCTGGTCGGAGAAGAAAAGGCCATGGGAAAACCGAACAACGTCACTGAACAGACAATCTCCTCCTCCTCCTCATCTTGGAATTCACATGGAGCTAGCAAAACCACCTTCCTCGGGTCTCTTCGTGGTCGGTAGACGAGAGAAGTGGAGAATCATGAGTGAGTGATGGTGGATAGGAAGATCAGAGATTTTTGGATGCACGTAGTGGTCGCTGCTCTTCGTGAGTAGAAAAGCTGGAATTTTGAGCCACAAGCTTCGAAATCTACATCAGTTGATTAGGACCACATTCACGGAAGCAGCGTACCAAGGCCTCAAACGCTGCGTCTCCGTGTCGCGTGATCCGTTCGGTTGCCGTGGCGGGTCGGCGCTATGCCACGTCAAGCTCAAGGATTCCTTTTAACACTTGTGGATAATGACGCATATTCTCGGCCGGACGGCCAGCCTTCATCATATTGTTCCTGTTGCATCCGATTTGAATTCAATCCTTCAACGTTCCTTGGCATTCGACCTAATGGTCAGATATTATGAGTTATTAGTTCTGGTTTTTAAAATTAAACTATGATAAATGTTAGATTATTTTGAACCGATCAAGGGCCCGTTTGTTAAATAAGAATAAAAAATAGAGAACTTCCATGAGGACAAATTTTTTAGGAGTGAGCAAGGCGTTTGATACTTTGATATGACGGAAGCAATTATTATGAATAAATAGAGCAATGATATTATTGTATGAAATTATAAGATAATAATTGAAAAATAGAATTGTTTGGTACCAAGATGCAAATCACAATAAAAAAGAAAAAAGACTCTATTTTCATTATTTACCCAGTGGACCCCAAATTTTTTTTTTTTTTGGAAAAATGGTATCGACCATTCCGAAAATGCATAGAAAGTTAAGTGACAAGTCAAGCACCTGAATGAGTCAAGTCAAGACAAGCTTGAAAGAATAATAAATTATTCTTTATTCGAGTTCATTCCTATTATTGTTTCACGTTGCATCTAGGGTGCAGCCATGCAGGAGGTCTGGATAAGTCCCAATAGAAAAATTTATCTTTTATTTTTTAAAATAATATTTTTATAGCTACTTTGTCAGTAATATTATTAAATTTATACCATTAAATTTAGAATTATAATATGTACTTAGTTTAAGGCGTGAAAACAAAAAATAAAAAAAATATTCTTACCGTGTATATTTATAATGTTTCATTGTGAGGGAGATATAAAATATCTTGATATAAATATGAATCTTTATAGAATATTTCAATAATACAATACCAATATAAATATGAATCTTTATAGAATATTTCAATAATACAATACCAATATAAATATGAACATTTATAAAATATTTCAAGAATATTGTTTACTTATAGGAAACTCTTTTTTTATATAATCCCTTCCATATTTAAAATTTTAATGATTGATAGAAAATCTGCTTCATCCATTTAGTTGGCATCATTTATAATATCATAAAAATTATTTTATTTGTCCAGTATCATTGTGCATGGGTTTAGGGTTCCATTGACAATCAATGTAATAAAATGACCTAACATTGAATATCAATTTCGAGGTTATATTTACAATATCTAAACCATTTAAAATATTATTTTTACATTGATAAATAATTATATAAAGTATTATTATGTTATAATGCATATGTAAATAGATCCAAATGTTTTTTTATAACTCACACATGAATATATATTTTTCAATAAACGTGACCCATAAACATACCTGGTCGGTATAAAACTCGGTCTCCTAAATAAAAATTGATGTTAAATATAATAAATAAATTAAATTTTTCATTAATGATTGAAATTTTAAAAATTGGAGAGATTACCTAACTCCGCTTTTATATAACTTAGTTACATAAGGGGAGCCCTCGAGAATATTACTGTATATTTAATATTCTCCTTGAAGTTGTGAGTAGATATGAGTAAAAAGCGTCTTAGTAAATATATCAACAGCCTACAAATTTTGAAGAAAATGCCCATTAACAAGGATCGCGTGCATGAATTCCGGTACATTACTAGTGCACCGTATCAACGGCCCCGTCTTCCCCGTGAGAGAGTCCCGACTGCCGCCACGGGTGTCTTTTGGCAACGTGAATTTTGGTTGAATTTTTGAGGAAGTGAATTTTAGTGAGATATTGGAATGGCGTAAGACGTGGGAAAAGAAATGTTTTAAAAATTATGTAAAATTAAGATAAGTTTTGAATCAACATGATAGTTTGAAATAAATAAATAAATAAATTTAGTGATCGTTAGAAAAAACAAGGACGTGAATCATTTACGGGCACAAGAGAGAGGGAAAAATCAGAAAGAGAGAGCGGGGGGGGAGAAAAATAATAGAAGACCATGCATGCGCGCTATTCCAACTTCAGCGCCGTACTATAAAGAAAAGCTACCGCCCATGTCGTGCTTATTTAGATTTACCGACAACGCGTCTTTTTCAGCGTGAACCGATCACTGTCGCCAAGAATGGAGGAAATCAGCAGCTCCAACAAAAATGCGACCCCAGTCGATCTGACACTCATCATCTTCCCCAAATTCCAACAGAAGCGCGACAAACCCATTTGGCGTCGTAGTTATCGGTTGACGTTACTGCCTTCCAAACCAGCCACAAATCCATTGAAATCCGGCACCGAGAATTAACCAACATCACCCTGCATGGCGGTGAAGAACAGAGAGGAACGGTGTGTTTTTTCGGCACGGAGGTAGCGCCCTTTTTCGTTGGTGGACAATGATCTGTTCTTGGGACGAAAGCTTCGAGCTTCGAAGGCCATGGTCGGCTGCTGGGGGATTTGAGCTGGATCTAGCTTCCGTTTGAGCTTTCTCCGAGAATAGCCTTCAGTCATTAAGCTAGTAAACAGAGAAAACGAAATAATGGATGCTCGCTGTCTTACACGCGCATACAAAAAGATCGAAGAAAAAAAAATTTTTAAATTCCTCCCGAGTAGAAAGTTGGAACAAGACGGGGGACCTGAGTGCTGCGTGGACGCGGCGAAGGGGAGAGAGAGAGAGTGAGCAGCAACGTCCAAGGGTACTTTTGTCATTTTGTGAAAATGTTCGGGAGAGAGATGCCTTCAAATTTGACCACAATCATTATTATCTACATCATTATACAATTTAGGTTAAAATATAATATTTATTTATTTATTTTTATAATTAGTTTTTTTATTTTTTCTGCATAAACATGTTCTTCTATATATATTCAATCTATACACAAAATTTTATCATTTTACAATAAGTCATTTTTATCCTTTTAAAAATTTAATTTTTAAAAGATAAAAAATAAATATGTAAAAGTATTATAAAATGACAACATTTTGTATATAAATTGAATACAGTTAAAAATACCAACAAAAATTAAAAAATATTGATTGTAAAAAAAATAAATGTTGTATTTTATCGTAAAATACATTATGATGTATATAATAAAACTCCATTTGACAAACTATTCATGTATGCCTACACGTTATCTTGAAATTTCAACTTTTCAATAGATTATAGATGTACTTTTCAAGAGATTATAGATGTAGCTTTCATAAGATGTGTGATGGCGACAAGTTGAGAATTATTTATCTTCATAATTAAAATATTTATACCAATGTTTCAATGTTTGGTCCAAAACACAAAAATGCTTTTAGACATATAAAACAACAAAAAAGAATAAAGAAACTATTTTAATCTTGATTTTTTTTACTAATTAAAGATGCTTATAATAAAATAGTATGTAAGTATGTTATAAAAAGGTTAGAGAAAGTATTTATGAATTTTATAAATAATTAAATCGCGTTTTATTTTAGAGTTTGGAATTTTAATGCAATTGCAAATCCAAATTTTTATAATTTTTATCTGCTTACTATAAAGTTTTATAAACTTTTATGATTTATTCTTTAGATTTAAAAATTTTATAATAACTTTTAGTATTTTGTTATAGTAGCTGCCTAGATGCACCCATATGCACTTAGGCTTAGTGCATATTAGTGTATTTTATTTATTTTTAAATTTTATACATAATTATTAATCTATGTGTATTTAACACGTGCATTAAGTTTTATCATTTTTTGATATTTGTATTTTTTTATTTTTAAAGTCAATAGCAATTTTCATAATTTAAAATTACTAAAATGCTATTGACTTAAAAAATTAAAAATTCTACAAATTTTCAAAAATAGTAAAACTTAATACATATGCTAAGTATGCTTATATTGATAATTTTAAAATTTTAAAGAAAATAATTTTTATAATACATCAAAGTTAAGTACAACTTGGTGCATAATATCGTGACTCTTTTGTTATTGGATTTCTTTATATACTATCTTACATTAGTTGTCAACGATATATAAAAACAGACAACGTATATAATGTGACATTTTTATAATAATTTATTTATTATTTTATAGTTGAAATATTCCTATAATTATTAATATATCATTTATTATAATCATTACAATATATCATAACAATCAAACTAAGTTGAAAAATATATTAATATTTTTTAAAATTTGTCAAGAAGAATGTTTAGATCTTATTTAATTTGAATTCAATGTATATAATTTCTACATCAACTAATCGAAATTTTTTTGGGTAAAAGTATTGATTTATTAGGCAATAAGTTAACTAAGGTTTGGCAGAAGAATGGAATTAGACATTATGAATTAGTCTTGAAACATCTTTAATAATTTTTTAACGAAATCAGTATTAAAATACGATACAAGATGAATTTTACATTTATAAATCACGTAAAATAATTTAGAACAAACAAATCAATATATGAAATTTCAAATACTGTGTATTCAAGTGTAAAGTAGCGATTAAAATAAATACTTAAAACCTCAATTAATATTAAAAATGATACACGATCGATTTTACATTTACAAATCAGCAAACTAAAATGGTTATAAGAATAAACAAAATCAAATCTGTACGTATAATTTCTAAAATGGTTATAAGAATAAACAAAATCAAATCTGTACGTATAATTTCAAAAGTTATATGTTTAGATATAGAGTAGTGATTAAGATAAATATAATATGATAAAATTTAAGTTAATGTTATTATAAATTTCTTGCAAAAAATAAATACACATGTTTACACGTTTCTAGCAATTTTATGTGGGCATTTCTGTCATCTAGTTAACCACGAGTGCGCAATTTTCCACCATCATGATCCTCGAAAATCGAGACAAATTTTTTTTGACAGACGCTTTCTTTGCCGTGCGTAAACGCTGATTAGTTATTATTATTATTATTTTTTACGGGTGCAGTGATTAATGAATAAAATTTTTGATGAAAAGTTTTAAAAAGTAAAAGTTGTTAAATGATGTGATATGACAGAGATAATGATGAAGAGTAAAAATGATAAATTTAAAATATATAAGTTGATTGTATGAGTAGTTGTGTATAAATGATTGAAAAGTAGGATAATTATATAAGAAAATATGAAAGGTGTGTTTGTCAAACCATAAAAAATGTCAACTTAAAACTTTTCAATCTAAAACTTTTCACTCTCCATCACTATCATATTTTTTAATT
>JAXCLR010000001.1:68572426-68582788 GCA_035584095.1 Annona squamosa
CATATCACATCATTTGACAACTTTTACTCCTCAAAACTTTTCATCAAAAGTTTTATTCATTACCAAACACACCCGAAAAAAATAATTAAAAAATATTATAATTATAAAGATGGAAAAGTTTTAGATTAAAAAATTTTAAATTATATTTTTTTCATCGTTGCCAAACACACCTTACAAAAAGAAAAGAAAAACGGTCGAGAGCATCAAACGATCAGCCAAACATAGCGTAGATACATGGTGCACTGCAACAACTGCATTTTTAACTCATGGTACACGTCTTTTTTGATTCAAGTGAAAATAAACTAGCTTGCTGACTTCGAGTACGGGGGCGATAGAGCTAATATATAACAGAATCGTGAATGCCACCGCGCCACAAGAGTGTTGGCCGTATACATTTTTTAATTCTAGTGAAAACTAAGTCGACTTGCCGATTCTTAATAGCTGTCCATCCACGAATTGTGGGAACGTTTGGGAAGCGAGGGGAAAAATGGTGTGAGCATGGGTTTCAAGGTACATCAATAATCAAACGATCATCATATTTTTCCGCTTTTATTCTTACATTCTAATTATTTTTCCTATCAATTATCTTCTAACAAAACTTTTTTTATGAGTATTCATACGTTACAATCTCAACTGGTATTACAATTAAATTTTGAGATATTCTTACAATTTGCTAATAATTATCTACTACTTCTAAACTTTCCTACCGAGTGGACGGCTTCAGAAATATTGCTGGGGAGATTTTAAGTCAGGACCACCTATTTATGAGGCCATGTCCTGTACCACTGAGGCACGACCTCAATGACATCTTCTAACAAACTTATTTATTAGAACTTTTCAATACGTTTTTTTTATTGGTATATAATTACATATATCTCAACACATATTATACTGAAGATCCCGATACATTCTTACAAATTTGGGAACACACATAACATCCCAAAGAAATCTGGAGACAACTCCATGAAAGAATTTGAAAGACACAGCTTCCAACAGCCACCCGGGAAACAACATGCTCCCACACCTCTTCCACCCGGGAGACAACCTGCTCCCACATCTATCTATTTGGGACCGAAATCCCATTCGGGATTCGACGCTGCTGTTGACGACCAAACTTTTCAATACGTTAACTTTGCTTCTATTATTTTATATCAGTCACAAAATTTTTAAAATATTATATTTTTTACTCACACCCAGTAACACATTTTCCGTAACTATTGCATTCCAAACGCGCACTTCATCACTTACGTCCTGATGGAATTGTGCAATTGGATTCGTAGCAGTTGAAGGGTGATATGGTCTAAAAGGGTAGGTGGGCCTGGCCAGTTTGTGGATCTAGTAGCTAGTAGCCATTAGTATAAATAGAGAGTGACGGGAAGGAGAAAGGTGTGCTTGATTTGTAATCCTTTTCCACGTTTCCTTTTCTTATTTAGACAGAGAGAGAGATCCGTCTATCAATTGTCATCGGACTCTATCTCTTCATTGCAGAACTGTGATTGATCATATTATATTATCTTTTGGATAGTTTGATCCTAACAAGGTATCAGAGCTCAGATCTTCCTAATGATGCCAGGAGCTGGGACGCAAGGAGAGCGCCTTACTTGTGTGGAGCAGGATTTGATACTGCAAGAGAATACACAGGCCAATCAAGAAGAGAGACTAGGTCGAATCGAGAGAGAATTGGTGGAGCGATCGGCCGCATATGAGCGTCGCATTGATAGCTTGAGACAACAATTGGCGGATGTCCGCGACTGCTTAAGAGCACATTTTGAAGCCATGCTCGTCAAGCTTGATATGATTGTCGATTTGCATAACACTCCTACCATTCCTCCGGGATTCGGACAGGAGGAACCCAATTGGCACAACAGCAAGCTAAAGGGTCATCACTCGCATCCGCAGGGACACGGGACATCCGCTAAGGCTGCATGCATGACCAAGACCACTGACGAGACGAGGAGGCAGCACGCGAGTACTACGGTGGCAGGAGAGGTGGGTGTAGGAGGTAATCCTGATCTAAATAAGGGAGAAGCTGAAGTTGGTGTTAGGGAGCAATCGATTTATGCGCTGTCAAAGCCAGGGGAGGCGTTTGAAGAGGCGGTAGTTGCGGATGCTACCAGGGGTACGATATTAAGCCATCGTCCAGATCGACCTTACCAAAAGCTGATAATGGGGTTGGCGAGGAGGGAGCATGCAAGCCTTGTTTTAGGGTCAGAAAAATTAGAAGGCAGTGGGCTGGAAGAATTGGATGTCCAAGAGATGTTTGATCAAGTGCTAGAATGGGACCCGGGTGGATGAGTTTTGGGGCGGAAACAGGAGGTCGTCCGTGCGAGGGGCACTTGGGATCCAGGAGGACTTTCTTTTACCTGGCTTACTTTCAGGGACGACAAGTGGGTTTGGGACCCAGGTGGCATTGTCTGCGTCAACGCAGGGGTGGTGGAAAGACAACGGTGGCTCGTCCGATTTCTTTGTGCTTTTCTCATGGAGCTTGATGTCTCCTTTTTCCATACTGGAGCTCCCGGTGAGGTCCTTGATTCTCTAAAGGATCCATCAAAGTCTAATGCGAATCAGCTAGTAGTTGTTGATGTGCCAACAGATATTGATTGAGATGTTTCTGTGGATAACGGGGAGATTGATTGGGAAATAGATGCCGTTGGATAGCCAGATGAAACTAGCAACGAATTTAGCACTTATGAGATGGTCAATCCAAATGAAGATTTGAATGTGTCTGTAATAGAAAATGGTAAGGAGTCTAATCCTTCAGTCAAGAGATTGGAAGGCGGGGATCTTGAGGAGAGTTCCAAGTCAGAGATATGCTGGGATAGATTTATTTCTGTCACTTGAGTGTTTGTTTTGTTGGCCTTTAATTTGGTTATGCTCTTTGCAATTGTAAATAATTTTGATTTTTTTTCCACCTTATGGGCAAGGTGGATTTTAGGCGGGGTGGATTGATAGGGTCTAAAAGGGTAGGTGGGCCTGGCCAGTTCGTGGATCTAGTAGCTAGTAGCCATTAGTATAAATAGAGAGTGACGGGAGAAAGGTGTGCTTGATTTGTAATCCTTTTCCACATTTCCTTTTCTTGTCTAGATAGAGAGAGATCTGTCTATCAATTGTCATCAGACTCTATCTCTTCATTGCAGAACTGTGATTGATCGTATTATATCATCTTTTGGATAGTTTGATCCTAACAAAGGGGATCGGTCTTGTCATCGCGAGTTTTTCTTGGAACAACGATCTATCTCTTAACCCGGGCTTTTCCTACTGCTGACTGCTCGGCCTTTTGCGCCTGTTAGCCAGCAGGCAGCAACAACTATCCAATCGGCTGCGTCATCATATCATAATTGCGATCAAAGAAAGATTTGTCTCGGGTGAATTCCAGCAATTCAATATTCATGAATCACGAGCGCATTTGATTGATTTAAGTGGCAGTGATTCTCCTGTGACCGCGCCGTAATTCCCGCTCCACCTAGTCCTGTCAATGGCTGTGCCCGAAATGTTCAGTTGGAGAAGATCATGCACGCACTCAGCGTCGTTCGGATACAATCCCTTTATTCGCATGCCATGCATGCCACCTTTTTTGCAGCGTGCAACCTTCAACACACGCTGGATCCCGCAAATCGATGCATAAGTTGGTAGGACTCAGGGTGACATGCAAATTATGAGTGTATTCAGTAATTTGTAAAAGTTGCCAAGTCGAAATTTTTTATTTTTCATGTCTACTTTTTTAAAATTATTTTTTATTAATTATTTATACATAATTATCAATATAATTAATCTATTTATTTTAATATATTCGTTTTACTTCTTATCATTACCTCTATAATATTATATTATTTGATAATTTTTATTTTTAAAAAATTTTTATTAAAAATTTTATTCATTACCAAATATACTCTGTATATGTCATACAACTCAGGCCACGTTCAAAACACAATCCGCGTAAACTCCGTTCACTGGCCGCTGAAACCTCGCCCGTCGGGCCACTGCAGGAGCTCCGACGCGGATTTCATGGATCGAGCTGCGGGGCCCAGCGGAGAGATTGTCTGTTCTCGATCAACGGCTCAGAGAAAAAAGTCCTTCAATACTGTAGTCGAATCGGATAGAGTAGACAGGAGAGCATGATTGACGGAACAGACGGTGTGTGATCCCGCAGGCCGCAGGGAGATTGTGGGACTCGGGCGTACGTCATCACAAGCGCTGCATGGGATTTCGGCCCTCCACCTACGGTGCATCCTCGCTCCATTGTCAAAAGAGAGAGCCATTTCTCAGGGAGAAACAAAAAAAAAAAAAAAAAAGCGCTTCCTGCTTCGTACTCCGTCCTTTTGCCTTCTGCTCTTCTCCCGGCCTTTTTGTAGCCACATCTCTCCCTCTTCATTCTATTAGTTTTTTCTCCAAAAGCAAAAATCGAGTCTTCCCATCTTTCGCATTTTGTTTCCCAGCTCCTGTCCCCAAGAGAAACAGAAAATCGCAGCTCTTTCCCCTGGAGATCTGGCCAGAGCCTGATCTCAGGAAGGTAAGCGCTTTCTCGCCGCATGTTCTTTCCCTTCTTATATTATCTTTTATTTCAGCACAATGCAGGTTCTGCTGAGACCGCGGTCTTCAATTCCCGGTGCTCGGCCGGAAAGCTTTCGGCTTTCTCTCGGATAGGTTCAGATCTCGAGTAATTTTGAGCGACTTTTTTTTTTTTTTTTACTTCGCTAATGTTGATTTGTGCCCGCACCACCCCCTCCACCCCACGCCCCCCGCAGCGTTTTTCTTGTTCCCTGTTTTTCCCACTTGTCTGATGGAGTATGATTTTAGTGCGGATGCTTCTCCTTTTTTCTGCTTGCTGCAAGGCTGCAATGCGATGCTTTTTATTTTCATCTTCTAAAGATTTCATTTTTAATTTCACCATTATTACTTTTTCTTCGTTTGAATTTTCCGTTGATCATGTGGCTATTGATGGAAATTTGGGGAGGCTGTGGTTAATTTTACCTTGTTTTTCCCCCAATTCATATCCAAAAGATGCATAATAATTAAATTCGCCAACAGCACCGGTCTAACACATGGATTTTTCTCATCCGGAAATCATATAGTTGGTGAAAAAAGCTTCAAATCAGACCAATCTCTGAGTTTCATGTTTTTCGTGTTGTCGGCCTTTTGGGTGGATTGTCAAGAGTAGTTGCATGGGATGTAGTTTTGAATCTTTCTTCCACCAGGGTTTTCCGTTGCACTATGCGTATTTGAATTCACGGGCGAAAATTTCAAGCTTGGTTTGATTTGCCCGTTTGCTATTTTTCAGTGCTGTGGGACTCGCAAAAATGGCATCTGCGAAAAATCCTCGAATGGAGAGTAGAAGAACAACGCCATCGCACTGTTCGACAGTGACACTTCTTGTGTTTGTGGCTCTCTGCTTGGTAGGGGTGTGGATGATGACGTCATCATCGGTTGTTCCAGTTCAAACCATAGAATCGGCTCAAGACGATGCCGATCCTGATACGAGACAGCAGATTTCGATTGAGCACCGGCCTGTGCAAGGGGCAGGTATCTCTCAAAATGCAAGTGCAGGAAACACTGCCGCTGACGTTGCCAATCGTCCAAGAGAAGCCAATAATAATGCGGAGCAAAATCAACATGTGGAGGGAACTAATAACGATGCAAATCAAAATCAAAGTCCCAATTATAGTGGAATGGAAAATGTACCTAAGGCAACTAATGAAGAGAATGCTAGCATGGATGGTGGATCGCAAACCAGAGATGGTGGGAATGGGGAGATTGGCAATGGCCAATCCAACTTCGATGGCAGAGTAGCCAATTCCGAGAGTGGAGAACCAAATGCTGAAGGTGGAGAAACAAATCCAGGAGTTGGTGATGGTGGTACTGATGGAAAAGAATCAAAACTAGTAAATGAAGAAACTAATTCGGAAGGCAAAGAAACGGATATGAGAGGTGTAGATGCAAGTTCAGGGGTAAAAGAAGCAAGTACAGATAGTGAGGAGGTGAATTCTGAAGGCAAAGACCTAAGTACAAGTGGCGCAAAGGCAAATTTGGAAGGACAAAGAACAACAAGCGCAACCACTGGGGAGACAGATTCGGAAGGTGAAGGGACAATTCCTGCGAGCACAGAGGGTGAGGCAGAAAGCAAAGAAACAAGTACATATGGTGGAGAGGTAAGTTCGGAAGTGAGAGAGACAAGTGGCGAAGATGCTGATGTGAGTGACAAGACGCAGGCAGAAACTCAGGAGTATCAGCCTGATGGTCAAGTGGAGGAGTCTAATGTTGAGAATAGACTGCACGGAAATGACTTTGACAACAAAGTACCAAGTGACAATGTGCAAGGTCAAATGGCAGAGACAGCCATAGGAGACAAAGAGAATGAATCAGTACAGAATTCAGAAGCTAGCAAATCTATTGAGCAGATGACAATAGACGTGTTCCCTGATTCTTCCCAATCTGATCTTCTGAACGAGACAAATACCCAAAATGGGGCGTTCTCAACTCAAGCTTCAGAGTCAGAGAAAGAAAAGGAAACACAAAAGTCATTGTCAACAGAAAGCCTAAATGCAAATGATCAGTCTGCTAGAAACGGGGAAGCATTTGCATATAGCTGGAAACTCTGTAATGTAACAGCTGGCCAAGATTATATTCCCTGTCTGGACAATGAGGTAGCCATTAAGAAGCTTCGTACCACGAAGCACTATGAGCATCGAGAGAGGCACTGCCCTGAAGTAGCTCCAACCTGCCTTGTTCCCCTTCCTCAAGGATACAGGCAGTCAATCCAGTGGCCTGCCAGCAGGGATAAGGTATGTCATCGTTATGCTTTTCACGTCTAATCGTATTATATTGCTTGCATCAGTCACCTCCTTGGTTGCACTGACCATGGGATTTTGTCCTCACTCCAGATATGGTACTTCAATGTTCCTCACACCCAACTGGCAATCGTTAAAGGACATCAGAATTGGGTGAAAGTTACTGGGGACTTCCTGACCTTTCCTGGAGGTGGAACTCAGTTTAAGCACGGTGCTGCAGTTTATATTGATTTCCTCCAAGAGGTGATTACCATTAACTTTTGATCTTTTAGGTTTTAATATTTTCAGGTTCTTTGCTGCATATTGTTAGCATATTTGCCGCAATCCATGACAGTTATTTTGTTTTAATATTCTACTTGACAAGTACAATATGCTTTTGTTGGATTTCTAAAAGAAGCACGTTAGCGGAGACAAGTCCATCTGCTACAGTCCATGCATGTTTTATTCTATAAATGGTAATATAAATAACTTTTGAAAAATCAATGTTTCTGATTCATTTTCAAATTGCTATTGCAAGCCTTTAATAACTTTTCATTGAAAATGCCAAACATCAGACCTGTACATGTTTATCTTCTTTTTAGGAATGGTGGAATTCCAGCTCGTATTTTGTTTTCCTAACAGAAGTTATTGTGAAAAACTGACACATGGTGTAATTCCATCTCAGTCTGTGCCAGATATAGCTTGGGGGAAGCGAAGTCGTGTGATATTGGATGTCGGATGCGGTGTGGCAAGTTTTGGGGGTTATCTATTTGAAAAAGATGTCCTCACTATGTCTTTTGCTCCCAAGGATGAGCACGAAGCACAAGTGCAATTTGCTCTTGAAAGGGGTATCCCAGCTCTATCTGCAGTTATGGGCACTCAAAGGTTACCCTTTCCCAGCATAGCCTTTGATGCTGTCCACTGTGCTCGCTGCAGGGTTCCCTGGCACATTGAAGGTACTGTTCTTATGTAAATTCTTTCTTTTGATGGAATGCGTATTGCATGATCATAATTTATTGAAATATGGATATTTTCTTTTCAAAAGATTTTTCTTTCTTTACCTTCTGGAAAGAGAATGCCTCAGTTGTTTGTTGTGAGCATTAATCGTAGAATGGATCCTGCAGGAGGTAAGCTTCTTTTAGAGCTGAATCGTGTTCTGCGACCTGGGGGCTTCTTCATTTGGTCTTCTACACCAGTTTACAAAAGGTCACAGGAGGACATTGAGATTTGGAATGGTAGGATTACTGTCCTCATTTTTTACATTCGATAGAGAGAAAGCAATTGCATTTCCTTGTGATATTTTTCTTTTTTGTTTTTTTGTTGTGACTCATGGCAGCGACAACTGAGCTTACAAAATCCATGTGTTGGGAACTGGTGAAAGTCAGAAGGGATAGAATCAATGAAATAGGCGCAGCAGTATTTAGGAAGCCTTCTTCCAATGATTGTTATGATCAAAGGGCAGAAAATAATCCTCCGCTCTGCAATGAGAAGGATGACCCAAATGCTGCATGGTAGTAAGTTATTGGATTGACTGAATCTAGTGGACACATGAGAAACTTCACTCTAAATTATTTCCATATTTTTTTAGGTATGTACCTTTGCAGAAGTGCATGCACCGAGTGCCAACTGGGACAGGGGAGCATGGTTCGCAGTGGCCAGAAGAATGGCCACAGAGACTGGAGGCTATCCCATACTCGCTAAACGAATCCCAGCTGGGCGTTTATGGAAAACCCGCCCCCAAGGACTACACAGATGACTATAAACACTGGAAGCATGTCGTGAGCAGGTCATATGAGCACGGTATGGGAATAGACTGGTCAACAGTAAGGAATGTCATGGACATGAGGGCTGTCTATGGAGGGTAAGGAGAGAGGCCACTTACAACCTATCCTTCCCTGTAAAACGAACATTGTCCATTGCGCCGGTTTTTGCTATTTTTCATCGTTCCTAGTACAGCCACGAATACTCATTTTCTTCTTTCAATTGTTGACCCAGGTTTGCAGCTGCATTGAGGGAAATGAAAGTGTGGGTCATGAATATTGTTACGGTTGATTCACCCGACACTCTTCCCGTAATCTATGAGAGAGGTCTTTTTGGGATGTACCATGATTGGTGTGAGTCCTTCAGTACTTACCCAAGGACATACGATCTTCTCCACGCAGATCATCTGTTCTCCAAACTCCAGAAAAGGTTTGTTAATGCATGTCATGGCACTGATAATGACCACAAATTACTTAATTTTTCCTTTTTATTCGTACGTACTCTGTATTTATTTCTTGGTAGAATGTGAGGGAGTGGCTGCATTTGGATTGAGTTAATCCAGAAAGAGGGGGAACATCCAAATTGCAGTTAGATATTGGTGGTACTTCCGGGGAATGAGAACCCTGATTACTAGAGACCTGCAATTAGACGATTCTACTCATTATGATTACTTGGCCAAGTTGTCCTGGTGCGACCACTCCTCTTCATCAATCGAACCCACTCTTCCTGAAACGCAGACTCTGCCAGCCAAACACGCGATGATAGTTTTGGCATTCTTGTTTGATGGTGCAGATGCAACTTAGTGGCGGTCGTCGCGGAAGTTGACAGGATATTGAGACCGGGAGGGAAGCTAATTGTGCGTGACAAAATACAAACTATATCCGAGGTAGAAAACATGGCAAGATCTCTACGGTGGGAGATCCGGCTAACCTACTCCAAGGACACTGAGGGACTTCTCTGCTTGCGGAAGGCCATGTGGCGCCCAAAAGACGTCGAGACAGAGGCTCCTCAATGACTTGGCTAGCTATTGCAAAGTTGTATTATCCATGCTGAAATTAGGATTCTTTCTTTTCTTTTCTTCCTTTCTCTGCCCGTCTTAATTTCAGTGGTGTAATATTTTGCCTTTCTTTTCAGCCTCTCGTCTTTTTGTTTCTTTTTTCTGCATCCCGCCACGTTTCCTTCCTTCTTGGGCGAGAGGTGAACGAGTTTTGTTGATGTGCAAAATCTGTTCTCGGATATGGAAATTCAAAACACAAAATCATCCTGCTTTTTTTTAATTTTATTTTGTGATGAAAGAATCACTGTCTTTGCGATTAAAATAGTTGTGATTGGGATTGGTGTTACTTTGGGTTATGGAGTTGCGCAGGCATGGATTTCCTGGGAAATTAGTTACTGCACAAGGAAAGAAGGATTACCAACGTGATCTTGGGCTTGATTTTTACTTCCACGCAGTCTTTTTCTCCTTAATCCCTATCCGCTGATGACAAGAGGGTTAATTGGTTGGATAAGTTATCTTTATTATCGATTATTATCGCCTTTAATTTTTACCCTACAAGTGTCCACGGCAGACAAGAAAAATATAATTAAATGAAATTCTTTGTATTGTCGAATAAGATTTAAAGATGAATCCGCGGGGAGATAAGAAAAAATAAAAAAAGTCCTTATTTTGTTTATAGTGACCTGAAAGCTGTGCAGAGAAACTGGTAGAACAAGTAGAAAAATATACTCTTACCAGAGCAAATGCATTCATAGGATACAATGAGAAATTTTAATAGATGTACTTTCCTGAGTTTCTTCAATCTATATATTGGATTAGGTTCTAAAGTGCCATTGTTCG
>JAXCLR010000001.1:68582901-68629549 GCA_035584095.1 Annona squamosa
ATATATGGGATTTATTCGGTTGCATTCGGACTGCACTTGAATTCCCCTGCAGACGCCCCATTTGGTCGTCCATTTCAGCGGGTGAAATTTGCGCCGCTTCTTTGATTCTGTGTGTTGAAAAACTCATCCTGCCCGCGCCTCCTCCTCTCTTGCATCCCTCCTCAATCCCACCCGCGCCCTAATCTCCAAGTCCCAACCGACCAAAATCACCCCCAATCCCCAAATTGCATCGTAGGCCAGCGTCAAGGGCTCCCGTTCGTCTTCCCTCCTCCTGGTCTTCTTCCATTGTCTTCTTTCTAGCCTGGTCGTCTTCCAAGCCCGTATTAGATCGTCTCGTCCGATCGGCGGTGGATGAGATCATCTTCCCAGGCGCCAGCCCGTCTTCCTTCCTAAGCGCCAGCCCGTACTCCCATCCGCACAGATCGTCTTCTCTAAAAATCTACAAGTGAATTCTGAATCCGCATGTGGATTATAACTGCGCAGCAAAAGTACTCCCCTTCGCATCTCTTAGACGCGAAAATCTGTATGCGGATTTTGAATTCGCATGTGGATTTTTGCGTCAAAAAGATGCAGATGAAAGTACTTTTGTTGCGCAGTTATAATCCGCATGCGGATTTTCGGAGAAGACAACCCCTTCCGTCGACACAGAACTTCAAAATTGACGGAGAACTTCGAAATCTCGATAGAAATCTTCAAAATCTTGACGGAGAAGGAGATTCAAGAGTTGCGGCGGCAGCAACGTCGTTGTCTTCGTTTTCGAAATGGAAGGGATGAGTGGGAAAATGCATTCTCCGAAGTTTTGAGCGCATGTATGCGCAGTCTCATTCGGCTCGTCGTCTCTCTCTACACGTATACGCAAAATAAAAAAAGCGGCGCAGATTTCACTCGCTGAAATGAACGGGCAAATGGGGCGTCTGCAGGGGAATTCAGGTGCAGTCCAAATTCACCTTAATAAATCCCTATATATATTATTTAATATTTTTTTTTACAAACATACTGGTCTCACATATGCGTTCGTTTCCGTGCAAGTTGATAATTTCTAATTCGTTATCTTGACTTTTAAAAATTAACTGAACCAGGTTAAATCGAAAAGGTCAAAAGAATGTAAGGAAAAAAATGTTTAAAATCGTTGAAATATAAAGGGGTGAATTAATTCAGTCCAATTTCAGTTTGGTTTTTGCAAGTTATTTCATTTTTAATGAATCCAAGTCGCCCATTATTTTTAATAAAATTAATATCTGTTTAGTTAAATATGAATATAGCCTTGTTTTGATTCTTTTATGGCCCTTAATAAATATTTTGAAATAGCTTCCTAAAGTATTCAAATCAAGTGATTTTTTATAACTTAAGTATTGGGAAAATGCTTAAATTTATTCGCATGTATATTAGAATATAATAATATTTTATAAAACTATTATGCACATAGCAAAAATATTTTAGATATTTTATATATTTAAAATATTATTTCAAAATTAGTATTTAATATTAAATTATTTTATTATGTCAATTTTATATATTTGTAGATTGAGGATGGTAATCTTACATAAATAAAAGGCTTCAATGATAATATAAGTAATATTTAACATGTTGAATAAAGTAAATTTTACATTACTTATCAAATATTAAAAATGAAGTCATGAGGTTAATTTCAAATATTCTCAAAACTTTTATCCTTAATTTCAAATACACCCATTAAGTATGAAATCTTTCATTTATACCGGCTAAGTTTTATGTTAATTTCGAATATATCCATTCTATTAGCTTCCGTCGGTTAAAGAGGAAAATGTGGTATTTTTTATAGATAATTTTTTTGAAATGACTAACTTACCCTTCCTCCTCATCCCTACTTTTCTTATGCTATTTTGCTATTGGCGGTGATGCAGTGCATTCTAGACGGATATTTGCTGCAAGTAGATGCTGCTCTGTTTCGAATGATTGGCCGGCTTTGGAAATTTGGGCTGTTAATATTGCTGAGGGATTTGATTTGAGGTCTTTTTTCTCATTGTCCTTAGACAGTGATTGATGCTTACAGACGACGACTTGATCTTTAGCTGCTGTGATTTGCCGGCTTTTAGATTGATTTTTTGATCGAAAAAATTGTAGTTGATCGCTGTTATTTGGATGCAATTCGGATGCAAGGAACTGTCTAGCCAGTGGATGGATACCTAATTCATCCTGACCGCACTGCATCCGTTATCCACGAAACAGGCTGACCAAAATCTGACGAGGAAGAAGGAGCAGGTGCTTAAGTTGTCATCTCCCACTCGATTCCCATCGACCGGTTTGGGATTTCTCCGGTGAAAAGATCCAAGTCCATTGTCGTCGGTGATGGTCCAGAGCTGCCATGAAATCCGATGTGATCTTGATCCTCCGGACCGGACGTATCCGTCACAACATAGATCGGCAGCAATCAGGGGAGGGATATACCACGATCCACTCGTTTTGGTAGATATCCGGCCATCCAATTGGAACACCATTGACAGCGACGACGGAGTTGAATGTTCCGACGAAGGCCGCCTCTCCAGGTGCCGTGGTGGCCAAAATTGTCCCAGAGAAAAATGCGAGGAGGTGCCGCGGTGGCCAAGATCGTCCCGGAGAAAAATGCGAGGCGTCTGGGTACAAACAGAAATGGGTATTACCATCATTTCCGCGGCCATTGATGGAGTTAATAACGACAGTGACAGCATACACGTGATACTTAGAGCGAGCTTAGTAAGTACATTTGAAAGATTTTGTACGGAGTATATTTGTAAATAAAAGGAAAAGTTGCACGTATATTTGAAATTAAATTAAAGTTATATTAACAAGTATGATTGCGGTGCTACACTTAATGGAGCTGGTGGTGTATTTGAGAATGGATAAAATTTTTGATAAATAGTTGTAAAGAGTAAAAATTGTCAAATAATGTAATATAATAAAGGTAATGACGAAGAATAAATAGGATAAAGTTGAAATATATAGATTGGTTGCGTTGGTACTTAGATAAAAATGATTGAAAAATAAGATAATTATATAAAAAAATATAAAAAAATAATTAAAAAATAAAATAATTACGAAAAATAAAAAATTTTAAATTAAAAAGTGGTAACTTTTGAAGAGTTTTACTTTTCATCCCACCCACTCTCGATCGCACGTGACAGCGAAGGTATAAAATAGTAAACGTACCACAGCAGGGGAGTGGCGGGAATGCAACTCAATTCCCTCCCATTCTCCAGTTCTCCTCCGTCTTCCCTGTCCGTCTTCTCCCGCTCCTCATCCCTTACTTCGAAATCACCTCTTCCCGTTTCCTAGACGAATGCAGAGGGCAAGCAGCAAGAGGGATGGGTCTCTTCCTCCAACTCCCAACGCCTCCAAGCGCCTCCAGCAATCGCAGCCACCATTGCCGCCAGTGGCTGCGGCCGATGAGGAGGAGATGATGGACGAGGATGTTTTCTTGGAAGAGACATTGCTTCACGACGAAGAAGTCCTCCGCGATGAAGAAGTCTTCCAAGCCCTCCAATTACGTCTTCCTAAGTGGAAGCGGCCGCCTCTCTTCCCCTCGTTCCAAGCCCATTCTCAAAGCTTAAGTATGCACAACCTCTCAGTTTCTAGGGCTTCACATTCTTATTTCGCGCGCTCTCTCTCTCTCACCCAGTGAGATTTTACTTGTTTTGCTCTGGACTGCAGTTTTCCAGCAACTGGAGATAGATTATGTGATTGGTGATTGCCACAAGGAATTGCTCCCTAATTCATCGGGCCCTGCTGCCGTTCTTAGAATCTTCGGCGTAACAAAAGAAGGTTTGAATTTTTTCCTCTCTTGATCGATTATCTTCTTCTTATTTTCTCGATGGATTTGAGTAATTTGCGCTTTTACTGGACTGTCCAGGGCATAGCGTCTGCTGTCGTGTCCATGGCTTTGAGCCGTATTTCTACGTTGGCTGTCCACCGGGCATGGGCCCTGATGATGTCTCTCGTTTCCACCAAATCCTTGAGGTATGAATGGCTTCTTCACATTTTCCACTTTGGAGCTGCATTGCATACCTTAAGAAAAACAATTGAGGAGAATTAAGGAGTGGACTTAAGAGTAGTTTAGTCTGGATTTCTGGTTGGTTGTGATCGTTTTTCATTTAATCAAGGGCAGTATCCATTTCCGTTTAAATAAAGTTTCTTGTTATATTCACATCAGTTGAAAGAGCCCCTGAAATCTGTTTCATGGGCATCGTTGGAAAGGCAATTACAATCTAGAAACTGCAGGCTTAAAATGAATGCTTTAAGCTGAGTGCATGACTGTAATTTTGTCTCAAATTTTCATTGGACTGATTGCTGCCATTCACTTTCCAATATTGCTCATTGGATTCTCTCAGGGCAGGATGAGGGAAATGAACAGAAATAGCAAGGCTCCAAGGTTTATCTTACAGATCCAGATGATTCAGAAAAGAAGCATTATGCATTATCAGCAGCAGCAGTTTCAATATTTTCTTAAGATTGTTGTTGCGTTGCCTACAATGGTGGCTAGCTGTCGAGGTGAACAATTCCTCCCATGTTCAGATTTGGCCAACTTGCCTGTTTAGAGACATGTTTTCCACATTAGCTAATTGATTGTGATGATCGGGATTATTACAGTGCTGACACAACCTGCAAAATGTGAGGCAATCTCTTTCTCACTACTACCTCATGATTAGTCCAGAAATCAGACAACAACAAAAAAATAATGGTTTCATTTGCAATAGTTCATATGCACTCTCCATTGCACTTTTCTTATCTATATTAAACGACACAACATGCTTTAATTTTATAAACAAATAAATTATTATATCCATAAAAATGGCTCATGAAATAATAATGATGTCTTTATGAGAATTTTCAATCTTGATTTTAATACTAATTGTCAACCGAATTTTAGAATTAAGGTTATGGTTGGTTGAAGTTTTAGAAATAGGGTTGTGCTAGCTTTAGGGTTGAAGTCTTGAGTAAGGTTAGGGTCAACTTCAAGCCAACTTAACCTGATGTGAGTAGAATTCATAGATAGGATCATGGTTTTGTAATTTTATTGAAAACATCTATGGTAAGGGCATGATTTTCTCATTTGAAAGGACATAGCCATCATGATTATCTGCATCTTTCGGTTATTTACCAGCAGTGCTATATTTTGAGGAAAATGTTTGTGGGATTTTTTTAAAAAAATTCTGATTCTTAAAAAATTCCTTTGGCTAGCATCATGGAAAATTTGGCTTATTTTCTGTTACTTCTCTAAATATGACCCACATTGGCAGGTATTCTAGAAAGGGGCATACAAATTGATGGTCTTGGAACAAAGAATTTCATGACATATGAAAGCAATGTCCTTTTTGCTCTTCGTTTCATGATTGACTGTGACATTGTTGGAGGCAATTGGATTGAAGTTCCAGGTGGGAAATATTTGAAGACAGAAAAAATCATGTCTTATTGCCAGCTGGAAGTTGATTGTCTGTATCCTATTTCAGTATAAGATATTATGATTCTGAGAGAGAAGTAGAATTGTATATACATTTTTTTAACCTTCTGCATGCACTTGTGGAGGCTTTTCTTCATGTCTGCCGGAAGGGCAATTGTAGATAATTGTTTTTGAATTCTTCCCATTGGATTCTCCTTAAAAAAGTTGTTCTTAGGTACTCTGTGTTAGTCAGCCGTGCTCCAGAGGGAGAGTTCTCTAAAATGGCCCCTTTCCGTATATTGAGTTTTGATATTGAGTGTGCTGGTCGAAAAGGGCTTTTCCCTGAGCCAAGCCATGATCCAGTAATTCAGGTTGATTTCTTGTTTAAGGAGCCTATGTTTTTATTCGAGTTATATCAATCTTGAGAATAATTTTTTTAAGTCCCCCCCCCCTCTCAGATTGCAAATTTGGTCACCTTACAAGGAGATGATCATCCTTTTGTGCGCAATGTGATGACTCTAAAGACATGCTCTCCAATAGTTGGTGTTGATGTGATGTCATTTGAAACTGAAAGGGATGTGCTACTAGCTTGGAGGGTAAATTTCTCGCCCAATGGGAATATCTTTCCTTCCTCTCCACTCCATTCTGTCCATTTCTAGAGGTTTCATAAGACATTGTTTTGACTGAAGAATAATTTCTCAGTTTTCCTCAATGTTGAAAAAGAGGTTGGCACTGTGTTTCATCTCATGCTTTGTAACATGGGAAGAACTTAGTGTTGGTTGAAATATCTAATTCTGCAGATCGACCCTGTGTAACTGTGTTTACTTAAGTTGGGAAGAAAGTCAACTTTTATTTTGTCCCTAGAGTTTAGGATCAGTTATAACACGAGAATTTTACAGGATTTTATTAAGGAAGTAGACCCTGATATCATAATCGGATACAATATCTGCAAGTTTGATCTGCCATATCTTATTCAGGTATGTTCATTTCCCTTTTGACATTTTTTGTTCTTCAACTTGGAGTTCTGTATTCTTTCATAAGGTGAACTAATATAACTTCCCCACAATTTCTTTTTTTTTTCTTTTTTTTTTCTGTGATGATGTGCAGAGAGCTGAAGCCTTGAAAATAGCGGAATTTCCAATCCTGGGCCGCATCAGAAACAGTAGGGTTAGGGTTAAGGATACTACTTTTTCCTCAAGGTCTACTACATGTCCTCCTCTAAATTGATTTGATTTAATGTGGACCACTAAATATGGATTTCAATGAGACTAGTATTTCTGATGTTACACTTTAAAAAATCTTTTACTGAAAACAATGCTTTATATGCTGTATTTTTTATAATACATTTTAAGCAATCTTGTACCAAAAACAATGCCCTATGCGAAACTGAAGTTTAAATTCTAATTTGCAACAGCCATACTTAATAACTCCAAGACCCTGTGTTGATGCGCCATATTTAGGAACCTCAAACACCTTATATTGGTGCTTAGTTACATAGGACTAATTGAGTTCACTTGAAGTTGAAAATATTGTTAGTAGTGACAGAAATAGTAAAGCAAGCCAGGCATGGGAAGATGGAGTTGAAATTTCAGATTGACTTCTTGTCATTTCTTATGTGTGCCGTCTATTATCATGGTTGGCTTTTAAGAAGGCTGTTCTTAAGAATTTGAGTACCAACTACACTCCTCATGTCATCCTTTCTGACAATAGTATCCGTGCAACTGACCCTGGCAGAGGTTTTTCCTGTTAAACAGCAAATGCGTTGCAATGTGATCCACCATCTCATGGCATGGTTCAGTATCTGTAATTAGCCTTGATTTCCAGGATGGATTTTGGCACTCTTGTTATTTACAAATAATCATATACACAGGCAGTACGGAGTGCGGGAAAGTAAAGATGTTGCAATCGAAGGAAGGGTTCAGTTTGATTTACTTCAGGTGTGTTTGAAAGACCATTTACTTTGATGTCAATTGATGTTCAAGAATATGAAAACTAGTTATAAATCCTGCAAAACCTCCACAGGGAAAGAGAAAATTGCATGGTTACATCAAGCGTAACTATTTCTCAATAGGCTACTATTTCACATGCAGGCTATGCAGCGAGACTACAAATTGAGTTCATACTCATTGAATTCGGTTTCAGCACACTTTCTTGGTGAGCAGGTTAGGTCTACTTTTACTTATTTTCTTTCCATTTTATTATGTTTTTCTTACATGCTTATCTCTATATGTATATCTTCATAGCATATATAGTTACAGCATGTGCATGTGCATGTGCGCAGAGTCTAAAAGTTTTGCCTTTGCTTATTTCTTGTAGTTGGTAACTTCTGTTCTTTTTGTTTCTCATAGTGCCTATTTGATGTTGATTTATAGCTTTATTTCTTTGCTAAGGTTTTCACCATGATGGAAAAATGGTATAGGATTAGAAA
The DNA here is from genome assembly GCA_035584095.1 of Annona squamosa. NCBI lineage: Eukaryota > Viridiplantae > Streptophyta > Magnoliopsida > Magnoliales > Annonaceae > Annona > Annona squamosa. The sequence continues at coordinate 68,590,722 of JAXCLR010000001.1, forward strand.
CCATGTTAACAATATCAGGATAAGTCATAAAGTGAATACATTTAAAGCTATATGATGGTTAATGATTGAAAATATACATATTGTTGAGATAAAGTTTGTTATGATGGGCAAGTGTCAAAATCAGCCCTCAAACAATAACTAGTTGACATTTTCAGCTCAACCAAGACAGTTTAATCTTATTTTTTCTTGCTTTTTTATGTTGGATCTGACAGACATACTTTATTAGCTTGCCTTAGGAATTAGGTTAGGCACGCATCGTTGTTGTTGTTGTTGGTTTTTTTTTTTTTTTTTAAATAATTTATAGATCGTTTTCTAATTCTGAACAGTAAACTGAAGTGATAAATGACCCATGCTTTTGAATCTGGAATAGGGTGCTATTGTGTTGAATTTTCAAATCAGTTAATATGGTTTCATTATGATCCTACCTTTCTTAAAAGGATAAAGTGAAGACATTTGATTATGGTGACAAACTACTGGAATCATTTAAACTAATGACATAAGAGCTAAACCTGCAAAGCAAACGGTGTTCACAGCAGCACTACTCTTTTGTTGTTTAATAAATCAATGACTCTACCAAGTGCTTTCAGTGATGCCATGCTTAGGGTTAAAAACAATAATTTTGGGTGCTATAAATGATGTTCAGTGTATCATGCATTGTTAGTTTGTAACTAAGTCTGAAGCTGGAAGGATACAGCAGTAATTGATATTTTGTTTAGTCAACGCAGGAACAGCTCAGGAGTTTAGAAAAATAAAACGGAAAAGATACAGTATGGAAGCTGCCCTTACTGGGATGTCATGACCTGTATTTGAGTCTTCATTTTTCAGAACTTGGCTTCATTACACACAAAAGCTTTCCATCTAAAAGCACTTCATTTAGGGGCTTGTTATGCATTAAAATTTTGTAGGCATAGCCAAAGCTGTCTAATATAGGTCCATTATAGAAACTGTTTTTTGATTTCGTATCTCCACTTTCCTAACCCTGATGTTGACATACTCATGTGATTGTTTGTGCTTTCGTGTGAATTCTTTTTCTATTTTTGATGTGAATCTGGCTACTGTAATTCTAGTTTCTCATTGATTTACACTAAATTGTGTTTATTATTTGCCCTGTCCTTGGGTTAATGACCTTATATTTTCATTTTTGCTTCCCTTTTTTGTCTTCATTTATCTGGACTTCTTGTTTTCTTGTAAAAAATCATGTACTATATTTATATGCTCCATTCATTCAACATAGACGTTGATTGCTGACATTATTGGTTTTATGAGCAGAAAGAGGATGTTCATCATTCAATTATATCTGATCTTCAAAATGGGAACTCAGAAACTAGGAGACGTCTTGCTGTCTATTGCTTGAAGGTACACTAGTATTTGTAATACTGTTAAACTGTGACTTCCATTGTTTTTTATGGGTGAATATTTGGAGACATGCATTTACATTTTTGTGATGGTGGGAAATTTTTTACATTTACTTTTATGGATGAATAATACTTCGTAAGGAAAAGGATACTCAAGTGTTTTAAGTAATGAATTGAGTGAGAATTGCATCAGACTTGAATGCGATTACTTACTATGGCATGACATAGACTATGCGAATAATGTTTCATTGGTGCTGCTTTGGTGATAATTGATTTAGAATTGTCTAAGAAATATTTGTGATATAGAAACACAGGAAAAAAAGAAACCACTCAATCAAAATGTTAGTTTATTAACTTCATTTGCTGATACCAATTTATTTCTACCAAAATTAATCTCATGTGCTGCCAAGTGAGTTGCTATTGCTCCTGCACAACTAGTGGCCATTGTCTGAATATATATTTTGTCTGTTAATTTGTGAAAATGGTGCCTGTTAATGATCTCTCATTTGTTTGCTTTTCGTCTTCCTTGCTATGTAAATGCCCCATCCTCACCATTCTGATCGTTATGATGTGATTTTTTTTTAAAAAAAAATTAATGCTGAGAATCACGTGAACAGACAGGTGGTACTGTGATAATGCCATATTATTGAATGGTAAGATACAAAGTTTGCAATGAATGCTAGAGGCAAAGCATTAAGGTAAATTTGTTGTAAGATATGAGAGCTTAAATTTGTTGTAAGATAATGTGCAGACTTGTTTCCCATCTTGGATGCAGGATGCTTATCTTCCTCAACGACTTTTGGACAAGTTGATGTTCATTTACAACTATGTGGAAATGGCTCGAGTCACTGGCGTTCCCATATCTTTTCTGCTTTCAAGGGGGCAAAGCATTAAGGTAACCGTACTTGATATTATTGTTGACTAATTTTACTGGTCAGTGTACTGATGCATTGCACTCCATGAAACTTAACTATATTCCAGGTTCTTTCACAACTTCTTCGAAAGTCCAAGCAGAAGAACCTTGTTATACCAAATGTTAAAGGGCAAGGGAGTGGACAAGAAACATTTGAGGGTGCAACTGTAAGCTTGATGATTGTAGCTCCTGGTTTTTATTTTTACAACTGAAATTAAAATGTCCAGAATCTATAGGTAGGAATGGGAGTTTGAGGAACTTGATCAAGATAACAAAATACTAAAGCATCTATGTGAACAGGTTTGTGTGCAAATGTGCAGGGTTTTTTGCTGATCTGTTCAGCATTCCTTTCGAAGAACCAAAACACATGGTGCTTTGACTGGAACACAAAACTAAGACAGAAAAAAATTATAGAATGGAAATAACTTGTGTTTTGACAGTTGTGGTGCTTTTTCTATTTTTTGCCAGAACTGACATTGTTTTGGTTGTTTCCAATTTGATTTGAGGGCTAACTTTGGTTTTGTGGGGATCATGATAAACAACTATGAAGTAGCTCTTTTTGATGTTTTTGAATTTTCATTGATGCAGGTTTTAGAGGCCAGGGCTGGATTCTTTGAAAAGCCCATTGCCACATTGGATTTTGCATCTCTGTATCCATCGATCATGATGGCATATAATCTATGTTACTGCACTCTGGTGATTGCTCTTGCTATGACTGACTGTTTTTCACTATCTGGAATCTTTTGATTCTGTAATCAAATAACCTCTACCATCAAAGTTTGAATTCAGGTGCCAAAGCCTTTTGAAGTTCTAAGGTGATGTTGCTTACTTGTGGCTTATCAGGTAACACCCGAGGATGTTCGTAGACTCAACTTGCCTGCAGAATGTGTGAATAAGACTCCATCTGGCGAAACTTTTGTGAAACCTAATTTACAGAAGGTGATTCTGTTACCGAACATTTAATATTCATAACTTTATTCTTTTAAGTTGTGATCCAGCTGCATGGTGAAGGTTTCTAAAATTTTGCTTAGAGCCTTGGATGGATGTGCAAATATATCAGCCCTGGGATGGTGATATAAAGTTTCACTTTTCTTTCAGGGTATACTTCCGGAAATTCTTGAAGAGTTATTAGCTGCTCGTAAAAGGGCAAAAGCAGATCTTAAGGTAATTTTCATTTATTTTATTCATCACGTGACTGTAATGGAAGTAGTACATGTTTCTTGCTTCTGTTGATTGACATACTATGCATTTATTCCTCTTGCATTCTACTGTTGATGCTTATTTCCTTTCATTTGGTACCCCCAGCCTGTTTCTTTAGGTCGTTAATTACACAGCCTATTGTGGTTCAGGAAGCAAAGGATCCGTTTGAGAAGGCTGTACTGGATGGTCGCCAATTGGCACTGAAAGTAAAACAGAGTCTTGCTTCTATGCTTTCTCTTCATACCATATTCATATGAATGATGTGCATGGGTGATCTGATGCAATTTTCCTTATGGAATATGTATTAAAATTTCAGATTAGTGCAAATTCTGTATATGGATTTACGGGAGCTACAGTGGGACAATTACCTTGTTTGGAGATATCTTCTAGTGTGACAAGCTATGGTAATTACATGTTCTTACCAAAGTATGATATTCCTCATTGCATTTTTTTGCTCCTAAAACTTTCTTTAGAATAAGAGGTGATTTTCAAAGATGTCTTTTTATTTTGCACGTTCTTATAAATTGCACAATCAGGTCGGCAGATGATTGAGCACACAAAGAAGCTTGTGGAAGACAAATTCACCACAGTTGGTGGTTACGATCACAATGCTGAGGCATGTATCACTTCAGAATTTTCAATTCAACACATGCAAAATTTTTCATGTGGAATAGGTGCTTTCGATTCCTGCCTTTATCTGGGCAATTCCATTTCTAGAAGTTACAATAACGTTATATATTTCTTCTGTTGCCAAGGATATGCAAACCGGAAAATATGCCAGATGTGGTTACTGGAATGTTACTTTTCACAACTTAGCAAACATTTGTTATATGCCTGGTCAACATTCTTTTGGCATTCATTCTGCATAATTGTTTTTGCATCAGGTTATTTACGGGGATACAGATTCTGTTATGGTACAATTTGGTGTGCCTACTGTGGAAGCATCAATGAGCTTGGGGAGGGAGGCAGCTGAGTATATCAGTGGCACCTTCACGAAGGTATATTATTTTGTTATAAGTTTTATTTTGATGGGCCCACTTGGCTTTGTATTTCTTATGACCCAGCTTCTGGTTTCATGAATGTTTCAAGAATGTTAAACCAAGCTTTGGAAAGTTCCACATGCATGTGCAGGAGCAGGCACACCTGATCTTGAAAACTTCAAAAAAAAGAATGTTTGGAAGCTCATCTGAAGTTCATGGAACCAGGAAAAATTTGGGCATCATGTTTTTCAAGTGTAGCAGTGGGATGATAATTATCAAGTGATATTTCAACTGATAATTCTATTTGGATGTAAAATTAGGCTTTGCTTGGCCTGGCTTCTTTTTGGAAGCAAAAGTTTAATGTGCAGGCTCAGGCCATTTGAAGGAAATTAGGAATTCTGGCTTCCCATGGAAGTCCTGATTCTGGCTTTTACATGTAAAAAGTGCCTCAAATGGGGCTTTCGGTGAAAACAACCCAAAAACCTCTTGCATGCATTTTGAGATAAAGAAGCGCTTAATGCACAATGCAGGGCCAAGCAGACATAATGTTAGCATGAACTTTTGCCTGATGTTTATCAAGATGTTTACTATGTTTGCTTATAGAGGATCATTACGTCTTGTATATTTTGGAAGTAGCAAGCTCGGCTTGAAAATAGTGATGCAAATCTGAAATTTTTGTTAGCAGTCTTTTAGTACTTGGACTGATCTTGGTTAACAGACCATCTAAGAGTTTCTTGCATGTGCTCTGTGAAGCCCATCAAACTGGAGTTCGAAAAGGTCTATTATCCGTATCTTTTGATCAGCAAAAAGAGATATGCTGGACTTCTGTGGACAAAGCCAGAAAAATTTGACAAGATGGATACAAAAGGTAGTGAAGCTGTATCCCTCTTTCTACATACACTTACAAGCTATATATACATAAATGGGGAGTGATTCAATACAACAAGTTACAGGGACTCTTAGTTATTTTAATTGATTTTTTTTTTTTCAAATCTAAACCATTTATCATTTTTGTCCATACGCATTTATTTATGATTCCAAAAATCACATTGAAGGGTTTTAAATACTTTATACTATATATTTTCTGAAAAATGTAAGAAATATATTTACTCTTATAAGATGCTATTATAAAAAATAAGAAATATATTTCCACTTATAAGATGCTAACTTTTCAAAACATTAGTTTCCAATCAAAGTGATTTTTTGTAATTTGATAAAGCAAATGGTGTTAAAAAAAATAAATGGTTTAGATTCTGAAAAAGAAAGTTTAGTGGTTGCATGGAACCATTGTCCTACATATATTTTATCCATGTATAAGTACAACATGAAATTTTATGCCAATTTTTTGTAATTTGTGAGGACACTTCAAATGCATTTTCTTCTGATGTGCAGGCATTGAGACAGTTAGAAGGGACAACTGTCTTCTGGTAAAGAATTTAGTAACCGAATGCCTTCACAAAATTTTAATTGATCGGGACATTCCTGGTGCAGTTCAGTATGTCAAGAACAACATTTCTGATCTTCTGATGAACCGAATGGATTTGTCCCTTCTGGTTATTACAAAGGTGATGGTAGCATACTTTATTCAACTACTGCTGATAGCACATCTGATATAGTCTTGTTTTTAATTGCTGCTTAATGGAAACAGGGTCTCACAAAAACAGGAGACGACTATGCAGTAAAGGCAGCACATGTTGAACTTGCTGAACGGATGCGGAAAGTGAGAACTTTTTCATCTCTTTCTTTTATTTCTCTCCAAAGGATATGCTTTTGATGATATGGTAGTTGAGGAGTTTGGGGACAAATTTTGTGGGTTATATTCATTCATAAGAACCCCAAATTTGAAGGATCCCATTTTTAGGCTATGTCAGTGAGAAGTAAGACACTGCTTCATGTTTTCAGTAATAGAGACAGAACTGAAAAAGCAATGGGATGGGCCTCTTCTAAAGCATTTGATAGCTACTATATTTATAAATGCCGACTTGAATTTATTTCAAAAATATATCTTGCCAAACTAAAGAAAAAAATTATAGCGTTCAGGGAAAAAAGTTGTCAAAAATTGTGCTTTTGTTTGTATGGACAGAAGGTTACTTCTCTTTCTGCCCATCAGTTCATTTCTTTAATATATCTTTCCAAACCAAAATAAAATGGAATCAGGAAAATAATATTTCAAGTCGTTCTCTGGAAAACTGTAAAATGTCCTCTGCTTTTAGTTGTACAGGTGGGAGCTTACTTCTTTCTGATCTTCCGGTATCATATTTTTTAAAGTCTTCTTACATTTGCCGTTATTGTTCATTTAAAGCTGATGTTTTTTCTGTCTTTGCTGGTAATTCATTGTTCATTAATATGTTCTTAGTTTGTCTCTGTGATTGTTGTTTTGAAAAGAGGGATGCTGCCACTGCTCCGAATGTTGGGGACCGTGTTCCATACGTCATAATTAAAGCTGCCAAGGGTGCCAAGGTAGTTGCTTATTTGAGGTTTGCTTGTGTGAGGCAGTCTCATGCTGGTTCATAAAGTCTTTCACATATACTGTCTCATGATGAACAGGCTTATGAAAGATCAGAAGATCCTATATATGTGCTGGAGAACAACATTCCAATAGACCCTCATTACTATCTTGAGAATCAAATTAGCAAGGTATTATTTAATCTTTCTTGTAAGGTTTTATTCCACAAACTTCTTTGCCATTTCTAATTGTTTTATTTGTCATAGCCACTTTTGCGAATATTTGATCCCATCCTGAAGAATGCGGAAAAGGAGCTTCTCCATGGTAGCCACACAAGAGCCGTTTCCATCTCAACTCCCTCAAACAGTGGGATAATGAAATTTGCCAAAAAACAACTTACCTGCATTGGCTGCAAAGCTCTAATCAGGTAAAATCTTTAGAAATCCACCAAGTTATGATCGTACTGGTGTGTAACTTCCAATTCGCTTCAATATCCTGCATACTGAGCATGAAGATCATGTAGTAAAGAGTTTGCAGGCCAACTTCTCGGATGGGTAGAGATTTATGTTACATGGGACTGTTTCTGTAGCTTCTCCTGTAGTGAACCAAAATTTTGTATCGTTTTTCAGTTATTGGTAATTTTTTCTTGATCTGGATGATATGCACCCTAAAAATTGAAATTTGAAAGTGTGCCAGTTCACTGATTGCCCGTGTGGAACTAGTTTCATGTCAGATATGATATGTTCAGCTTTTATGATCATAAAAAAAGTTAAAAATTCAGATGCTTGTGGCTGGCTTTATTTCTTCTTTACCAATCAATTTTTAGGTCTTATCGTCAGTGAGCGATGCATTCATATGCATATTGTGATTTATGCATTTTAGATCTCTCTAGCTCTGTAGCCTTCTGCTTTTTGGATGGTTGTAGATAGAAGCAAAATGCTGGGATTTAGTTTTGGGATGTTTGGATTTAAATGGGCTTTGATCCCATGTGGTTGGACACAATTGTTGGTCTTGGGATGTTGGGAACTTGCTGCTGATCCCATGTGGCGGGCTGCAGTTGGCTCATTTTTTATTTTTCTTGTTTTTTAATCTAGGTGTATTTAATATATAAACCTAGTTCTACCATTTTTGGAGATGTGTATATATTTTTTTGGGTTTTTAAACGCAGGTATTTTAGTAAATACCTTTGTTTAAAATTTTTTTTAAAAATATACATATCTAGAAATAGTAAAATTTGGTTTATAGATTAAATACACGTGAAGCAATGGGTTTATAAAAAGAAGGGTTATGTTTCGGACTTAGGCCAGCTGCATATGATTGCTAGCGGAATTAAATAGGTTTCAGGATGGCTAGGGCATGTTCTATTATGGTTCTAGATTGATTCTCTGGCTATTCATGCATATTGAAGGATTATTATTTATTATTGATGGTGTCCTAAGAACAATTGTGGTATGGTTTTTGGGTTGTCTTTTGAATAGTTTTGTTTAATTTAAAGTGGTCAAAATGTGTTTGGGCCTCTAGTTCCATATATCCCATGGGTTTAGGTTTTTTTTTTTTTTTTTTTTTTTTTTTTTTTTTTTTGTTTTTTGTGAATAGCATCACTTTTTTTTTTTTTTTTTTTTACATCTGGATTTCTACTTTGCTACTTTCAAGGTCTTTGCCTCTATATACCTTGGCTGTTTTCTATTTGCTAAGCATGTGTTCATTTCCACCAGATATCTTGTAATCTCCTGATATTTCTTGACTAGTTGGTCCAATATTGATGCAGAATTTCATCACAGTTTAAAAAAACATGTTGCATCCATGCGATAACTATACTATTTTGATCATTTTTATTTGTTAGGTTTTTGATGCCTTGTTCCGTGCGATAACTCCCAGGAACAGCTGGCTCCAATACTCTAGACTGCTACATTTTCTGAGGTGGTTGATGTGCTTTATTTACTGAGTGACCCATTATCATGTTGTTCTGTTTCCAGTAATGCAGATCAAACACTTTGCTCCCACTGTAAAGGAAGAGAGGCCGAGCTATACTGCAAAACAGTGGCTAACGGTATGCTTCTAAACTTTCTTACATGTTTAGAAGTTATTATTGCTGTCGTGTTTGGTGCTTGATTTTATGCAGGTTTCCTTGTGCTTGAGTTCCCAGGGACTTTGCAGGAAAATGGCCAAGCTCAGTTTTTCCTTTCCTTTCTGTTTATCTTATTTTTAATTTTGTTGTTAAAAGAGCAATGACTAAATTCTTCATTTGAGGTTAGCTAAGTCCCTTTTTCCAGCTATGTTCATAGCCATTACTTAACGGGAACTTTCAAGATTTTTGTTGTGGTGGGGACGAGTGGCCTACTTAGTTATCATCTGGGTTCATTTCATCCTGAATTGCAATCAGGTTGGCTTGGATATGTTGGCTAATCAGGTTTCCTCTGATTGGAATTATCTGGAAATTGAGTCAATTAAGGTTGGGGTGGTGACGAGCAGCCTACTTCTTGGTTATCACTTGGGTTCATTTCATCCTGAATTCTAATCAGGTTGGCTTGGATACGTCGGCTATTCAGGTTGGTTCTGATTGGAATTATCCTGCCTAATTTGGAAATTGAGTCAATTAAGGTTGGGTGGCTGCAACCTGCCCAACCTAAGCCCAAATTTCATTCTCTGTAAAGAAAACACTGATTGCACCTCTGCCAATCAATTTCTAACCACACTAGGTTACTCTTCCCCCTAGCGAAGCTAAATGGCTATCTTTTAGTTCATGCCCATGCGCATACTCTCTCTCTCTCTCTACCTTTTTTGGGATGATGTTTAAGCAGTTGTATTCTGAAGTTTTGAGATAGTTTGAGGGATAACTTTTAAATGATCTGAATGAGAGTAAATGACGTTGACATGGGGAATTGCTTGAGAATGCTTCTAGATAGAGGCAAAAAACTTGGACATGGATTTTTGATGTTTGTAATTAAATAGGTTCAGGATGGCTGGGGCATCTTATATTATGGTTCTAGATAGATTTTGTGCTTATTCATGCATATTGGGGGATTGTTATTGATTATTTGTGGTGGTCGAAGAACAATTATGGTATGGTCTTTGGGTTGTCTTTTGAATAATTGTTTGGAATCAAATTAAAAATTAATGTGCCCTGATCACTTATCATGATTGCAGATTGGAAACCCTTCTGCATCTTTATTGTCTAAGAATAGATTCTCTTGAAGATGAATTCCTTCGCCAACTTGTGTCTCTCACAGCCGCTAGATTGCTGAAGCATTTTGCATTGGCTTATTTGTGTTGGAATAATGTGATTCTTTGCTTGGAGTTGGAATGGTATAGAGTAGGGAGTCTAATTGAGATTAAAAATCCCAATTGTAAATTGGAAATGATCAAGTTAAACCCGGTCTGAATTCATCCTGAATTCTACCAGTAGGGCGAGATGATGTTTTAGAGAGACAGTTAAAATTGGATCTTGATTCTCAGTTTTTTATAGAGAGTTAGGATATGGTTAACCTCAATTTTACATAGCCTAACCTGAGTTGTAATTCCAAGTCCCATGGCAACTTCTTTATGAAATTTATTCAATGACCGGTTATCATCTTCATCAGTATATTTACGTGGATCCATAAGGTTTATTAATGGAAACCTGAAGTATAATTCGCTATATATATATTTGCAAATTTTCAAGAGAGATGTTATAATTTTTGAAATTTCAGGTCCAATGTGTTGATATGTGTCTTATTATGCATGAAATTCTTCTAGCTTTCATGGGCTTTGCCTTTTTTTTTTTTTCTCTCTCCTTTCTTTTCTGATTAGATGAATTTTGCTATTGTGTGTACAGTTTCTGAGTTAGAAAAACTTTTTGGGAGGCTGTGGACTCAGTGTCAAGAGTGCCAAGGTTCTCTTCACCAAGATGTCCTCTGCACGAGGTTCTGTTTTCTTCTTCACACAGATCTATCTGTTCTCGTTGTTTATTTTTACTATTGAGTAGAAAATGACACATTTCTGTCCATGTGCAGCCGTGACTGTCCAATATTTTATCGGAGGAAGAAAGCACAGAAGGACATGGCTGAGGCTAAGCAGCAGTTGGATCGTTGGAAATTCTAATCGAGGGATATTAAAGTGGTAGACATCCAGTTTAAATGCTGCATTGGGGGACTCGGGCATACCCTGCCTTTGAATTTCCTATGGAGAAAGTACTTGCCCTCTTTCAATTTTGCTTTATCCTCTGAATGGTAGAATCTTTGGTTGTGATATGTTCAGGGGCACTATTCCACCTTAAGAGGCCTTGAAAGAATGGCGCTATTCCAGCTTAACAGGCCTCGAAAGAAGGGATGACCTATCCTTATGGGGGGAGGTGGGGTGGGGAGTTGAGCACTCTATTCTAAAGTCAAATTTTCTCTTCTCCTCCCCTATGTTTTCGTTTTCGTTTTTTATTATTTTTATTTTTTTATTTTTGTCCTTTGCAGATTCTTTTGTATTATATGATCCGTTTCCTTTGGGAGAACTTTCAAGAGTGCATGAATCGGCCGTGTCATATGTAACAGTAGGTAGAACTGTCGAACAATCCACCTGGGTGCCAAATCATGTATTCATTTTTCGTCTAACATACATTGTGCACCAGCCATTATGTATAATCATCTTTTCTTTTATCTTTGTTTGTTCCTGAATAATTAATAAATAGCCGCGTGAGAAGGGCCAATCTGTGCTGAGCTGAAATATTTTGCTGTAACGATCAGGTGGATGCAATTTACAACGTTATCATCTGTGGCTTGTACTCAGGATTATTATTATTATTATTATTATTATTATTATTATTATTATTATTTTGATAATGTACTCATGATTATTGATGGAACTGCTGTTAGCAATTATCTTGGTAAAGTAGGCAGCAAATGCCATGGGCAGGTATTTTGCATTTTGAACGTTTTAACTTTGCCTATTTGCATTTTAAAATTCGAAGTTTGGTAGTTTGTATTTTAAACTTCGAAATTTTGGTTCATTTGCATTTTAAGTTCTAATTCATAACAGCATTAAAAACTGCTGAATTTATGCAAAATGATGTAAATACCCTCTAATATATATATATTTTTTTTAAAAAACACTTGAATTTGTATCAAAGGTGAAGATGTTTTTGAAACTTCTAATAATAAAATAAAGAAAGCCTAATAGTCAAGTTTAAAATGTGAATAATGTATATATATATATATATATTAATATTGGAGGGTATTTTTGTTATTTTGCATGGATTAACGGTGGTTTGTAATGTTGTCATGGGGCAGGGTTTAAAATGCAAAGAAACTGAAGTTTTTAGGGTTTAAAATGAAACTAAAGTTTTCAGGGTTTAGAATGTAAACAGCCAAATTTCGGGTTCTAAACTGTAACTAGGCAAAGTCAAAGGATTTAAAATGCAAAAAACCCAATGTATTGATATTTCTGTTCAAATTGGATAATCACCGAAACCATATATGGGCTGATAATTCAAATCAATTCCCGACCGCTGCTGACTACTCTTTAACAGTTGCCTCCGGGAATGCAGTCCGAAGGACCCTAATGGCCCCCGCCTCAAGGGGACAAAAACAAACGGCCAAGGGAAACATAGCAAATGCTCCCAGGAACATAGAAAATGGGAATGCCTGCTTAATGTTTGACGCTAGAGCTGCTTTTGTTGATGGTTGTTGCCGCAGGCATCAACTGTTAAAGCCCATACTGCTTGTTTCGTCTGTTTCCTGCCACTACGAATGAATGGGCCAGCTAGCTTCAACCGCAGCATCACACTCCATCCTTTAAAAAATTTCAAAGCGTACAAAGTTATGTTTGCGGGCTTATAATATGTTTGTGGGCTTGTAACCTGTGCTATTAGAATTTAGAATGACTCCCAGTATCACCGTGGGAGAATCATTCATCCTCCTTTTGGCCCTTTCTTCCACACGAGGGATCCCTCTGTTTGTTTCTAAGAAATCCATCATACGAGTCAAATCGCATTTATTTTCTATTTTCTCCCCCAAAAACCAGCCATATGTCTGTGCCACTGTAATTGATTGACGTAGTCGGCTTTTCATATATATTCTCTACACCACTCACTTCGGCGGGTCCAACCAACAGTAGTATACCCTCATCCATTTGGGAGAAGGAAACACACAATGTGGAGAACCTGCGGCCAACGCATGCAACATAACTTATAATATAAAAAGCAAAGCAAAAGACCGGTGATTCAGCTTTGCTGGATATGGATCCTCTTCCATGTCTGGGCATGGATTTTGCAGTACCAACATAACACGACTGTCTGTCTGCACATCAAACCATACACTGCGACGATGCGCTCAGTAAAAACACGCATAAAACCAAGCCGCCTATCATGTCAGTTTTTGCAACGCCGTACGTACCGCCTCAAAATCATCATCAAACGTCTCACTCACGCGCACAGCAAAGAGGATCGCGCCCACATGGAACCAATGTTTTCAAAACCGAAACGTTAATTAAACTGTTTAAAAATTTTTTTTAGGTCGAATGGTTCAACCGTTGGTTTAAACCGTAACATTAATATGAAATATTTATTATATGATAATTTTATTATTTATTTTAAATTTAAGTAAAAATTTAAATTTAATGATAGAAAAATTATATTTCTATAAGCATCTAATAAAAAATATGCAATTCAAAATAATTTTCACGCATTTAAAGCTGAAATTTCTAGATAAAGTACTTAGATGTTATTACTTCTGAGTATTCAAGATGTGCAGATAATAAGTGTGTTTGGCAATAAATATAAAATATCAAGTTAAATTTTTTCAATTTAAAACTTTTTCTTTTCACAACTATTATATTTTTTAATTATTTTTTCACGTTTTCCTATACAATAATCCTACTTTTTAATTATTTCTATACAATTACTCATACATCTAACCTATATATTTTAACTTTATTCTCTTCACTCTTCATTATTATCCATGTTTTATTTTGATAATTTTTATTTTTCAAAATTTTTCATTGAAAATTTAATCAATTTACAAACACACCCATTGTATGCTACACGCATCTCGATTGAAGTGACGTACAGGAAAGTGAGTTGCAGCATTTACTTTTTATTTCTCAAATATGCTGAATGCAAAACTGAACCGCTGTTGGACCCATTTTGATGGTCCTACCAATGGTCAAACCAGTTTCCAACGGTTCTATGCAAATATCGCAAACCACATACCAGCCAAGCCGGATTGTTCCCGTTTCATGGTCCGACCGGTCTGGTTGATCAACGAGGAAGGCAGATCACTATGTGGGATGTACTCCAAATATAGAGGATCAACTGATGGATGGCTTAGATCTTCCAACCATTCTGTCACGCTGGCCTACTGTTAGCATTTGGTATGCCTGGCTTATTCTTTCGAGTTTACTCATGAACATTTTCTTATGTCAAGGAAACAAAATATGGAATTTATAATTGCGCGTAGCCGGAAAGACGAATTATTCATATAGTTATTGACATCCACTCTCCAGATCATGGTATGCTGCGCAATAGGAAGAGGCACGCGCGCAGAGGATGGGAAGACACCACGGGAATGTGCATTAAATGATGATGTAAGCTATCATAAGCTCTTTGTGTTATTGTAGCAGCAGCAGCAGCAGTAATAAATAAGAAGAAAAATTGACTTTTTAATAGAGCTGAACATACGTAAATATCAAAAAGACTTGAAAAGACGTTCTACTATGCCATCTTTTTTTTATTACATGTCCTTCCTTTTACAAGCCAAATAGATAGGAATGAAGCAATTATAATTATTTGTCATAGCTGATGTTGGGATAGGTTTAGAAGAATCACACCGTCCCTGCGCGGGACGGTGGCTAGGTGCACTGCCATTTAAGGGGGTGGATTGAAGAACGGGAGATAGGTTGCAATGGACAAACAGAAAGCAGCCGAAGCCAAAAAAAAAACAAGGGAGGTGGGAATAGATAGATGGTAGAAGGTGTCCTAGCTACGAAGCAATAATATGATATCTATCTAACTAAACCAAAGAAAGAGACCATCAATCCACGTGAACGTGTCTGTCTTTTACGCCATTGGCACAAGTGAAGTAAGGAAGGAAAGATGGTGGGATTGGATTGGATACACATATGTCTGGACTCTCGACCGCCAAAATCCATTTCCCAGTGCCCTTCCCTGTATCGTACTCTTGGTGATTTTGGGGAATTCGGCCCTACCCATTGTGCCATGTGGCCCATTTCTCTCCGCACCCCACTCCCCTTTCCCGATCAACCATCTCTTGCCACACAACCACCACTCCCCACCCCCACCCCCACCCCCATTTTTGGGGATGCCAACCTCAATGCTCATGCACAACAAAACAACAAAGAACCCACAAATTGGTGCGGACCTCCCTTAGCCTCCGAACAAAAACTCTCCACGTGGCCTAGTGTCTTTCTGTTTTCTAATGACCTTTCCTTATCACGATAGCGTTGGACCCTGCCACAAGCAAGTCTCCATCAATAACCGTGGGACTTTTGCAAATTACATCTTTCTATCAACATATTTGCGTTAGTAAAACATCTTATTCAGCAGTTGGGATCTAAAACAAAAGGTCCCCCAGTTTTATAGAAAAAGCAACAAATAAAAATAATTTTTTTTTTTTTTTTGGCTACCCCATAAACCAACGAGTTTACGGGCAGCCTTATCCGCGAGGGACAATAATGACCCTTTTGCACATACCCTTCACAAAAACCATCTTGTGGCAAATTTGTGTTGTTTGAATGTCAACGGCTGTTGCTGCTGAGGCCAGTGAGAGATCTTCATTCTTTTTCTCGCTAGTGTCATTACATTACCGTAATACCCTGGCTCAGGGGCCTAAAAGGTCGCAGTCACGTGCTTAGTGGTTGATGAAGGGGCCCTCACACGTGACAGGCGTTCGGTCGAGATTGGACAGCCATTAATGATCGAAAAATCGGGTCACGTGATCGCTCTAGATCATTCTGTTAATTAGTGTATATTGAGCCGCCGGGGTCCACATGATTGCACAGGAAATGGTCTCTTGGGATGTGATGCATGGCTCGTCCACGCAGGCACGATCTTGATTGATTTGCCCACCCCAAGCAGCAGCTTACTAAAATAATATAATATAATTGCCTTTTTAGTTATTTGTTTTTTGTGGAGCAACTGTAATAATTATTATTATATACTCTGGACGATGATACTGCTTCAAATGCAGGTCGCCCTCACTGTTGGCACCGTGTCATTTATGCACCGAATCGAGTTAAAGCTGCCTGAATCGAGGTACCTACCATATTGATGAAGGCTTTGCTCCCATGTGCCCGGTTGCAAATTGTACCCATTGTTACAATTTTTTTTTTTTTTTTAACGAGTTAGTTTCAATTCTTGCTTTGCTAACGCATGTAGTTTCTTGAAATTATATTTTTAACATTACAAATACGTTAACTTTTTATATTTAAATCTAAAATAATTTTAAATACAATACGTAATTAGATTTAAATAAAAAATAAATAAACACAACATTAAAATAAGATATAAGTTATCATTAGATAGTTGGTCCAGTGATAAACCAGAAAGTGTGCCAGGGTTTCAAATCTCCTGTTCTATTACAAAAGAGTTACAAGACAATTCCCTTCAAATGAGATTTACAATTTTTCTCTTGGAAGTGGAGTAGTTTTAGAAAATTTCCTTGGTTGGGAGGTGTTTATGGGAGAAATTTCCTTCATAATCTTAATTATAATACCAAAAAAGATATAAGTTTGCAACTAAGTGCATCCGGAAAAGCTATATAAGCGTTTTGAAAATGGGAAAATTTTGGTGGAAAGAGTGTTGAAATAGGTAAGACAATGATCATGAGTTAGAATTTTGAAAGAGATAGAGAATTGCATAATAAAAAAATGTGAAAAAAATGACTGGAGAATAGGGTACTTTTCCAACGCTGCCTATATGCATATTGGGTAATGAATTCGTACTCCGGGGTAATGACTCATAAAAAATCAAATTAAAATATTTTACAAAATAATCCTTATGCATAAATGTCCATAATGAAAAATAATGTTTTAAAAATTTGATTTTAATTTTGAAAATCTTTGATTTTGAAAACTATGATGCTTTTCATTAATCTAAGGCATCCATTATGTTTATGGACATTTACCCTGTTTACTAGTATCTATTGAATCAATACATTAAAAATCATCGAGATTATATACTTTGATGGAGCTATAAATATAAACCTGCTAGATCGCACTAAAATTTGTTATAACTCACTATAGTATTCAATCTGAATGATTTTGAGTATATTTATATATATTTTTTGAAAACAAGGTGATTTTGAATATCTAATAAAACATAATGGATGACTTAAATTCCTTAAGATCACGGTTTTCAAAATTCAAATGGCTTAGAACTTGCAATATGACTAATGTTGGTCGGTCTCGATTAATGCCTTGTAATAAGACTGCTAAAGAAATATAAAGATCAAGCTTCAGTTTATAAATAAGAAAAGTCACACAAAAACACAATAATTCAAGTGTGTGTTGGGAAAGCGATTTAGTTGCAAAAGTATTTATATAAAAATGATTAAAAGACAGGACAGTTGCATAAAAAAATATAAAAAATAATTAAAAATAAAATAATAATAAAGAATCACAAGTTTTAGATGGCAAAATTTTAGTAGGAAAAGTTGTTGTAATTAAGAAACATGTTCCAAAAGTGAAGAAGTGGCCAGCAGCAGCAGCAGCCATGGATTTCTACGGGCAGCGAGATGGACGGACATGGTAACTAGGAGGATGGCAGAGACGCTGAGACGGTGGACAGGCTGCCGGCAGTGAAGCTTGCATGTCGCTGCAGCAAGAAGATGAAATTTGCTGTTTGCCGGTGCACCGAGGCCGGATACTCATGCAACCATGTCCAGGTGGTCTTCGCCGTTGGATTCGAAGATAGCAGCAGACATCGGTGATGCCTGAAGTTGGAAAGCGGGGTGATAGGGGACGCTCCCTGTAGTGGTCCTTTGCCGGCATTGATGTGGTTGGAAGACGGTTGGTTCTCTCCGGACTTGTTTGACCCCCTTTCTTTTCTTTTCTTTTCTTTTTTTTTTTAAAAAATAAAATTCTATTTTAAAAAATATAAAACTATGAAATCAGAATAACTAAATGCTGCGATTCTAGAATCGTTTGTGAGGAAAGCCTGTTTTACGTCCACCAGCCTAAAAACTTTCTAAGGCCCGACCACCGAGATGTAGCCATTATTATTAAATTTTCTTTTCTACCAAGGCTCTGGTCCACCTTCTTACGACTACGATGCAGTACAAATGGAGTTGTCTTCCACATAAGCTAGTATTAGCATATCTTGGATGAATTCCATGGCTTGTACCCCAGCCTTCAAATCCGTCATTTTTCAATGCGGCGCATCTTTTTTCTGTTCTATGTTTTACGCTAATTTATTCCAATCCATAGCATTGATTACGCAAAATTCATCAAGATGGAGCTTTGTCAATGTATGGAAAAAACTCAATAAAGCATAGATTGCTAAACATGCTTATTTCAATTAAATATAATCGTACATAAATGTTAAACATAGTAGAGCAATTTTCATTCATATCATCACGAAAAATACTTAAGAAACATATTAACAAAATGTCATTGCACTACGACATGAAAAAAAAAAAAGCAAAAAAAAAACAGAGGTCATGGGTACTCCTATACTTTGTGTCAAATTATGTAGAGTAATTTACAGCTTTTGAAATTGTGTGTTGTATGTATAAACTATGTGTGTAGATTTGTAAATAATCCATTTAAGAATAATGCAAAAAAAAATCAAATACTTGGAAAATTTTCCTATTGAATATCTGTTTTTAAATTTTAGGAGTTTAATATTCACCCACAAATAATGTAAAGTATTATCATATAAAATTTTAATTAAAGTGATTTTTTGGCATCATAATATATATTAATTTATATTTCATAAATATAAAAAGGAATTTCAAAAATAAAAAGCAACCATTTGCATTAACCATACCATGCAAGTGTTTATAAAGAATCACATCTTATATTTACAAACCCATTTTTGGATTTGCATAAGACTATAATTACGTTATTTTTGTCATTTTGTGTCATTTAGTTATTCTAGCAAGGACTATGCTTGTGATCCTAAATTATGTAGTGAAAATATAAAATTCAAAGTTAAAAGGCGTAAATTGGGCACATGAGGTACCATACATGAAACCACAATAGAAAACTAAAAGGATATTTATTTACACTAAAAACATATTAAACTGAAACTTTTCAAAAACATTTATATAGTAAGTTTTATCACTTTCTAAATACATCCTAAGTACAATAGGAGGAACCTATTTTTTGTTTAGTGAAAGATAATTACAATAGGCAGCAACTTCTATTCCCACTTTGCACCTTGTCCACCCTCTCCTCTGCTCTTATCGTACACTCATCTCACTTCACCTCTTCCTCATGTACTATGAAAGTCTATGTGGCCTCTATTCTTTGTGCCCACTATCCCTTATAACAATGGGCAAACTAATTTTTCTCACGGAAAGTCTCATTTTGTTGTTAATGACGATGACACCTTATATTGATAAGGATGAGATGAATATATTTGATTAAAAAAGAAATTAGTACATAAGATGAAAAAAAGTGAGATGAGTATGCAGGATGAGTATATAGGATCAGAAAAGAAATAAGTATATAGGATTAAAAAAGTATTTTTATATTTTTTAAAAATGCAAAGTGTATTAATATTGGAAAATTTATATTAAAAATAAAAATATTAATGTTTTAGAAAAAATATTTTTAAGAACGTGAAGATTTAATACCATCCGCATTCCATCCATCCCAGGTATGAATATTGAAATATGTATATTTATGAGTTATGAAAATTTTGCCAGTTTGAGGCTCATCTTTCAACTCCCTCAAAACATTGGTAGGGAAGCCGAATACGCAACACCGACACCAAGTTGCCTTCTCCCCCTTTGGGCTTCTCTAATCCATTAAAGAATGACATCTCTCTCTTTCTTGCATATGGGTGTAAATAGAGTTGGTGTCACCTGAACTTAACTAACTCAATATGATTCATAATAGGGTTGGGTTAGGCATTTTGAAAAAAATAAGTTATATAATCTAATTTAAACTAACTTGATTTCAAATGTGGATTAGTTTGGGTTAGATGATTGTTAATCTAACTCAATGGAATTTCGTATATGAGCGTAAAATATAATAGATTATTAAAAAATAGTCATATATTAACACAACATGTAAAAATTAACTTGATGCTATTGCTTTGAAATAAGATTATTTAGTTAGTCATAACTTGAAGAATATACTTTTATGGATGATTAATTTTTTATTCTCTCATGTAAATTTCTATTTAAAAATAAATTTAATTAAGCAAAATATTTTAAATATTATATATTTATCAACTTAATTTCTTACCTAAATTGAATTGATCTCTATTGGGTTAAAAGAGGATTAAGTTAATGCGTGAAAAATAGAGTTAAAAGTAGGATTAAATTAAATTTACAAAACGAATTCAGATTGTATTTACCTAAACCGAATCAACGGAACCGGATTTACACACTTAAGCTACTCTCGCCCATGATGGTTTTGCCGACTCCTCCTCACTTTCTGTAATTTCCCGGCCTTAATGGTTATACGTCTCCAGCTTTCTCTTTCTCCTTCGTGGTGATTTCGCAGTCTCATCATCACTTTCTGTCATTTCGTGGCAACGCATGAATTCACGTAGTCCCATGTAAGCGGAATTAGCCAGCCACTCCTCTTAGACTTTTTTTTTTTTTTTTTTTTTTTTTTTTTTATCATTATTATATTTACATACATCGTAGCACATATTACATTAAAATTCTGAGATATTCTTACAAATACGGAGATACATAACTCCACCAAAGAAATTTAGAGATACAGTTCCACAAAAGAATTAGGAAGACACAGCTTCCACTAAGCCAAAAAGAGACCACAGCTCCACAAATGCCCTATTACCGTTATGGCCACCAATTGATCACAACTCAGTTGGTACTCCTCTTAGACTTTAAGGTACCCTTTGCTTGGCTATTCCGCATGAGTAGTGGTGTAATTGGGGTTTATAAAATTTAAGTTTATTTTAACTTTAATCTTAATTTTATTTTGGGTTGAGATTTATATTAATAAATTTACATTTTACTTAAAAATGAGAAGTTTAGAATTCAATATAAATATATAAATAACAACAAATCATGTAAGTAAATATAACAATATATTGTCTAACTATAAACTTTTAAAAAATATAGTAATATAAAGAATATTTTTAGAAAAATTTAATATAAAAATAAAACAAGAAAGTTAATGAATATAAAGATAAATTATGGGAATAAAACATAAATAAAAATAATATACTCTATTTATAATATAATTACAATTGGTCAAACATGTATTCAAATATAAATATAAATAACATAAAATACACAAAATATAAAAAATATTATTTAAATATTATGTATATAATATATTTTATAAAAACAATAAATAAAAAATCAGGCTCGAGTTTACTTAAACCTTAACTTAATTATATTTACAAATCAAATAGTTAAAAAAAAAAAATTGAGTTTGATGAATTGGGTTCCGGCTCAATCCCTTAGCCCAAGTTGCACCCTTATTCACGACGCCACGATCCCGCCCTATTTAATTGCCTTCACGCAAATGGACGCTACAAGACAAATGTGCCCGATCACATGAATTCAATGTTTTTGCAATTTAAGATATGGTCCAATCAAACCAGTTTTGGGGCTGCTGTACCTGCATGTGGGCCACCACCGCACTCCAACATCCATCAGAGGCTTCCTCCGTATCACCACACGCCCGTGCCATGTGTGCACCGAACCGGGGGCGGTGAGACCGGTCAAACCGTGAGAACTGCGGTTGAACCGGGAAAAGGGAGCCGGTTACAAACCGGTCCGGTTTTTAAAACATTGCAAATGAGCAGGAATAAAGTCCTTTAAAAAAAAAAAAAAAATTCTTCCTTTTGATAAGTACACACATAATATCCTAACCAGGCGTTGCCTCATTGCTAGCTTCGGTTTCAGCTACGTTGTTGGCGGAAGTTCAAATCTTCATGGCATCATTCTCCCCAGTGTCAGTGGGAGCGTCCACCAAAGAAAGGAGTATAGGAACATTGTCAAGAGAAAAAATGGAATAATGTTAGATGGCTATAGAATAATGTATGGAAAATTTGTAAGTAAAGTCTCAGAAGCCTGATTGCAGTATGCATAAGTTGAGATAATTGTAACGTAGATGCCAGTAAAAGGAAGAAAAACAGCACACACTTAATATACTTTAAGAGGGTCGGTCATAGGATGGGAATTAGGATGCCTTATTATTATTTTGTGGGATAATTCCTCTTTTATTCTTAAAAATTACACATAATTCTTAATATACTCGCGACATTTAATAATTTTTTTTATATTCATAACATTTCACCATAAATTCATTTGATACCCAAATTGTTAAAATTACCATTATCTATCTTATTAAAAAAACGATTTTGCCCTTTTAAATTTTTTTCTAATTAAAATAAATCAACCTTAATATGATTTTCGAGTTATTTAATATCTTGTATTAATGATTTACTATCATCAATTGAATCATGTTAAGGTTAAATTATTTCAATTAAAAAATTTTAAATGGGCAAAATCATCTTTTCAATAGGATAGATAACGGTGGTTTTAACAACGTGTGTATTAGAAGAATTTAGAGTGAAATGTTATCGGTATAAAAAGAATTTATTAAATATTATGAGTATATTAGAAATCATATGCAATTTTTTCGGGCACAAGAGGAATTATCCTTTATTTTTTGTGAGAAAAAAAAATTGTTCTGTGCATTATTTTCAGGAAAGCCAATTAATGTGAGGTTGAAAACCGAGATCCAGCTCATGTTAGGCAGCTCAGGGCGTAGAGTATGCGTGCGGGATACAGATTTTGGCACATGGAAATTCGGCTGTTTTACGTGGGAGTTTGCGTGGCTTGGGAGCCTTCCCAAAAAGTTCCAGGGCGAAAACGAAAAACAAGGGATGGACCGCTAGGAAATCGATCCAGAAGCTGACGCTGGATGATTGCGGCAGCTTCTATATAGTGTTGGTGTCTCCCCTTGGAAATCTGCAATTTCCTTGGGAGTATGCAAGATCATAAAAATACGTAAATAAATAAGAAGTTTTTTTAAAAAATGAGTGGCAGGAGACAGCCACAGTGTTTCTTGGATGACTAGTGTTCATTGGAAAATGACTACATGGCAGCAGTCGAAGGCGCCCTCTCTCGTCTCTGCTGTTGGCGGCTAATCAGCAAGATTCCGACCCTCCCTACGACCTCACCAACGGGCGGCTCTTGGCCCTTTCACTATCGTCTCTCTACGTACGAAGGACCTACAGTCCATTCATGTGCCTGGACAGAATGCACATTTTACTTTTTTTTTTTTTTTTTACCATTTTCATGGCTGCCGATCATGCCGATTGTTGTTGTATCCGCCGGATATGCATGCGTTTCACCCAAATCATGTACGTTCGTGTCGTCCCTCTAAGTTAAGTTGCTTAATATAGAAGCTGCCATTGCAATAAATGACAAAAATAGATGCAAATATATCTTATTTCCAAAGATCTGTCTTTAACAGACCATGCTCTTCTCTATCGAAAAAAAAAAAAAAACAGACCATGCTCTCAGAGACAGATGAACAGCATATATATTGAAATCCTGTGTATATGTATCATCAGATCCTTTACTGGACAACATAGGCAGATGTACATGGCGCTGAGGCCGGGCAATTTACCTCTCTGATTTTGAAAATATCTATTTTAACTTCTTTTAAAAAATATTTTAAAATTTATAAATAACAGCTGAAATAGGTCGATTTTATCCCTAATGCCTAAAAAATTTTATTCTCACAAGTATAAGCCAATTGACTCTTTAAGCCTCTAGTACAGTGGGACTTTCTTATCCATGTCCATAATAACTGTGGCGTATGACTTTTTTCAACGAATAAAACCCATATGGCAACTTATGTGACAGGATTGACTTATTAATTATTAAAAAGTTAAATTTTAAACATATGGGCTAAAAGTTTTAGCATGAGCTTTTATTTCAGTAATCCATGTTACTAGGTTAAAAGGGATAACCTCCTTTCAAAGGAAAAAAAAAAAAGAAGAAGTTAAAAGTGATAACTCGATATCCTGTGATCACGAGTTTGAGAAAGACTCGATATTGTGGTAGCTAAGCCTAAACATGGGCGCAATACGCGGTATGTCTATCCATAGTTAGCATTTGTTTCTACTAACTGAGTTCATTTCATGTGTATATATATGTTTTTCCTATAGATATTACGACGAGTGAGATCTTGATGGCATTCATCTGGAGAGAGATGGAGCATGAAGGTTAATATATTTATTTTATTTCTTTTATTCATCTTAATGTGATAAGTTCCCGAGTAATGATCCATATGTACCTCTCATCAAAGAAATTGTAATAAGTTAAACATCAAGCCTTGAAAAGCAGATACTTCACTGTATATTATTTCATTTTTATTTAATGCAAAGTAGTTAATGTTTGTCTGATGCATGATAGAATTGGAAGATAAATTTGAAACCGACATCTATACCCAAAATGCTATTTTATGATGGAGGTATTACAGTATCAAACACACTCTACTATCAGAAATTCTGTTTTACATAAATAAATTTGGCTTTGTAATATTAAGTGCAATAATTTTCATTTAGCTAGTAATATATATTACTTGAAGATGGATTTATTGAATATTACATGGAGGCAAATGTGAATTTTGACGCTGAGAAAACCGTGGTGACATAACGGGGACTTTTCTTACCCCATGAAAGTGGGGAAATGGCGGGAGAAGCATCGAAGGATGGAATGAATTGCTTGGGAGCCCACGTCCGTGTGAAATGGTTGAGATTGTCCAATCAGTATGATTTTGTGAGCCGAGGTGATGCAAAAAGGGTGGCTGATTTCCAGTACTGTTTGGATTGACTTACATTGTAACCCACGTGTGTAATGGGTGAGTCGCCAGCTAGCCCGTCCAAACTCCCAAAGGCAAAAGGCAGGGTGGGGAGTGGGGACCCTTTCACACCGCTGCTGTCCCTTCTTTCTTTTGTCGTCTTCTGCTTCCCTGCCCTTTGCTTTCTTCGAATTCTACATATACCCCATCCAGCACACCCAAGCTTTTTCAAATGTACTCCAATTTCAATGGATTCCGCTACTGCTGCTGCCACCACCTTTCTCCTCTCTCCCCCTCCTGCCCCTGCGTTGGCCGACCAGGCAGCTGGCTCCGTTTTTGACCCATTCATGATTCAAAAGCAGCCCAAAATACCAGGCCAGTTCATATGGCCGCAGGACGACCTTTCCGTAACTCTGGAAGAGCTGGATGAGCCGGTGATAGACCTCCAAGGCTTCTTGGCTGGCGACGAGGTCGCCACCTCACACGCCATCCATCTGGTCCGCCACGCCTGCCAGCGTCACGGCTTCTTTCAGGTCATCAACCATGGGGTGGATGTGTCCCTCATTCAATCGGCCAGGAAGCACATCGGATGCTTCTTCAAGCTGCCCGTCGGGCAGAAGCTCCTCGCACGAAGGCGGCCCGGCAGCATGTGGGGCTACTCCGGCGCCCATGCCGACCGCTTCCAATCCAAATTGCCTTGGAAGGAGACGCTCTCCTTTGGGTACCATGAAAATGGGCCGCAAGACAATATGATCGTGGCAGACTACTTCATGTCTGCGCTGGGAAAGGAATTTGAGCAGACCGGGTGGGTACTGTTCTTACGTTGCAATATTTTAATATTTAACAGTGGAATGGATGGCTTTCGGCAGAAACTCTGACAGGATCGAGGTATTTGTGTTGTTTTACATGTTTCTCCTGTAGGTTAGTGTATCAAAGATACTGCGAAGCAATGAAGGAGCTTTCTCTTGTGATAATGGAGCTGCTGGCCCTGAGCTTGGGAGTGGAACGCCTGCACTTCAAGAGGTTCTTCCAAGAGAGCAGCTCTATTATGAGATGCAATTACTACCCTCCCTGCCAGGAGCCATCTCTCACGCTTGGGACGGGGCCGCACTGCGATCCCACGTCCCTCACCATACTGCATCAAGATTATGTGGGAGGTCTCGAAGTCTTCTCCAACAACAAATGGCAATCGATTCGGCCCAGGCCTGAAGCTTTGGTCATCAACATCGGCGACACATTCATGGTAATTAATTAACTCATCACCTTCTGCAATCTCAGAGGCCAAAGCAGACAATACATTTATAGCAGTATTTTTAAAATTTTTTTGATGTAACCTTTATAGTAGTAATGAAAAAAAGACATAATCATATGATTCATGAAAATTGTCTGGTACAACAGAAAGATGACATGTGAATTGCTAACATGTACTGTTTTGAACTAAAAAAGACGCCTCAGTGAATAAAGGAAACATGTGGGCTTGTGATCTTAATACACGCATGGCTAACATATACATATACAAGCCGCACACTTGGAGCGATAACAATGATCAGCAAGCATACTGCATACGTATACGTGATGGTGCTTTGATTTTTTAATTTGTGATGTCTAAGTCTCTAGCTGAATTGAATAGCATGATTTTATTTGATTACTAAGGTAGCCAGCTGGGAAGGCCAATGAAAGATGTGTACGTGAAAGGCAGTGGTATAAGGAGTGGGCCATCATCTGCTATATGTATATATAAAATTTTTATCTTCTATACAATGATTCATGCATGGTTTGTTTCTTTGCAGGCGTTGTCAAATGGGACCTACAAGAGCTGCCTGCACAGGGCAGTGGTTAACAGACACAAGGAGAGGATATCCCTGGCTTTCTTCCTCTGTCCGAAAGAAGACAAGGTGGTGAGCCCACCACAGGATCTTGTGGGCAGAGACGGTCCAAGGAAGTACCCGGACTTCACATGGTCCGCATTGCTGGAATTCACACAAAAGCACTACAGAGCGGACATCAGAACTCTTCAAAGCTTCACAAAATGGCTTCCTTCCCCAACAACCTAACTTGCTCTTTTAGACCCTTGTGATCATTGCAGCCTCTGCATTTTAATTATCTTCCTGTTAATACTAGCCAGTCGCCAGTTGCATGTGTGATTTTAGGTAGATTTGGGTCACGAGATGCACTTCCCATGTCGTTTTTACTTCACTTCCCTAGTTGTCGTCTTATTTTGTCCGGGTAACTAATATCTTTGTTGTCCCCGGCTCCATGTAATTTATAGGCTATTATTGGTACTATTTATGCTCACACACTCACACTTGTCAAGGAGGTACGTAATGAGCTTCAACTTTTTCGTATTAGTTAATGGTATTAAAGCCAATAAACAAATAAATATTTAGATATAAAGTTACATCAAGATCAAGTTAAAATTATTATTGAAAGAAGTGCCAACCCGAGTAGCCGGAAGAGATAAAGCACTCATGGTACTGATAGAGAGTGCAGTGTTAGGACGGCATATGGGTACAAATCGGATTCTGCAACCTTCCCCAAAGGCCAGGGCATTCTGTTTGGCACTGCTGTAGCTGTGATTTCTGGAAAGTAATTTTCATGTTATCGAAGGTGGAAGAAACAAGATCAGAAAAGAGCATACCTTCTTTTTTCTAGATTAGGATATCTACTCTCACACGCACCCCAACCCGTGTTCTGACATGAACCGCACGCACCAATCTAGCATGTACGTTAAGGTAATACCGACCCGCGGGATTAATTATCCTGACCCCATTATTAGCCGCTAATATTCTTCATGATCGTCACATTCCAATCTTCAATAACTCGCGTCGGCGTTATGAATTTCGACTTGACTTTTGATCAACAAAATTCCCACACGTACAACGAGACCGGCTTATCTGTTTGAAATCACAATCAGATACCGATTGCCAAATAATAATTATTTTTTTCTGAAATTAATTAAAACAAAGCAATATACGACAGCTCTGCACGGCCGAATCTACACTATCGGACGTGAAATAGTTCAACTATGACACAAACATGTACTATCATGTTACCCCGGCCGGGCTTCGTCTTTTGAGTTTGCCATCATTAATCCGATGGTGATGATCCATCTAGACTTGTTATTTTATTGATCCAAACCGTAGAAGCAGTACATCTCTTTATGGACGGACGATTGCATGAATAAATGGATGCCTTCGAGATTGTACAGTGGCGATTAGCCGATGATCGAGTGAAAGCATGAGTAGAGGAGTACCTAGTTTCTTAACTTGATAATCTGATATGGGGTTACAGACCCATAAAATGGCGAGGCGAACATATCGATGTGCTGCACCAGCCGGTAAATCCGAAGAAATCTGAACCTTTCATCTCGAGGATCCATGCCCCCGGACAGTCCATTGGAAGAAATATGTACCTTTCAACGGTTCAGATTATCTAGAGTCTGATCGTAAGTCAGATGTGGCGGCGCACACGTCTTTTTTTTTATCGTTATACAGTATTTGTTGCATGATTCCGTTGTTCGATTCTGTTTCTGTCCACGATGTGCATGGATTTTCAGTCCAGTCCTCATAATCTTCGTGACATTTTTCTAATCCAAGCTGTTGAGTTAGAATAAACCCAGCAACCGAACTATTCTAAATTATTTAGAATCCATTCTCCGGGATATCATCTTACATTGGCAAATGGATCCGTTTTTCAAATACAATATCGATAATCGAAACAGTGACAGCGCTAGCTAGCACGGCAGGAGAGAGATCTCTCTCTCTCTCTCTCACTCTCTCGCCCCCACTACCCACGTGCATCCCACGCGACACTAGTGCGGTGCAGGGCATCCCTAGTCGCCAATACCACCTTTCGTTTTTCGCCTTCTGGAGCTAAATGCATTCGTGGCATATACAGTTGGCTGACTCACGCAGAAATTTACAATTTTGACCCAGTTTTTTTAGATCCAAACCGTTGATTATTTTTAAAATATGTATTAAAATAAATGGGTTTAAAAGTTTCGGAAATGAGATTTTCAGAAAGTAATACGATGCAAATTGTCTTTTGCTCCGTTCTTTTTAGTCCTGGACGATCTAGGGACCTCCTATCATTGAAGGTGGTGTGTTCCCGTTGCTTAAGGCATTTGCAACACTCCCAAACGAAATAGCAAAAGGAAAGATCGAGAGCGAGAGTTTTGTCGGTATTAGCTAGTGTCGCTTTCAATCCTCCAAACAAAACAAAAGAACTCCTTTTCTCGAGAAATTGAAATCGTCAAGTGAAAACAACATTCCTGCGTTCCCTAATTTATTTCACACTCTCAGCCTTGGCGTTCGGAAATGGTAACATGTGTAAATAGTATAAAGAATCCTAAAAAGTGAGATCACCGTTGCAGGAAGAAAGGGAAAAAAAAAAAAAAAAAAGTAAGACAGGAGTGGACTCTGACGAGAGCAAAATGAAGTACAAAGGAAAGATAAATTGAATGGTTCTATGAAAAGATATTAAAAATTATTAAAATATAAAAATAAAATAGTTAGATACTTACTGTATTTAATGGATTGCAATTTAATGCACCCGGGTGCACTAAGCTTCAGTGCACCTGGGTGCCTTAAACCCATTTTAACCTGTTTTTTTATTTTTAAAATTTTTTTACGCAAATGTTAATTTAAGTGTATTTAACATGCGTATCAATTTTTATCATTTTTGGAGTATTTTAGATATTTATTTTTAATTTTTAAAAATTAGCGGCATTTTAGATAATTTTAAATTACCTAAAATGCCACTGATGTTCAAAAATCGAAAATAAATATCTAAAATACTCCAAAAATGGTAAAAATTGATACGCATGTTAAATACACTTAGATTAACATTTGTATAAAATTTTTTTCAAAAAATACAAAAATGGGTTAATGCACCCGGGTACATTGAAGCTCAATGCTCAGTGCACCCGGGTGCATTAAATCACGGTCCGTATTTAATACCTTTAACTTGATTTGTATTGTTACAATCCATTCCCCCGCACACTAACTTGGGTCGGTTTAGAAGAAAGAAATTTTTTTATTGGTAATTATCTTAACTGATATTATAATTGTGCTTTAAGACTTTCCTGCAATTTACATATAACATTGTAGTATATACCTAATAATATTTTTAATTTTCTACTCGGTCAACACTTCCATAAAAAGCAAAGAGACTAATGCCACAAACTAACTTTCCAAGTTTTGAAACCGCATCAAAGAAAGTGACGTAATTAGATAGGAGAAATTATGAATGAGAAAAATAAAATCAAGAAAGCGATGTGATATAATTATAAAATTAGAGAAAGCAAAGGTAAAATAGATATAGCATTTATCTCAAAAGATGTAAAAAAAATTAGAACTTAAAGTTAATAATAAAAAAGTAAGTTAGTTAAAATTTTAAGATGTTAAATTATATCAAAAATAAAATAGATAAGATAGCTGTGTATAATGACATATGAAAAATAATTAGAGTATAAAATTAATAATCAAAAAAATAAGTTAGTTAAATAACATCAAAAAGTGCATAATATGGAGTAAAGAAATTTTCTTTCATCTCTACAAAAGTACCTTTACTCAAAAAGGGCTCCTGTAGTGTTATTTGAAATCATTTTTATAGATATTTATTCCATAAATTTTATAAAAAGCAAAAGCAACTTGTGGGAAGGGAGCGGTACATTGGAAATGATCAAAAACTAAACTTTCATGGCTTATTTCAGAAAACGAACCGGTAAATCATTTTTATCAGCTCAATAAAGTATAATTTGTCAGGTGAAGTGACTTTTTGGTAAACAATTTATAAATTCAGAAATAGAGCGAACAATTGAAAAAGACCAAATAAAATCTCCTCTTGATGTAGCATATCTTTGAAAGAAATACTTCAATGAATTTGGGTTTCATTAGAGTAGTTTCATGAAACTCTCTTCATTTTCAATATGTTAATAATTATTACAAAAAATGCAATCCATTCATTATATTTAACATCATTTGTTTAGCTATATGATCAAGTTTCATTCATATCTAATTCTGTATAAGTCACGTTTGCTCAAAAATATGTACATTTATGTGTAAATTAAGGAAATACTTAGATTCATTTATATATTAGAATGTAATAATACTTTATAAAATCATTTATCCATGTATTAATGATATTTTAGAAGATTTAGATATTGAAAATACTACTTAAATTGATAAATAACATTAAATTATTTTATTACATTGATTTTACATGTTTATAGACAGAGCTCATCTATAGTGAAATTAGACAAATAAAATAGTTTTCATAATAATATAAATAATGTTAAATGTAATATACAAAGTGAAATTTCCACAAAATATCCACATGTTAAAAATGAAGAGGGTTCCATAAAAGAGTCTCCGATCTTTAAATTATCATTAAAATGATTTAAATGATCTAACTGTTTCAAATCATATAGGATTTTTGAATTAAATTTGTATTATCATTTCCAATACAGCTTATTAATTCGCAAGATAGCTTTTTAAATTTTCAACATAACTTTACTCATTCTTAATATAATTTTACTAATTCATAATACATTCTTATGGCAGATACGGATTCAATCCAATAATCTTGAATGTATTATTTGAAAGACCTAACTTTTCTTCTTGGTAAGCCTCGTCATGTTCTATTAAAATCAGCACATGTATGCCACATGCAATGTGGAAATCAGACGCTCACTTTTTTCTTGTTTTATTGTTATTATTTTTGGATTGGGGGAGAGATTCGTCCACATGAGAGGATTTAATTTTATACGATGGAATATAAATCAAAGTGGTAAATCGGATTTGATGGCGTAGAAACCTTTTATTCATACATAAAAAAAGTTCTTGATAATTAATTTGTTCTGTAGCTGAAAACTTATTAAAAGATTGGAATAAGGATAAATTTTTATAAAAAAAAAATCACCTAAAAAGGGGTAGTTTATATGGGCCCACTACCATTTAATTAGGTTACATAGAGACGGTTCCGTATAATTCTTTCAAATTAAAATTTTTTTTTTATGCTTGATGGGCAATTCAATTCATCAATTGTGTTTAACATTATTTCTTTATCTAGATGACCGAGTTTCAACTAAAATCAAACATGTACATGAGCCACGTTTTCTTAAAAATAGGCATTTTCATATATAAATTGGAAAAAGTGTTTTGATTCATTCATATATGTATTAAAATATAATAGTACTTTACATAATCATTTATCTACGCAAAAATGATACATTTAGACTGTTTAGATGTTAAAAATACAACCTTAAAATTGATGTCTAATATTAAATTATTTTATTACATTAATTTTACGAATTCATAGATGGGGTCATGCATAGTAACACTAGATAAATGAAACAGTTTTCGAGATATTATAAATTATGTTAAATATAAGATATAAAGTATCTTTTCTATTAACTATCAAAATATTCAAAATAAAAAGAGTTATATAAAAAAGAGGATCTATTGAAGCATTTCTGTAATTTATACATGTATATTAATGTTTCAAGTAGACTATTCTAAAATTTACCTCCCCTTCCAATCGGAAAAAAGAAAAAAAAGGAAAAAAAAGAAAGAAAATTTACCTCCCCTGCACTTCCAAAGCCCGTGGCTTTGGCACTAGGAGGGTAAGATGCGGATGGTACACTTTCAGAGATAATCAACATTTATCACTAGATGGGTCTAGGACAAGATATCCTTTCTAGATTTTGATATTTCTGGCCTGGCGTTGGTCAGATAACGTATGGTCATGTATAGAAACAAACAAATCAATTTTACCCAATGGCTTCCTACCAAAAGACAATGTACCTATGTCATTATTTCAATAAATAAATGAGAAGGGTCGCTATCAGCTAGTAGCTATAGCTAGGAAGCCTTATCTGTTTATTTATCCTGTATATGATTCGTTCATTCATCGTTCGGTTCGGCAGTAAGAAACATATAAAATTCTCAATAACTAATTTAGGATGTTTAGAAAGTGACCAAATTTTTGAAAAAAAATTTAAAATAAAAAAAAATGATGTGATATGATAAAGGTAATGATAAAGGATAAAAAAAAGAAAATTAAAATAAATAGATTACGTATGTGCGAATTGTGTACAAATAATTGAAATACAAATAATTGAAAAATAGAACCGTTGTACTGAAAGAAATAATAAGTAATTAAAAAAATTAAATATGGAGAGTGAAAAACTTTTAAATGAATTTTTTATAATGTAGATTAATTAAGACCCTAGATTAAAAAATTTTAATTTGAAATGTCTTTAACAAACACTTTCCATACGTGAAATAGATATATAAGGGATGACGTGATGGATGCCAGGCCGGGGCCCCTGCGTTGTCTTGTCATTGGTCCGTCGTGCCAAAAATGAATCTCTCATCAAATCTCTACCCCATTGATTGGCCCTAACTTTTCTAATTTGGCAATCGTGTAGAAGATTAACGAGGCTTTTTTTGGCCTTGCCGAGTGTCCTGCTTCTCTACAGTGAACTAGGGTTCTTGTAAGCTACATTCAAAAGCTTTTACCAAATAAGTAAGTAAACGTGCTCAGCTAAATCAAACAAATGTGCGCACTAACTCTTCCCATATTGCACGGCTAAAAAACTAAGGGTCTGTTTGCCCATGTTTTCCAAATAGAATTCGCCCAATCTTTCTAATTTTTGTCTTCATTTGGCCCTATATTGGATCGTTACTACATTTCTTCCGACGCCCGAGCTTCGAAAAATTAACAGCCCCGAATCAAAAAGTTTTTAAAAATACGGACTTTTGCATCTCTTGGCAAACAAGCTCTAATTAAGTTTTTGCCTGAAGTGTTGATAAATGTATTTTTCATCAGCTATGTTCAAATTAATATGAAAATTTTAAATCTACATCTGTAAGGTTTAATGTAATATCCTTGTTAAGGGTTTGAGAAGAAAAAAGAAATGCAGAAAAAAATTTTAAAACGAATTTTACAAATAAAAAGAAAATATGGGAAAATAAAATAGGAATGATTTTCTAAAAATAAACAAACACGCTTTCATATGAAGAATAACTAGTCGACAAACTCGATAATTATATATAAAAAAAAGATTGTCTGATATTAAGTATTCTGGGAAAAAGAATTTCTGTTCCTTTCCCTAGTTATCAAGCTGGGTCTAAATTAGGGAGAAGAAAAGTGTAGACCTTGGTGCAACGGTAATAGTTACAGGATTTGGGACGGAGGCCAGCATGCAGCGTCTTTTATTTCATAAAAATAAATTAAAATGTATAGATATTTTCTAGTCTCTATGACTATGATGATATATTCTTCTCCAATGCAACATTTTCTGTTACAAAGTAATGGATGTGGATGAAATGCTACCTAGTATTTAAACAGTTCATGTCTTGATGACAAACTTACCTTGCTAATATATAGATAATAAAAATAATAAAAAACTCCTAAATTGAATAAAAGAGGGTAAGAAAAGATTTTAAAAAATGAGACGATTTAAGAAACCTAAATTAATAACCTAAAAAGAAAGAAAAAGAGAAGGGAAAGTAGACAGGGATTCAGGACTCTGATAAAGGAAGCAACCAAAATAGCTGATGAAGAAGCTGGGCCGGGCGTGGGGGCCTCTTGGATTTGGCAGTTTATTTCTATTTCTTCTTCCAGAACCATCTGTTCACATCCCCAGCAATGTCATAATTCTGCAAGCTCCTTCTATAGTAACACCCTCATCTTGTGTGCAAGAAAGAAACCTAGCTATTTTTGTACGCTTGCTGAGGCTCAGAAACATGTGGGAAGCCAGGTGTCGCATGTTCTTGGCATTGACAGAACTTGGAAAAGTTGATGATGTCTGCTGTCTCCATAACACAATGCAAAGCCCTTGCGCGTTTATCATTGCTCACTTCGGGTCGCAACTCGCAACACACAGACGCCCCCTCACCACCAATCAGTTTTCCATTCATTCGCTTGTATGAGATACTCAAATTCAACAGCCCAACATCTTACATCTACATCCACTAAACACTGGTTTGAGCTAACTAATAATTAAGAGCACCAAGTTGGGTAATTGGGTTGACATGGCCCAATCCGATTCTCATTAATTAGGATTGAGTTGAAATTTCTACGCTGGACTTAAGAAAGCTAAAAGTTTCTTGTGGCCTGATTTGAAATAAAGTTGAATTGAGGTGAGAGACAATCTTACCAAAATTTCAATTGGATTCATGCAATGACAGCTAGTGATTATATATGTAATGCAGAAACCGATAGCGCGCGTACTTTTTGTCCTATGTAATTATTTTTTCTCTCTTCCTACTCTCAACTGATAAAACTCAAAAATGAAACCATAAAAAAATCTCAAAAATGAAAGGACGATGTTTATACAAATTCACCCAAGAGTTTATTCCTAGAGTACAAAAGAAATGATATATATATATGGAAAATGTTACGGTGTAGGCGACTGCAACGTACAGTCCATGGACTATGAGCCCCATTTAATCATGAATGAGAAATCTATTCAATTTATTATATTTAAAATTGTTCACTTTATTAGCATACCAATTTTTATACAAATTCAACATGTGTATAGTCCCTATCTTAAAATAGTGCAATATCAACGTAATGAAATAGTTTAACGTAAATATCAAGTTTAAAGTGGTATTTTTAATATCTAAACCGTCTAAAATATGATTTTTATATGGATAAATGATTATATAAAGTTTTATTATAATATAATATGTGTGAGGCCCATTTTACAACGGATGGCTACGCATGATTGGATCTCTATATATATATTGGGTTGCTTGTATTGGAAGTGGGCAACTTTAAGAATTTATTTTTTAATGATACTTCACTAAGCATAAAGTAACTTATTTTTAGGAAATTAATGATTTTAAACATTTGTGAGATGCGTGGAGGGTAGGAATATTTTACAAGGACGCCGAGCCAAATAGGTTGGATGACTCCAAATTGATATAATATCTTTCATTTAGATTAGGGAAATAGAAAGTTATTAGGATGAGATGAGAAGTAATTGATGAGATTCACTCTATAATCACTTCTATTCAATTTTTCGTTATTTATGATAATTTAATTTAATTATAAAATACAGTTAAAATATGGAAATTAGATTTATTTAATAAACTAGCTAAGATAAATTTGAATTTAGTATGATATTAGAGCCACAAACCTACTTTAGCCTAAGCATAGCATTCCTCCTAGCATTCATTATAAAGCGGAGACACCGACGTCTAAAATTATTACCATAACTAACCCAAGCATGCAAATGATGCCTTTAATTGACCGCCCCAAGCATAGCCCAAGAGAAGGTCATGCGAGTTGATGCCTTATCCATGTATAAGGCTACTTAAGTTAACTTTATAGCTCTCGCAGCGTCAAAGTTATTGTGCCTTGTCACGTTATGACATTATCACAACAAATGGCTATCTACACTAGTAAACCACCTTCATCTTATTATTTTACTTGATTCCATAATAAAATATTCCTTAAGTCTCTTGTTCAAAAGATAATAAACTTTAAAAAAAAAAAAAAAGCAAAAGGATCATTTTGGACTTGTCTTCACAAAAAATAAAAAATATATGGAGCTTGAAGAAGAAGAGATCTTACTCTCCAGGTTTGTTTATGTTACCACTTACCATTCTTCTTTCATTTTTCCTCCTGCTTCAATGGTAAGGTTTTAACCACTTCTCCTTAACTCCAATCCAAGGATATATTTTCTTATATAGCAAAAAATGTATTTTAATTTTTTTATAGAAAGTCCTTGAATCAAAGAAGTCTTTTTTTTTTCGTGTAATTTTTTTTTTCTTCTTTACCTCTTCTTATGCTTGCTTTAGTTTTAGATCTTAGAAAATTATGTAAATGATCAAATTTTATATTATAGTACTAAATTGAAACTATCATGAAATTGATGGCTTCGATATTAAAAAAAAAATTATATATGATTTTTTTTAAAAAAAAAATTCACCTATCAGATGGAGCACGGTGGTCTTATCTGATTCTTGCCGGCTTTACGATTGCCAACTCCTGATCAAATTGTGCTACATACGATATATTACAAAAGTTAAATCTAAAATATATCCATAAAAGATGATGAGTCGATTCCAACGCCCACGATACACGTATGGGTAGCCAGCCCTATGCATGAATGCTAATAAGCACCACTCATACCTCGTCTATCTCACTGTCGTATCAGCACAAATACGTATATGAATCCACGTACGGTTGCACATTTTATTTGCTCGATAGCTGTGCACGTGTATGGTACATAAATCCAATTCTAACTCGAAGCGGTGCTAGATATTTGCAATACTTTGGTAGGGAGTGTACAGAAGATGAATGTTGGACATACAGAACATTAATGAAGATGAAGATATATGAGGGCGAGCATTGAAAGGGTCAACATCTGTTAGCGGCAATTGTCTGCCAGAGTGGCAGCATACCCCATTGGCCTCCCTCGTGCTCTGCTTTCCAACCATGCTCTTCTTCCCCCCACTTCACATGTGGTGGGCAGATGACAAAAGACGTTCCACGTGGCGTCTGACCCGCTCATGTCCATCTTTTGACTTATGTACATGTATTAACCTTCTGAATCCATCCGTCGACAACGTTCGCATGAGTCGCCTCTGCAAGAAACTAACACCGGACCCTTTTTTTTTTTTTTTTTGCCATAAATGTGCAGATTCATCTTACATCACACGTCTGGCCGAATTTAGCATAATTTAGATGGGAATTAACATTCATATGAACCAAAATATTAAATTATTTTCATCCATACCAATCATTTAAAATATTTTCATCCACCTCAACACTTTTCCTACTAAAATTATGTAACATCAGATATTACGTTGTACAAAATATCCAAAAAAATAAAATTAAATGAGCCATCCATGTACAAAAAATGCTCCTAAATTGCTAAGACTAAGGTGCAGCTTATTTGACATTTTATCCATTCGTACTCCATTTTAACTTCAAAATATAACAATGACAGTACTTTCAAAATCATTATCATAAATGAAAAATAATTTAGTTTTTATTAACTTATATGTTGATTCACATAGATTAAAAAATAAGAGAAGCGGTCTGGTGCTTAAACGTAACTGATCGAACCCCTTGTATATAAGATAATAATATTGTAAATCCAATTGTTATTTGGCTAAGCAACAATCTCATATGTTATATATTTTTTAACTTATTTTTCTTCTTCTTTTTATATGGGTTTTCGTGTATGTAATTTATATATCAAATTTTTTTGAATATTCTTGCACCTATTTTATAAATTTTTTAAAGTAAAAATTTTAAGCCCATCTCACTTGCCTGGCCCATTTAAAGTGCATTTTTTTAATAAAGACTTTTTAATCTAAAAATTTTTACTCTTCGTAATTACTATATTTTAAAATTATTTCTTTGTATTTTTCTACATAATTACTCATACAATTAACTTATCTATTTTAAATTTATTCTCTTTATATCTCGTCATTACCCCTATCATATTAACATCGCGATCTCCTATTAAACCCATTTTAACTCATTTATTTATTTATTTTTGAAATTTTTTTTATGCAAGTGTTAGTTTAGTATCTTTAACATGTGTATTAATTTTTACAATTTTTGAAATATTTTAAATATTTATTTTTTATTTTAAAAAATCAGTAGCATTTCAGGCGTCAAGGGAACTAAAATTCCTAAATTTGCTACGGAAAATGCAACGATTAGACATTCCTCGTCAATTTTTGTTTTTGGTTTTTTCCTGCACATTTTCTGTGGCATGCACGGACCTCATCGAGCTATTGCCATTCGTGCATGCCGTACCAGTACTATTTTTCTTTTCCGTGGATTCGAATTCGAGTCTTTGGTTGGGGAAACAAGGTAAGGCCTAATGATGTCAGTAGAGTAGCTATTTAACAAAGTTGAAATGATGGGAATGGCTATTAAGGGTGCGTTTGTTTAGCATAAAAAAATGTCAACTAAAACTTTTCAATCTAAAACTTTTCACTCTCCATAATTAC
>JAXCLR010000001.1:68629954-68668679 GCA_035584095.1 Annona squamosa
TATATCACATCATTTTCTATTGATTTGACAACTTCTACTCAAAAAACTTTTCATCAAAAGTTTTACCTCCAACCAAACACACCCTAAAAGTGTTAAGAGTTATAAAAATAGAAGCTGCTCTTAGACTTACATGACGAAGCAGCTGACTTGAGTAAATGAGTAGTGTATAAGGTAGAAGGTTCATAGTTCTGAGTTGGGTAAAGATACTTGCTTTATTATCCTTTTCTTGAAGTCATCATCCATCAGCTACTCAGCTACTTGATCATCTCAAATAAGTGACATAGTTAAAAAAATTCTATATAATATTTGTTGATAATATGTTGCTATATAGTAAGGCCTATTTAGAAAGTGGTAAACTTTTGTTGGTGTAAAATTTTTTGAAATGAAAGAAATTAATATGATATGACAAAGATAACAATGAGAAATAAAAGAAATATAATCAAAATAGATATATAAGATATATGAAAGGTCGTGTAGAAATAATTGAAAAATAGAATAATTTATATAAAAATATGAAGAAATGATTAAAAATAGTGTAGTTACAGGAGTAAAACGTTTTAGATTGAAATTTTTTTCTTTTAGCAAATACACCCTAAATTATGTACTTTTTTTATTTTTGGATTGAGGATGTTTGGACAAGGGAAATAAGTGGTAGGAAAAAAAGAAAAAAATGAAGTAACAAGTTATGTTGTCCAAAATAAGAGCAAAATAACATATTACTAGGCTAGCAACTAGCTAGCACCAAACTCAAAGTTGGCTAGCTACATAAAAGAATGGTGACCCAAAAGGCTTTTTTCTTATCATGTTACAGGCGTTGAATAATAAGAAAATAGTAAGAGGTGTATCAAGGGAAAGGGTAAACGAAACAAATGTTTTAAGCTAATTTTGAACTATATACCTTCAACCCATACACACCCTATACATAGCTATGTCAATAACTTAGTCATTCAAGTGGTTATAAGGCTTCTTTTCAAACACACAAAAATTGAGAAAATTTTTCCACTTTTCCTTGCCCAACTTTTTCACTCTTATCCGAAATCTTACTTATCTCATTATATCACTTTTTCCACTTTTACATTTGTATTTCAAATATTTTCTTATGTATTTACATAACTACATTATTTATTTTTACTTTACCTTTATTATTCATATTACTCTCTCATTTAAAAAAAAAAATCATTCCCACTTTCTTATTCCTACCATCTATATATCAATTTTCAAAAGTTGCCTCAGTTGAATTTTTTAATTAGGAATTTGGGTTGGTATGTTGTGTGGCCACCACGACCCCTCTATTTTTTAATTTTTATAAATGTATGGGTCTTACTAATATTTTTTTCATTAAAATTTGATATTTTAAAATTTATTTTGTATTTTACTTTTATTTTTGAAAATAATACTCATTCTTATTTTATTATTTTTTAAATACAATAATGAAATATTAAATAAAATTAAAAATAAAAAATTTTACTTAAGAAAATATCTGAGTAGGACCTGCATATTTATGAAAGCAAAAAAAAAAAAAAAAAAAAAAAAAACACTCCGCGCAATAAAAGATCGTCAACGTATGAATTTTCGATATTTATGTAGCTAGGTATGACGTTGTTCTGGCATACATGCAAGGGTAATGTGCCAAGCCGCCAGGGGCAATAGCAGGACATAGTTACAAGTGCACCATTTCATTGCATGCTTGTTGAGTGTTGCCTACAGATGTACAAATGTAGCGAGCGCTAGCAAGCACTGGAGAGAAGTAAAGCTACTTCAGCAGTCCCAAAATTAAGGGTGAAACTTAGGTCAACCTTAATTCTAATTTTAGAATCTGAATTTGGGATAGAACTGAGCTTTTAATCTTGATTTCAGGTTAAAATTCAAATTAATCTCAAAGCAACAAAAGTTGAAAGTTATTAGTAGAACATTATTGCATTTGCACTAACTAATTCTAAAATATATTTTTAATTAGGACAAACTATTTATTTATAATTTACACATGGATATATATAAGAATCCCGTGACATATTTAATTTTGATAAAATTTGGCCTTTTAATTAAAAGATAATGTTAAGTACAATAAACGGAATAAGTTCTCTATCAACAATCAATATAAGAAAAATAAATGGAGTTACATAAGATAACTATCACAAGAAGTTTAATAAAAATAGGACTTATATATTTCATTTTTAATTAGCATGCGTGTAATAATTATAAAGAATTGATACATTTATAATTATTTACAAATTTAATTAGCATAAATGTAAGAGAATAAACTTTTTATGGACAAATATAGATGATATTTAGGTTTTAAAATAAATATTTTATAATTTAATTAATAAATAATTACATGAAAATATTTTTATTATAATTATAGTTAAAATGCTTGTTGCATAAATCAATATAATTCTTAAACATATTAAGGGGAGCTTCGAGTTTGAACCAGGTTAGGTTTCGATACCGGTATCAATATTAAAATTTAATATTGATTCGATTTCTTTTAGGTCAGTTTAAACCAGGTTTACTTTGAAAAGTTCAAAAAATAAAAAAACGAAACAAAACTCATACGTAATTTTTTTTAAAGTCAATCGAGCTAATTGGAACCAACCTAATACAAAGTTAAATCATTACTCAAAACAAGTTGCGCGCAGATGTACAAATGTGGCAAGCACAAGAGAGAGGTAGAGCCACTTTAGCAAACCCAAGGAATACATTGCGACTTTGATTACCACATGAAAAACCATGAATCATTTGTAAAGCAGTCTCAAGAGAAATGGAGTCAGCCACACGCGTTTATAATTTTTAGAATATCAATTTCAAATATAGCTACAACTTGTACCCATATTTTGATATGACGATATATCTATAAAAACAACATAAATAAAGAGTCCTGATATAGTGCACTTGGTCACATAACATTTTTTTTTAAAAAGTTATTTTTTAGAATTCATATAGGGCCCGAGCATGAAGTTACCTGATATATAATTGTTACAGTTTTAGTTATTTTTAATATTTTATTTTGAATTTTAAAAATAACAAGTAAGCCAGTTCTCATTGCTTTTTTTTTTCTTTTAGAAGTAAAATATTAAAAATGATAAAAATAAAAAATTTTATATGCCAACACCATGCTTGGGGGCCCATTTAAATATGTAACGAATTCAAAAAATAAAACATTTGGTGTATTCAAGAACGACGATATCATTAAAATTGATGTTAAAAGTGATATAAAATTATCATCCCTGACAAAATTAAAGTAAAAAGAAATTACTCTAATATAATTAAATTAAATTCAACAAAATGATATAGAAGATACCAAGCAAAAACGGTCTATGCCCATGTACTGTCCTTTTTAAAAGAAATCACGAAGGAAGATTTAACATTTAAATAAATTTACCACATTACCTAACAGAAATTAATGACGTCGACTCATTTAGAATTTAGGGATAAAATATGCGATCATTTATACCACTTTTTATAAATATGTAGTTATATATAGAAATGAGTATAAATTGTGATGATATTCAACCCCATATTATTTGAAAAAATGCAGAGTCGCAAGAGGACGGCAAGGCAAACGAAACTAAATACTATAATCATTTGTATTTTAATTATTATTCTTTTCTCTTGAATTTATTGATTTTATGAATAAGTTTTATGATGATTAAACATTTGCTTATGTTGCCGACATTATATATGTTTAATTTCTTTTTTCAGTTATTAAAATAAATTCGGTTAGGCAATCATGGTTCATGGCCTTCATGGCCTAATAATCGTTTCTACTTGATTGTGATGGAGGTGATTTAATTGCAACCCAATAATGTCCAAATTATTCGTTAGCTAGGTTGTCTACTTAAGTGGCTGCCCTAATCTTATCTTTTACAGTGTGCTACGATCTTAGAATCCGTAATAATGTTGATAGGCTAGGTTGTCCAAACTGTAGCCCAATGCACCTAGTTAACTATTCCACCCAATTAAAGAGGATTTGCCTCCCCAACTTTAGTTTTGTATATTTTTACATTTACTTTATAACCACTTCTTCATTTTGCAAAAGCTACTTGCTTTGGAACACTGTTTGTAAAAATATGACAATTTTTACTAGGTCTTATAACCCACCTAGATTAGATCAGGGTCATATGCCGCGTGATACTGATGGCAAGATCATTAATGATAGAGTAACTTTTTTTTAAAAAAAAAAGGAAATAGATCAGTTTTGCAAACAAAGCTCATATTCGAAAGTGTTTATATAGAACCATACTCAATAAAATTGCAAAACTCTAAAAAGACGATTATGCGAATGCAAATATCCTTTAAAAGAATTTTTAAGAAAGTAATAATTTATGCGGAATGTCAATGGACCGACTGCAAGTCATTTCATTAGGGATGGTTAATTATTATTGATCAGTAGTCAAAATTGATAAGCCGCTGAAGGCATTTGATGTTATTGTATAGATGACGTACGTAATTAGCGTAATCAAAACTCTTAAGGAACATTTAATTTAATAGAACTGAAGCTGAAATAATAAAACATTTAATAACAGGCTTGAATTGCCTCGGCCACCGACCATGTTTTAGACTTGTCTGCAGGCTAGACTTTTTGCGGGGAATTAATTTCAATTAGCTTTCCCCAGTAATAATAATTTTCAGGATTATTTGTCTTATGAGATTCAGTAAAAAATATTTATCAATCTAAACAAGAATCTAAAAATATTTTTGAAGAGTCTTGATGCAATATACCAGGCTGCAACTTCAGTACGTTTCAGTCGATTGTTATGTTTCCTATTTTCAATTTTTATTTTTATATAGGTCCAAATGTATGTAATTTATATATTATTTTAACATTTTTGAATTTTTAATATATTTTTTTAGAGTTAGTTTCACGTGTACTTATGTATTTTATGTCTAATTTCATTTATATTCATAAAATTTTAAAATTTTTAGGTATGTTCAAGTATTTTATCTAAAATTTCACTTATATTTACGCTATTAGAAATCCGTTAAAGGGATACTTAGCCCTGTGAAATAACGAATATATTCATGTCCTAATTATGATTGTATAATTAAAAATTCACATTCTAATACATTTTAATACTCTTATAGTTCTAAAATTGTATATTATATTTTTTGAAATTATATATTATTTGAATATAAATTTTTATATTCAAGAAAACAATCCTAAGTTATATTAGGATTTAAGCATAATGTCATTTCATAGAGAGGCAAAAAACATCTTTAACACATCTCTAGCAATATAGATATAAATAGAATTTTAGGCAAAATCGGTTAG
Organism: Annona squamosa; assembly: GCA_035584095.1. Taxonomy (NCBI): domain Eukaryota; kingdom Viridiplantae; phylum Streptophyta; class Magnoliopsida; order Magnoliales; family Annonaceae; genus Annona; species Annona squamosa. The sequence continues at coordinate 68,635,224 of JAXCLR010000001.1, forward strand.
TATATGTGAAATTTTTAGAAATCTATGAGTACAAATGAAATTAGGGATAAAATTTATAGGTACATGTGAAATTCACCATATTTTATAAATTTCTTTTAAAAAAATACCGATCTCACTCTCCTTACATGAAAAATGGTAAAATTTTGTAAAAACTACATTAAAAATTCAAAATGTTAAAATGACGTATATAAACTCTATAAATTTGGACTTAAAAGAAAATAAATAGAAATGGGACCCATGACAGCCGGCTGTATCAAAAGTCATTTTGAAATAGTGATTATAGGCCTCGTATAGTGCATTTAAAAGAGTTCTCAATCTTCGGCACAATTAGTTGAAATGTTCCTGCCATATTCCTGAAATAATTGCCAAGTTAGATTCCCATAGCAGGCTAGCAGCCCACGTTTGGAATTTTAAGGCACCCGTCTTTATCGCATCCTTACAGTCTAGATTCCAACCAGAGGCAACGCTAAAGATAGTATCCCATATTTATTTATTTGTTTGTTTGTTTGTTTCATTTGTTAAGAATAATGTTTGGATAGAAAAGGGCATGTTAGCATTTGCCAAGTGTATAAGTATTTTGGCAATTACCTTAAAAAAAGTATTTTTGGCAATTACGAGATCTTCAGTAGTATAAATTAATTAAAATAGGACAGATGAGTTACAAGTCAATATTCGCAATTATCTATCAAAATAAACAGAAAAAGTACCTCTCCTAACCTTTCAAAGGCAACTTGCTTTTTGAGCTGATTTATTTTAAATATTAAAATGTATATTATTTTTGGAGACAACTAAAATACCTCTATATTTAAAAATTAAAAAATATATATAGACACTTTTCCCTTAAGCCGAGATAAATATACAAAAATAACAAAGAAAATATATGTATAAAATCAAAGCCCAACAACCACAAAGAAAATCAATCTAAAACAATTATCAATGGACTTTAGAACCAACAGCCCACGTAGAGCAAGTCCAAACAAACCAGGCCTACTAACCACCAGACAGGCCTGTCCAGCCTTGGCCCACATGAGCAAAGCTCTAAACCACCCTTCAGCAAAATGGGCTCAACCAAGCTTCAACCTACAGAAACTAGGCTCTACAATAGTAGCCCACCAGCAAAACGGGCTCAGCCAAGCTTTAGCACACAACAACTAGGCTTCACAGTAGTTGGGATCTAGCTCTAACCCACAGCAATAGCCCACCAGACACCAAGCTTCAGCCTACCTGGAACAAAATGCTCCAACAAGACAGCAACCAACAAGAGACGGGATCCACAGTTGTGGCCCAAGGCCCGCACACCCAACTCCCCTTTATAAATAGAGGAGTAAGTTCCAAGCACAACACACAAGATGAGACACCCTAAAGGGGGAGGACGGGAGTCTGCAGAGCTCCTTGGTGCCCCAATTTCTCCTCTTCTCCAAGTTCTAGTTTTTCCTTTTTCTAGCTCACTCTCCAGCTCTCCCACCCTCTCTCTCCCTCTTCTTCAGATTTTTATTTTAATTTTTTTCTTTTTTATGCCTATGTAAACGACTTCGGGTTAATAGATCTTTGTCACATATATTTTAATCCGAAAATCAGAATTCAAGCTGGGTACGACCAGTATTATTATTCAATGAAAATGGGGACTGATCTCCCTTTTAAGATCAGTGGCAACTCCATCTAGAGGTGTAAATCATTTGGCTATTGAGGTTATTCCTACATGTTCTATTTGATTTAAATACTAACGCTTTTCATTGAGTTGAAGCCGCAGTGAACATCGGGTCGTGCCGTCCCACCGCATCCAGCAACATGTGCAACCACCATGCCGCTAGATCTGCCCGTCACGCTGCTGAATCCTTGGGAATCTTGTGCATATGCCGCTGCTCCCGAAACGTGAAGACTAAATTCAAAACCGAGGCCTATTTTATGCAAATATTCACTCTCTGAAACATACTAACAACCCTTCCATTCAATGAGAAACGTAGGTTCCGGCCCAGATTTCTTAATGCGAAAAAGGCATCCGAGCCCATCGTAGTGTCCGCGACGGGTGCTACAATATATTTTTAAAAATAGACAAAATTGATTTATAAATTAAATGTACCTACTTTAACAAATTTTGCTGAGACATCTACATTAACAATTTTATAAAAATAAAAAGAGTGGTCCATGTGAACTGGTCGAAGTTTGCTCACAACCGCAGGCCGCATGGGAGCATGTCTCGATTAAGTAACACGTACAATATAACAGTAATTCTTTAAAATTTTAAAATATTTTTCTAGATAAATATCTAATTATGCTTATTCTTCAATTAACTTAAATAAATAAAATATAAAGTTTCTTAATGATCAATTAGTTGACTGGAATGGACGATTTCACTAATTGAGTATTCCAAGCCGGTGTTAAACGACTATACTATTACCAAATATACAATCGAAACACGTGTCAAGTACATGGGCTTGGCTCGTACCATTTTAAATGGGCCCCTCCATCATCTATATTAACCGTTTTCAGTTTTCCACACTACCGTTATGATACGTTTCAAACTACTAAGAGATAGAAAGTCTATTAACTATATATTGGACGTTAATAATCCCAGCCCAATGTAATCTACTGATAAATTATTCAAATTATACTATATTCATTTTATTGTCACAAATTTTAAATAAAATATTTCTCTTGCGGAATTAATAGAAAGGAACCGTGAAGACGAATGTTTCTTAGTACTCACGCAGACGTTATTGTGAGATAATTAGATTTCTATAGGTAAAAAAGTAAAAGAATTGCGATTTTGTTCGTAAACACGGGATTTCTGATTAAAACACTTTTATTACAAAAAAGGTTATATTTTTGAAAATGGAAAGGCATTGTAGGGCACCCAAGATTGGATCGATCGAGTTCGGGGCTAACACAGTGAGTGCGCATTGAGCAATTGGGAAGGAGACCAGATCTTTTTAGCCGGATGCACGGCCTCCTCCGTGTTTCCGCCCAAAAACTTTTTTTATTTTTATTTTTTTTCATGGATAAGTAAATTTAAGTATATTAAATTTATAATTTCAGTTTTATTATTTTTGGATGATTTTTAAGTATTTTTCTGGAGTGCTTCATCTGTAGCATTGAGCGGTGAAAGTACGCTGTTGATCCCCGCCGTAGTGTCCACTGACGTCGGGGAAATGACAATGCCTCTGCGTTAGTACATAGTACATGCCTCTCCAAGCGCGGCATGCCCTGCCACAAAAAACTCGTAGGCGATCAGATGGGATATATGAAAGAAATGGGTCATGAAGAAAAAGCTGAGTGAATAATTTTTTTTTTTTAAAAAAGAAAAAAAAACAAAAGAAAAGAAGAAGAAGAAGAAGGTTGAAAAAAAAAAAAAAAAAACTGAGTGGCAAACACTAAAACCTGCGTCGGGACAGCCGTACCAAAGCAGTGTCTCTCTCTCCCCTCACATCCATCCGCTTCTCTAGCTCGCTTGTCCCATCGCCCCATCAAGCGTCCGTACAAGATCGAGCTTTGCCTGCCAAGTGCTCGCGTTTCGGAGATACCAGGAATCTTCATGCCTAATGGAAACCGAATGAAGGCGCGTGGAAATATGGATGTCATTGCCTAACTTCGATGTGATGGGATGTGACGGGGATGAGACCGAGATCTTCCATTTTCTAAAAACATGGCGAATAATGTCAATGCGCGATTGAAACTGCGGCATCATATATCCTCTGTCCGTAAGATTTCATTTGCTAAGATTTAATTAATTAACGTGCACATATGGTGGATGGCTGGAACAATGTCGCATCCCGGATCTGTACAAAGATGATCTCTGACTGGCTTATCTTAATCGCTCAGGCCGAATTTTGAAATATTTGGACTGGAATAATAAAACTGGGCAGGCGACGAAATTGGAATTCCGTTCTTTCTGCTATTTCACAAGCCAAAGGCCAAACTGATGTCGGTTTATGGTGTCAGGCCGTCTACTCGCAAAGATGCCTAACAAACCCACGCAAGCCCACCAATAATTGACGAAACTTGAAGGCTCTCCAACATCTTTTGGGCCTCTTTTGCAACCTACAACTGGAAGCGTCTTTGTTGAAGAGGAGGGAAGCCACATAAGTGAAAAATAAATTGATTTTATTCACGAAAACATCGAAAACAATGGAAGTAAAATTCATTATGCAATAAAATAAAGAGGAATTTACATTCATTCCTCAGATTTTTTACACAAATTGCGTTATGTCTATAATTGGAAACTTATTGCATCCATGCCTACGATATTCTAAGATGTTTGCTGTTTTGCCCATAGCAAATATCGAACTTTTGATTCTTTTTAAACATAAGTTTTTTACAAGTACATATCGTCCATTGCGTTTATTTATTTGAATTACCTCAGTGAACCCTAAAAAAATACAATTTCTTGTATTTTATTTTATATAAATTTCTGTTTTTCATTTTTTTGAGCCCACATGTATTTACTTCATGTACAAAAATTTATCATTTTTCTTCTTCTATGTATTTTTACTAAAATTCCAAAAATAACAAATCGACCATTTTCATGCGTGGGGATTTGAGATGGGTGAACTTTTTTATTTTTTAGAATTTTTTAATAAGTATATATATAGAGGCCTGAAAACCTATTTTTTTGATTTTTTTTGATTTTTTTCATGAGTAAGTAAATCTATAAACCAAGTTTTACCATTTTTGAATATTTTTAAAAATTTTTTTAAACACAATGGCATTTTCGTAATTTTTGGAGATTAGAAAAATTACAAAAATGTCACTGTGTTTAAAAATAAAAAAAATACTTAAAAAATCAAAAAATGGTAAAACTTGGTTTATAGGTTTAATACACCTAAATTTACTTACCTATGAAAAAAATAAAAAAATAAAAAGGTTTTTTGGTTGGACGCACGGGCCTGCTACGTGCGTTCGGCCTGAAATGATCAACCATATATATATAAGAATCCAAATTTGATTAATTTTAACTTATGAGCTAAATACTGGTTTAAGTCCAGGATATTGCTGGGGACAGATTTCTGGATTCTCATACTCTAAAATTTTCTTCTAGCCTAGCCCTTCCGGCCGGAACGAAATTTCATCGCTCTTAAGATGAATTTCATGACCAGTTGACGATGATGAAAATTGACCAAATGAATTTAAGCCGGATGATGAAGTTGGGATGAGGGAGGCCTAGAATCTCTGAGCCTACTTGCGCAATAGCAATAGCACCCTGCTCTACTGCAGTGAGGGCAGCAATATGTGGGTTGATAATTACCTAGAATTAATTATCCGTTGGTTACCAATAAAAAAAATTATCCATGTGTTTACTTTCTTAGAGTTAATCATATGTAATATGAAAGATTAATTACCAGCACACACAAACCAATGACATTGGTATGAAGTCAATAAATTTTATAAAACTTTCAAAATATTGGTAGAAGAAAAACTTCTTGCGAATTTTGGGGATAAAAGTGCAAATAACCTCCTACTTAATGCAGCAGTCGATGGATGATTGATTCCTCTGTTACATTACAAGCCACAGATCTCGATGGTTATGAACAAATAAAATGATAACACATTTGTATTTCAAAGAAAGATGAAACAATCCAGGGAGATGAGAGGAATATCTCCGTCTTCTTGTTCTTTTTCTTCCACGGGAAGACTACTACTGTCTTGGAGCTTCTTCGAGATGATGTCTCCACGTGTTGTGTGATCATAATCACCATGAGGGCCCTTCTGCAAGCACAAGCGATGAGTAGTAGTACTACTTGCATTCGCTGAGTTGGAAGGCGGCCTCTTGTTTTCCTTTTCTGTCATCGTGCCAGCCTTAGCCCTGCTAGCACGAGGGGCAACCTTGCTTGAAGCCTCTTTCTTGCAATTAGCGTTGCTCTTGTTCTCAGCTGGTGGATGCCCTCTATGACAGTCTGTGTTGAATCTTCCTCCACCGCGGGGACTTGGAGACGGAGAATGGCCGCCTCTTCGCGCGCCGCTACGCCCCTTGGAGGGATTACTGCACACATCCGATCTTCCATCGGCGAATCTTTGGCTAGAGAATGGCGAACGGCTTCTGTTGCTCGCTTCGTTCTTCTTCGGATTTTCCTTGGTAGGATGAGAAGCCAAGTTTTGCCTGGAATGAGAAACAGAGGAGTACTGTTCCTTTTCGTTGCTATTGCTCCTCTGTCGAGAAAGGGAAGGTGAAGTGGACCGAGCGCATCTTCTTCTTCCGGGATTAGGTTGTTGTGGGGTTCCTACATTCAACTTAGGTGGCTCTTCTTTGGTGCTCGGCTTCTGAAATCTTCTGGGATTCTTCTTGGGTGTTGAACAATGCCGCTCTCTGGTTCTTTGGTCGGTTGGACTTGAACGAGCATTCTCCTTCTTCTTCAAAGACGGCTGAGAAATTTCTCCTCCGGCGTCATTTGTTACCCCAGAACTTGAAGCACATGAAAGCGTAGAAGAAGAAGAAGCAAAAGAAGAAGAAGAAGAAGTTGTTGTTGTACTGATACAACTAGCAGCGCTAGTGGTAGTGGCGGCGGCGGTAGTAGGTGTGGTGGACAAGAAGGAGGGAGGAGAAGGGGAAGTAATCTGTTTTTGGGGGGAGATTTGTTTGAAAGGAGGAGAAGAGAGAGAGGTCTGCAACTGTTTGGAAGAGACTTCTTTGGAAGGACGAAAGGTGGGAAGAGGAGTTTGGGAGATGACTAGCTTGTCTTGGACATTCTCATGCTCTTCCCGAGAAGAAGATGCGCATCTGCTCATGCAAGTTCCCATATTCTTCCAGGAAAAACGGGCAGATGGAAGAAAACATTGTGTGAGAGAGCCGTGGTCGTAGGCTTTTTATTATCCAGATGCAGCCGAGGCAGTGCGGAGACGGAGAACCAATCGCATTCGAATGTTTTTGTTTCGTATGGCAAGCTTACCTGCTCTAGTGGAACGTCATGAACGATACACGTTCGTATAAGAATTCCTTCCAAATTAATTACACACATTAGGAGGAAAGACAAATAGTTAAAACTCAAAAATCGAATTATTAGGATTATTTTGTGTGACTTACTGTTTTGAGAATCGATCTAAGCAATGTACTGTTTTCATGGCCAATTTTCCCTTTTTCTATTCAACGTTCTCGTAGTTGAACTAAAAAAAATTAGTGGACTGTAAACAAAAAATAAATTATGTGGGAAAATAAATTTGTCGTGTATGAAAAACTAATGATTAAAAATTTAAGTTGCTGAGATAAATATAGTAGATGAGAAATTTTTTATTTCTAATCAATCACTAAGTCCTAAATTGACAAAGAAAAAATCTAAAATGTTGGATTTAGGTATTAAACCTGATTACTGATTAGGGTTTATGCCACCATTTGATTTGATTTGATGTATATTTTTATATTTTTCTTTTGTTATTATTATTATTTATATATTCACTCATTATAACTTTAATCATTTCGACCATATTCACTTCTTAACTTATATCATCTTTGCTATACATTATTAGAAACAATTTGATAGTCAGAGTAATTGGAAAGTGAAAAAAATAATATCTCTAAAAACTGTGAAAATTACATTATACAACAAAAATAAAGTAAAAATAAATGGGTTGATTATTTAAAAGATAATTGAATATAACTGTAAAAACGAAAAATGGAATAGTTTTAATATTTAATATGAAAAATTATTTTTAAAAAAATATATGAAAGTTCACGTAAGCTTATTATAAAATGGCCTCTTACATTATTTTTCAAAATTTCAATTAACTCAAATCAAATCTTTTCTGTTAACAATGAATTTCTTGGATTTAAAATCCACTTTCCCATGCTAGAACTAAGAAGTTTTTGCTTCTTTAATTGAAGCTGTAAGTGCGCCGTGTTTGGGGAGTCATTTACTGACGGAGCAACTAGAATAATATGTTATTTTTTCGGCGTTCCAGCCTTTTTTTTGAATCGATAGGGCGGGTTGGTGGCCTTTGGAAAAGCAGCAGCGCGAACATCGGTGGCGATAGCCGCGCATGCACGCGCTGTCCACAGACGTAGTCAGCGATTAGTAATTAACCCTCTGTTTCAAGATAATCTACTAGATGAAAACGTGTTTCGAGATTCTAATTTCTATATTGACCAGTAAGGAAGAAAATAGAAATTTGGGAAAAAGTTTTCTGAAGGTATTTTGATTTGGGTCATGACATCCGTAGAATTATTTTTTGGACGTATAGTGGATTTTGCTATATTTTAGATGTAAATATTCATTGAAATGAAATTTAAGATTCTGATTAAAATCTATGATGTATCGGATCTTGTGAAAATGAGCCGCATTTGTGGAAGTTTGTTGGCGCGTGATGTATGTGCGTCCGAGCCCAGCAAATGTATTGAAACCGTTGCCCAACGGGCACTTAGAAAGGACAAAGGCACGAGGCAATGATGTTAGTTGCTTTTTTGTCGGCTTTTGCTGAGAGAGTTTGCATTGGTGGCATGGCCCGCAGGCTCGGTCACGCCGAATTTCTGATTGATCTAAAGCAGTCGGAGCCTCCGAGGCATGTTCCTAAGACCGGACATTTGTAAATAATTTTTTACAAAAATTGGGGCCCACCGTAAAATTAGGGAGCCTCTGGGAATTGTTAATTGGTGGGAATGGAATTGATGGAAAAGATTTAAAAGGGAAAGAGTAAGATGATATTATAGTGGTAAAATAGGAAGAAATGTGAAAAAATTATTGAAATATAAAACAAAAACGAAAAATAGGATAGTTAAGTAATTAAAAGTTAAATTATAGAAAAAATTGAATAGAAAAAGTGAGAAAATGCCCATCAATTCATTTCATCGGTTTCTGAATATCAAATGCTCTCAAATGTGATGTGTTAAGAATTGAGTAAGAAGAGCATCTTAAATTTAAAATGAAAAAATTATTATCAGAAATGAAAATAAACTTAAAAGATTATATTGAAAATTAGAAACTTCTTGAAAATAAAAAATTTAATCACCTTCTCATCTCATTCAATATTTAGTTTTTCTTCTACATATTTCCTTCTGGAAAACATAAATCAATTACCTACTAAATAACTAAAGGTTAATATGATGATGATGATACATGTAATGTAGCAGTTGACATTTATAGCTAAAAATATTATTAAGGCAAAAAAGTACATGAAAATGTTAGCGAAGGCGTTAAGGGTTAAGAAAGAAAATTTTCCAAATGCATAGTATATGTGGGTAAGAAGATGGCTTTGGTTGAATATTTTATATTCTTGTTTCTCAATTACTAAGAGGATGTTTGATAATGTCAAATTTAGTAGAATTGTGGTATGTGGTAGGAAATAAAAAATAATAAAATATTTTGAAAGATTTATGAATAATATGAAATAATATGGGTATATGTGGAGTAAATGGGATAATTGAAAGAAAAATAATTGACATATAAGAATAAAATTAAAAAAATAGAATTATTAAATGATTAAATAATTTATGAAGAAATGAAGATTGATTGGAGGTTGTCCTCCCATTCCACTCATTGACATTACCAAACAAGCCCTCCGAATCCACACTTGGCGCAGCAGACATAAAGTGTTATGAGTTTGTACCATCAACAAGCTCCCAACTAACAAACAATGAAAAAGAATAAAAGTAAAAAAAAAAAAAAACAAACAAACAAACAAAAAAAAACGATATATTCTGTTAGTCTGTAATTCGGGTGATTTGCCCGCGACCTCTAAGATTTTTTTATACATGCAAGTCATATTTATATCTTTCATATTCCAAAATTTATTATTTTTAAATTCGTCTAGTACTTTTAAAAATTTGGGGCATGGTGCCCCTCCCATATATTCGTGCCCTAAATTACAATTTTTTAAAATAAAATAAAATACAAAATCATTTTAAAATTTATAAAATTTCATAAGGTGACAGCTCTAGGCATGGCCTACATATATATAAAAAATTAAAAAAATTTAAGCTGCACATAAATGACTCGATTTATGGGCGGTCATATAGGACGAGCTAGTTTTAAAATTCTAAAAAAACTAAATAAATTTAAGATTCACTAAATTTCACAGAGTAAAAGATATAAGAGGAGCTGACATTGTATAAAAAATAATTTTTTTTTACTGTTTATGAGCAAGCTCGGAAAAAAACAAAAACGAAAAAACGAAAAGAAGGTAGAAATGTTAATCTAATCTAATCCAAACTTGCATCCAAAATGCATGTTTTCTCAGCTAAAGTCTCTCTCAACATCGCCCAGCAGCCCAGCTAGATTTCTTCAACAATATTCAAGGAATGCACCTTAGTTCCTCTCTTAATCATCCATGGGGTTCTTTTCCTTTCTAAATATTCGGCTGCTTATATGCATATATACTATTCGGAACCCTTTTAAGTGCCCACAAACGAAATTCACGCTAGTATAAAATTAATGGATGGATTCCAGCTGGGCCTCCTCAGTAATTAGGATCGTCCAAGTCTAGTGCTGCTACGGACTGTGGACGACGTATATATATGTGACCAGTAATGATTTATTAGTTTCATTTACATATGCATTAGAATATAACAATAATTATTAAATTATTTATCTTTATAATAATAATAATAATTTAGATATTGAAAAATATAGTTCTAAAATTCATATTTAAAGTCAAATCATTTCATTATATTGATTTTACAATTTTTTAGATGAGAATCTGCACGATAATATCGTACAAATGATAGAATCACTATAACAATAAAATTGAGCTAAATAGAATTAATGAATTGAATTTTCTATCAATTTTTTCAAAGTTAAAAGAAAAAAAAAACCAAAATCTTACAAAAGCATAACTCAATTTGTTGTAAACTTATAATGTGGTTACGTAATAACATATTCATATTTCTTTGGAAAGCAAGAGAAATACAAAGTGGAGAAGTGAATTCAATCGAATTCTTGCATCTAATTCCATCCCTACCATTTAATTTCACTAATTTGTGTTAGATACGCCATAGGGAAAAAAAAGTTCCATGGAAACACATGGATATAAACAAGGTAATAGTTTACATGTCTCTATCTCTTGCAATCAAATCCGACGAACCAAACCAGCCCAAACGACTTAATTATAGCTAGATACGAAATCAATGAAAACAGTTATATTAATTTTGTTTCCCCTTTTCTGTGAACCTTTCTATCTGTTCCGCTTTCCTTGTTTTGTATGGACACCTCAAGTTCTTTTACAGCCGTCTTTTATGTCCCAATAGGATGAAAAATGGGAACACGTCGGGTGGCATGCGACAATGTCATTACTTTTTTTTTGTTCGTTTTTAAATGAATGTCATTACTGGATTAGCATATGTGCACTAAAACGTGTTTTCTGCTTTATTTAAGTCAACGGTGCACTCTATATATATATAAAAAGAAAGTCATATAAACTGAAATGTGCAGCACGCAAGAATATGCTTCCACTTTTCATTCATTCATTCATTCAAAAAAAAAAAAAAAAGAATATACTTGCACTCGTCGGACTGCGGCCATTATATATTAGCTTGGAGAACAATCCTAACCTTTGATTTGGGGGTCCATGGAGACCGTGAATCTCAACCGTCCACTGCAACTTCAGTCGTCCATCCTAATACAATATTACGCAACTTAACGAATATATAAGTCTTAAAATTTGTGAATAATAAAGTACTTAATTAAGACCAATTACACATCTTGCGGATCGTTGATGCCCCAGAATTTTAGAATATATTCTCAAGACTCAAAAGCTAGTAGAACTTCCCCGCTATACCAAGAACTTGATAAGAAAGACCAATCGCATGTATGCTTACTAATTAAGAAAACAAAAGACTAAATCTGACTGGAGCGTGGGAATTTAAGATATCTTCCATGTGGAGAAATTAAAAACTAAATTACTTTGTAATGTGCTTGAAGTCTTGGATACTACACATATCATAAATGGAGACAAACATAAATGGGCTTGGGTATGGCTCCGATGATACGTTGAAACGAGCTAATTCTATCCTAAAATAACATGGTTCTGATGCCATGTTTTAAAATTTTATCGCACATATTGTTATATGCAGTCAAATGTTAATATCTTAAGCAATCTCAAGTATAGGACCCGATTATATACATCTTTAGTTAAAATACATCATTTATTTATTTTTACAATTACTGAAATTTAAAATTTTTCATTAACGTATTTTCTAAGTATATTTAATTCATATATCAAGTTTTGACATTTTATAATACTTTTAAATGCTTATTTTTTATTTTTTAAAAACTAAGTTTTTAAGGGTCAGAAAATGACTTAAATGACCCTATAGTTGATGATTTAAAAAAAATCAAAAGTAAATATATAAAAATATTTTAAAATAACAAAAATTGATATATAAATTAAATACACTTAATACAACTTGCTTATGAAGGGAAAAAAATCAAAAAATATAACTAAATGTAAAAATAAAGAATGATGGATTTTAGCCTAATTGGGCTCCGTCAAGTGTTTGGTGCATATATTGTTAGAACAATATTTCTTGCATTGAATGTTGACTTTCCTCGGCACTAAGAGTATTTTGCAAATCACTTCTAAAGTAAAGGATTATTTACAAAATCAATGGTTATGGGTTACATATGAAAATTTTCTTAAAACAGGGTTTAGACTGCGCAACGGATAACTACACGAGATTTATTCCAACAAAACGAAACAACAACTCAGTTAGTGTGTTTGGAAATATATAAAATTTTTGATGAAAAGTCGTAGATAGTAAAAGTTGTCAAATAATGTGATATGATAGAGATAATGATGAAGAGTAAATAGGATAAAGTTAAAATAGATAGGTTAGTTGTATGAGTAGTTGTATAGAAATGACTGAAAAGTAGGATAATTATATAGAAAAATGTGAAAAATTAAAAAATAAGATAATTGTGGGAAGTAAAAAGTTTTAACTCGAAAATTTTTAGTCATTAACAAAGACACCCCAAATTAAATCTAGATGGCTGCGATTGGGATATATCATTGCGGCTCCCTATACAGTGTTGCTATACAAGGACTATTCCACGTGCATGTTTGATTTTGCATTATAATAATCTTACCTTCTTGATTTCCTTTTATCTATTCAAAATTATGTTTTTTTTTTCGTTTTGTTTTTCCCTTTTAGGGGAAGCGCAGGGCATTTAGAAGAAAAAAAACAAAGAAACAATAAACGAACATGAGAGGCATAATTGATCTATATAAACTTAATCAGCATCCACGACCATATATATAAATTTAATTATCATCCATGGGATATATATGTATAAATATTGAGATCACAGAAGATTTTGAAAAGCCATTAGAAAAGAAGACAATTAACATGCGTATATACACACGTGAAATGGAAAGGCATTAAAAGAAGAGAAAAGATATCAGCGTGAGATGGTAGAAAGGAAATGCTTGCTAAATTAAGGGGATCGAGGCGACGGAAGACTACTCCACAATCCACGGATATAAAAGACAATCTACGCATGATATGCAGAGGACGGCTGACTCCTCTACAGACACGGGAATACATATAGGCATGCATGAACAAGGTTGCTAGCTAGCTCCCTTTTTATCTCCTTTTCCTCCTCCTCACACAAGGCACCCAGTACACTTGGCTATTGCCGCACAGATGTTCTTCGCCGCCGTTCCTCTCTTTTGTGGTATCTCCTCCACACTCTCTGAACCAATTCCCTCTTCCTTCCCTTCCTTGCCCATGACAAACTAATGCCTAGCTTGAACGTTTCTCCTTCCTTTGCTCTCAGTGTGAGTGAGCAGAGAGAAGAGGCAGTGATGCTGCAGGGCATCCGATCCAAGTCCTTAACTAATTACTTTATCGGGAGTCTTCCACCTGAAGCCTTCCATGGATATAAGACATACTGTTACAGGGCCCTTTTTATGTAACTAGGTTACGTACAAGTGGTTTCATATAATCTCTTTAATTTTTAATATATTGATGATTGATGCAAAATTTAATTATTCATTAAATTTAATATCACTCGTTTAACTAGAACATCAAGTTTCATCTAAATCAAATATATAGTGGGTCACATTTGATAAAAAAATATGTATATTTGTGTATAAATTAGTAAAATATTCAGATTTGTTCACACATATATATTAGAATATAATAATACTTATAAAATTGTTTATCTATATAATAATAATATTTTAGATGATTTAAATATTAAAAATACTATTTAAAAATTAATATTTAGTATTAAATTATTTTATTATGTTGATTTTATGCAATTATAAATTAGACTATATATAGTGATACTAAATAAATATAAGGATTTCCATAATAATATAAGAATTTCATTAACTATAAAGTTATTAAAAAATAAAGAGAGTTACATAAAAGAGGAGTTTCATATAAGTGTTCTTACACTAATTCTATTATGGCATGCCATTTATATAATTAATCGGATGTAATTTTGTGTCTTACTTTTTTTCACGATATCTAATCGCCAAAGTTGATAGTCTCATGCATGATATATCACAAAATGCGAATTCCAATTTCAAAGACGAAGGTACTAGTTACACATTTAAAAAAAAAAAAATCTCCACAAAAATTTGTAGTATCATTATCATCGAACCTAAGACAGATAAATTAATGTATATCTAAACATTGCATCACAAAAATTTTGATTTTTAGCATGAAAATTCTGTTAACATGATGGGCTTGGTAGATTTATTAACTAAGTAAGATTTTGGAGTAATTAGAGGAGTGTGAACATTTGATTGCATTGAAATGAATTAAAAATGCATAATTTACATATTTATTTTGAACTGAGTTCTGCTTAATGTAGCACGTGGATTTTGACAAGTTGTGGAGAGTGAAAAGTTTTAACTTGACAACTTTTTGTAGTTAACAAACACACCCAAAATAGAAAAGTAAGAGAGAGTTAAAAAAAATTATATGAACAAGAAGTGAGAAGTAATTAGTAAAAATATTTTCAACAAAATTTAAGATAAAAAAAATATAAATATATATAAAAATTAATAATAAAAATAATAGTAATAATAATAAATAAAAGGTGATAGACTTCATATGAAGATCAATAAAAATTGGTAGATTTAAGAATACTGCAATATTTTCCCATCCAAGGAGGCAACTACTAATACCACTATTAAAAGTGGTAAATTGTAATATATCGAAAGAAAAAAAAATCCCCAGATACCCTAAAATACAGTGAGGAAAAATTTTGCAAAAAATATATAAAAAAAGAGAAAGAAGAAAATCCCCAGATGCCCTGAAATATGGGAAGGGGAAAATTTATAAAAAATATATTTAAAAAAAGAAAGAAGAAAATCTTCAGATATCCTGAAATATGGTGAGGGAAAAATTTGTAAAAAATATATTAAAAAAAGAGAAAGAAGAAAATCCTTATATACCCTGAAATATGGTAAGGGAAAAATTTACAAATATATATATATATATTAAAGAAAGAAGAAAATCCCTAGATACCCTAAATATGATGAGGGAAAAAAATTTTAAAAAAAAAATCCCCAGATATCCTGAAATATGGTGAGGAAAAATAAAATAATAATAATAATAACAACAAATTAATAAATATCTTAAAATATGGAAAATTACAATACACCTCCATTTTGATGTTGCAGTTAACTTACTTAGATGGATCAATGAAATTTCACGCATTTAAAGCTAGTTGATAGAACACATGCATATGTACCGTGTAATTTTAAACACCTTGTGAAAATTAACATTAGTACAAATCAAATGAAATCCCTTGTCTCAAAGTATAACATTAAGAATTCTACAACTTTACTATGCACATGGTTAAAACAGAGTTAAAAATTATTAAGATAATAAATCTATAATAATAATAATAAATTTATGAAAATTCATAAGATTGCAAGAAAATCACTAAAGGTATTGCAAATAGTATAAGATGTAAGAGGGTAGGAAAAATTATAAAAATTAAGAAGATTATACTAAGCTACAAATTTTAGGTGTCAACAATTCATTCTTTAATGACAACGTTCATTATCGTCAAAGAAGGGAGGCAACTGTTGACACCCCACAAAATGTAAAAAATAAAAATTCAAATGGGCATACTACCATTTGTTATACACATTCAAAGTTTTGTGAATTCACTTTTGAATTTTTAACTCGTATATTTGCAAGTCCAAAATTATGTAGGATCCATGGGCCTCAAATGCTCCAAGGTCACTACGGAGGTGACGGTCACTGATCCATATAGCAAATCAGGAGCAATGTGCATCCGAAACGAAGCGAAGGATATTTTCTCAAGTCAACTGGAGCAAAATCAACGTAATTGACGGTTTGGATTAAACAAACAATTGGTATTTTAGAAGATTTTAATAGTCAAAATAAATTTGACCAAAGAAATATGTGGATTTACAATATTTTTAAGTGATAAGTAAAAACTAATAAATCCAACTTATTAAATGAAAATTTGACCCGTTAAAATAAATGAAGAACATCAATAAATGTGGGCTCTATCAAAGGTCAAGAAAAATATTTAACAATCAAGACATAAATAAAAGATAAAAAAATACGCAAAATCAAAGGCTAATAAAGATTTGACTTTCTAGTCAAGCAAAACAAGGGGCCCATTTGTGGTTTTCAAAAACTAATCATAAAATTACTAAAAGATCCATTTTTGTTAGAATTTTACAAAAAGAAAGAAATTGGAGTTGTGCAAAAAAATCAAAAGAAAATACCAATATGCAATTTTTTAAACTTCAAAGTCTATAAAAGGACCCCCCCCCCCTCTCCCATCATTTCTCACAAGTTGCAAGCACCCAAAAAAAAAAACAACCACTTTTCCTTTGCTTCAAAAATCAATTTGAGACTAATTTTCCTTTTTACAATGGTGCATTTTATTCTAAAAAAATGGAAACAAAGCAAATTGTCCTAGGGGTGCAACTTGGTCCGGGTAGGTCCAGCTCGTCCGGGTAGGGGTCTACCCTACCCTTACCCTATTTTAAAAAACCTCTACCCTACTCTATTTTAGACCGGGTCGGTTCTTGGGTTACCCTACCCTGTTTTTCAAGGTCGGTTCCGGTTTCGGTTCTAGTTCTAAAACGGTTCCAAAAGTAATATGTAACCTGCTCCATCTACTTATATAAATATGTACAAATAAAATATATAAGCAGTTGAGTATGAGTCAGTTAATCGGCACAGTTGCCCAGCCACACTATACAATGTGTTACATGCAATGCAACAATCTGTTGCTATCTGTACCATGCAATCGATTGAAAATTGACATGGAAATTAGTCTAAATAAATGTACATAAGAAATAAAACATACCCTTTTGCCGTTCCCAGACTAATATGCATTCGAATCTCCCATGTGAGGTGCTGTAAGGCCCAACATCTCCATGAAAAAAGCCACTGCTCTAAGTTTCCATGGTTGAGATACTCATAAACGAGCATCCTCAATAGGGGAGATGAAACCTTGAATCATCGACGCTGCAAGAAAGATGGAGAGAGAGAGAAACATAGAGACTGGGAGAGAGAGAGAGAGATAGGCTCAGAAAAATCGATCGAGAGACAGAGAGAGATCGAGATTGAGAGAGACTAAGACAGAGAGATTGATCGAGAGAGAGAAACAGAGATAGAGACAGATCGATCAAGAGAGAGAGACAGGGAGATTGAGAGAGAGAAAGAGACAGACAGACAGACAGAGTGAGAGAGAGAAGGTGACACCGGAAGGGAGGGGCAGGGAAGCATTGACACCAAAAAGGGAGAGAGATGCAGCGATGGAGCTCGAAAAAATTGAGAGGAAGAGGGAGAAGCGGGAGACAAAGCAGCAGCAGCGATGCGCTGAGGGAGAGAGAGAGGGAGGGAGAAAGAGTAAGAGGAGAGGCAACACAGGACGGCGGGATAGGAGAAGGATAGAGCAACAGCGATGCGCCTAGGGAGAGGGAGGGAGGGAAGGAGGGAGAGAAAGGAGAGGCGACGCGGGACGGCGGGAGAGGAGAGGGACAGGGCAGCAACGATGCACTGAGGGAGAGGGAGAGGGAGGGAGGGAGGGAGAGAGAGAGAGAGAGAGGAGCAACGATGCGCCGAATCACGATTGCTACCTTGCTGGTCTGAGACAAGAAGATCGGAGATGGCGAAGAGGATGGGCGAGGGCGAGGGCAAGGGCGAGGGCGAGGGCAGCAGCGTTCGAGAACAGGCTAAATTTAGGGCGCAGAGGACACGAGCTCACAAACCTAATTATATATATATTTATTATATATTCGGTTCGGTTCTGAGTACCCGACTGTTGGAACCGAACCTACCCAAATTCACCCCGAGTATTTTTTACCCAGAACCAAACCAATCCTACGGGTAACCCTGGTGGAACCGAACCGACCCTATTTCGGGTACCCATCGGGTCGACCCGTGGGTACCCGACCCAAGTTGCACCCCTAGATTGTGCATCTCGTCGACCCCTCTTGCATTATCCTTTCCATCTTCTTTTCATATACATACATCAAAAAGAAGAGAAGCCAACACGTTATCATTCCTTTCTTCATTTTTTTCATTTTTTTTAAAAAAAAACACTCCAGCTCATTCCTTTTTCTCTTGCATCACCGCCTCTCTTATTTTTTCTTTGTTCTTTTTTTTGTTTTCTTTTTAACAAAAAGTTCTAGCACTTCACATTATATCCCTGGATACCATCTCCTTTTTTTAATTTTTATTTAAAAAAATAAAGAGCAAAATCTACAACACGTCCTCTTTTCACTTTTTTTCATTTAAAAAAATCAAAAGAAAACAAAAACTCACCAGCACGTTATCATTCTTCCTCTTTTCACTTTTCATTTTTTAAAAAAAATCAAGAAACAAGCCTCCAGCACGTCCTTTTTTTCACTTTTCATTTTTTTTAAAAAAACCATTAGCATGATAATCATTCTTCTTTTCATTTTTTCATTTTTTTTAAAAAAAATTCCAGCACACACCTTCCTCTTGCATCACCACCCCTTTTCATCACTTTTTTTTTTAAAAAAAACTACAACACATTATTTATCTTTAACATTCCCGTCCCTTTTCATTTTTTTTTAAAAGGGATAAATGGAACTCTAAAGGTATTCGTCTGTTCCTTGCATAATATCGCATTTATCATTTTTTTCAAATACTTATACAGCAAATAAGTATCGTTTTATTTGCAAAATAAATATATAAAAAAGTATAAAATCAAATCATCATAAAAATTTTATTCTGTACAATGGGAATTCCTACAAGCATCTAATTTCTAAATTGAGTTAGGGCCTAAAAAAAAGCCTGAGGATTAAATTCCCGCCTCCACCCTCCTGAGCTCTTACATAAAAAAGGATATATGTTAATTTTTCGCACTCTTAGGACCAATGTATTAGAAAAATAAAGTTATATTTTTTTTCTAGTTGTGAGTTCACTCAAAAAATCTCTATCTTTCAGTGTCTTATCGTACACGGACTAACCATTGTTATATGATTGGTGACGACTCTAAAAGTTAATATATTAAATTTTATCGATATTTGTACGCATGTTACTAACTGTTAATAGCGTCTAATTGAGATACATGTTTATATTTGACTAACTCACATCATTTAAAAATCTCAAAAAACTTGCATCATCTAAAAGCCTTAACGTTTGCATCTCCCTTTTTTAACTGTCATGTCACACATTTTATATTTTTTTCATTTCTGATCTTGAACCCCTTTTCTGCACTGTTTATATTTTTATTATTGAACGTTTAATTTATGTATCTGACCTACATCATGTCTAACCCGCTAACTTGCTAACTTGCATATCATATTTATTTTTCTCTCTGGCATATGTACATTTACTTTACTGTTTGATCAATGGGTATTTTTTTAGGCTCCTTTGCCAGCCCATCATAACGCGTCAAAAATCACATGCTACAGTCGTCTAGTGATTAATATTAATACTGAGTCAACAGAGTGGGCCACGGCGTCAGATAACAGCGTGACATTGTCGGCAGCCTGCGCCATTTGCATGGCTATTTCGCATGCAGCTGGCGTGGACATCCCGTTCATCGGGATCCTGTGCTGGGTCTTCCAAATCCAAATGCAGATACAAGGCCATATTGCTGATGATGTAAGCCGTTGGATCCTCCCAAGCATCAGGGTTCTGTACCAGAAGCCAATCCGGCGACGGCCGATGCGTGATCACTCCGTCGGCTTTCCAGCGTCCCTTTCCAACGCAAACTCCAAAGCTTTTCTGAGTCCTAGCTTTAGAAATATATAAGCAACAATGATATTCGGGATAAGATTCTAAGACACTGCCTAAGATTTTTTTCCCCCTTCTCTTTTGACGTGTTTCTGCTTTAATTATCATCATCAACCAGTCATAAGTCTGAAAGTAAATGTATAATTATTGACCATTAGCCCCAAATGGAAATGTAATGGTTGGGTCCAGATGCAGGGGAAAAGAGAGAAATGTGGACAGGTGTGCACACGTTCTTGGTTGAATCCCAAGACACGGGACTGACGTAGGATTTCGGAATCTGGGATTGCATGCGCGCACAAAAGAAGTAAAAATGGGGTCGCCGTTTTCTACACCCCGGTGCAATAAGTTTCATTGCACTTGAGTGCATTAATTTTTTTTTTTTTTGTTTTTGAAAGTTTTTTTATAAAATATTAATTTAAATATATTTAATATATATATATATCAATTTTTATTTTTTAAAATCAGTGTACCCGCGATCTGCAGCGGTCCAAGTAAATGCATGGAAGTGAGCAAGCAAACAGCCAACATATATTGCCGTATCTGCCTCGTCTGGGATGATTTGACTCGGCATTCTTATAGTAATTCTATTATGACTTGGCATTTATATAATTAATCGGATGTAATTTCGTGTCTTACTTTTTTTCCCGATATCTACTCGCCACAGGTTGATAGTCTCATGCACCATATATCACAAAATGCGGATTCCAATTTCAAAGACGAAGGTACTAGTTACGCATTTTTTAAATAAAAAAAAATCTCGACAAAAATTTATAACATCATTATCATCAAACCTAAGACCCATAAATTAATGTATATCTAAACATTGCATCACAAAAAATTTGATATTTAGCATGAAAATTTTGTTAACATGATGGGCTTGGTAGATTTATTAACTAAGTAAGATTTTAGCGTAATTAGAGGAGTGTAAACATTTGATTGCATTTAAATGAATTAAAATTGCATAATTTACCTATTTATTTTTAACTAAGTTCTACTTAATGTAGCACGTGGATTTTGACGATTTTATCTAAAGAAACAAATGGAGCATGATTTCATTTCTAGTGTTTATATTAATTTGGAACATTATGATGGACTGTAATGAGTTTGGATGACATTATGTTAGCTTATTAATATTTTAAGAAAATTAATAGAATTATTCTTTTCTTTTATGTGTATGATGCATTTTAGTTTAAAAATATAGAAGTCTGACTCAGTGCTCCCACTTGCATGGAGCCTATATCCCTTGTTATTTTTATTTTTTTTTTCATCGAAATGTGGGCTAAGTTAGATCAAACATTAAAATAAAAATCAAGTGTTTGCATCAAAAATACAAAATTTTGGCAACTGGAATAAAAAATTTTAAACAAGGGCTCCAGTGGCGGAACGTATCGAGTCTCCATGCTTGTGGGAGTATGGCTTGGAACCGATTCAAAAATTTATCATTAAATAATGACATTTTATGTCTAATCAAAATTACAATTTTAATTTAAATGAAATTAATTTTTAAATAGAAAAATAAATATTTTTTCTTTTTTTTCTTTTTTTTATGAGAAAATAAATATTTTTCTAAGTGATATTTTAAAATGATTTATATTACCATTTTATATTTTATATGTTACAAATATATCTTAATAAGATATTTAATAGCAAATGAGATTTCATGGTTTTACATATTTCTAGAATACATTCGATAAGTTTTCAAATTTTACAAATCGTGCAAACTTTAAAGTTAATTGTGGAAAAATATTTGAACCGACATGCGAAAACTGTGCAAAATGACAAAGTCTATTATATATTCTAAATATTTAATTTATAATACAAAAAGTTTAGTAATAGATTTAATTGGAATGATCATTGCAGTTCATTTTATTTTATTAAAATTTAATAACTATTATATTTTCAAAATTTACATACAATCTATATAAATATTATTTTAAATAATTTTAATATTTTAATATAGATTATATCTTAAATACAATTTATTAACTTCGCAATAGTTGGGTTCATCACTAGAGATCAATTTTCATTTTTAATTCAATTTAGGACGGACGTGTACCATCCTCTGGGTGGCAAACTCACAATTTATGGCCCTGTTTGCCCACGTCGGCAGGAAGCCGCCTCCACTTTCGGTGGAAATTAGGACCAATCCCTGTCTTAAGCACCATTTGGCTACATCACAGAGTCTCATAAGTGCTATTTTAATCGCGATTTTAAAATTCATGTTCAGATATAGAAGCAGTGCGCACAAAATCTCATGAGTAAACTAGAAGCACTAACGGAATCTGCTTCTCCGTGAAAATAAATGGGCGTTGGGCTGAGCAGTAAGGGAGCCGCTGAATGCACGTAGAGCCTTAGGGCATGTTTGGCCTAACTTTTTTTTTTTTTTTTTTTTGATCAGTTGTTTGGCCTAACTTGGATTTGCAGCGAATAACCATCGCCAACACTTTCGCAAGTAAAGTTCAAAAATTTGCTAATAATAATTATTTCTAGTAAGTATCTTACTCCTTGGAAGATAGAGCATGGCTTAACATGTTATTGATTTGCTTTCACAAGAAATAACTACATATTAGATGTGACATTTTCGGCTGCACACATCTAGTTTGATGGTGCTACCTCCGATAAGGAAGCAGCTAAGTGGTGTTTGATAATGTAAGAATAGTGAAAAAATGTGGAAAGTTTAGAAAAATATATTTTAAAAAGTGGCCAAACTATTTAATATAATATCGTATGGGTTTAAGTGTTGTTTTTAGGAACAGCAACAACCAATTTGTTGCAGGAAAATGCTGGAAAGTGGAAAGTGTTATCGATGTGTTATCCATGAAAACTATGACAATAGAGTTTGCTAACAAATAGGGAAATGAAATGAATATTGGTCGTGTTGTGATGTAGAGTGATTGTTTAATTCTTATTAGTTTTATTGATGATGGGTGCCCTATTTTTGCAACCATGGGTATCAGAATTGTAAATATCAAAATGCAGGCAGAAAGGCTTCAGCAAGTGAAATTTTCACAGTTTTAAGAGAAAGAAACCAATCAACACTGTGTTGCAACATACATGGTCTTGGCTGATGTTTCTAGTTTTACATAGTGGGAAAACCAACCAAATCAAATTGTTGATGCTCTGTACTTAGATTGCTCTAGTTTGTTTGGGTGATTGGTAATGAAATATCTCTTCATCAAAAAAATAGTGGTAAATTGAAATAAATAAAGTAGTTATGAAAAAATTAAAATATAGAGATAAAATTAAAAGTTATGATGGTTAGATAATTAGAATGTTAAATCATTTATGGAAAAACGTATGATTGACAAAAAAAACCTCCATCTATTACCAAAAATCTCTTAAAAAGTCTAAAGTTCACATCCGTAGGCATTTAACTAGATTGAGCGTAAACAAGTTGAGCATTCATGAGCTACATTTGATGTAAAATTTAATTATATTGAACCAAATGCCACCATTTAAATAGACATCAAGTATTTATAACTAAATAATCAATTATATCTAAAATATATCTAATGTAGTCAAATAAATATTATATGCAATTAAAAAAGAGATCTCATTATGTGCAAATGGACTATACCATAATTACGATGCAATCCACTATAAAATGAGTTCCACATATATTAGACTGCAATAGAACTTTATACAATCATTTATCCATACAAAAATCAAACTTTAAACGGTTTAGATAGTGAAAATGTCACTCTAAATTTGATATTTATGTTAAACTATTTTAGTACGTTGATTTTATATCATTTTAAGTGGGGGATCACACACATGTTGGATTTGATATGCTAATTAAGTGAATAATTTTAAATACAATTGGTGAGATAGATTTTTCATTCATGATCATGTGGGGCCCACAATGCATGGCCTAATGCACTTGATAATTTTCCATTCAAAAATTACCTACATGTAGCAAAATTTGTTGTATGTGAGTCTCATCAACTGATAGAGTTTTGGTACACTACAAATATATATAGATTGCACATGAATTTTCAAGTGAAAAATTCAAGAAAATCAAGAGACTACATATAAAAATACCAACAAGCCTGTTGACAAAAAAAAAGCAAGAAAAAACAAGAAGAAGAAGAACAAGCCATCAAAAAAAAGCAAGAAAGAAGATGAAGAAAACTAAGCAGAGAAATACACAAGCACGTACGTTAGAAGAAAGAAATATACATTAGTGCAAGTGATACAAGCCGAGGCTTATAAATGCTCCATAATTCGTTAAGAAGACTCGTCATATGATCTTCCACATAGAAGCGATCTAATACACTTGGATATTGTCGCCCAGATGGTCTTCTTCACTGACCCCCTCCTTGGTGGCAACCTTCCAATCCCAGTTCTTCCTTCCATGCCCACATTCCATATCTTCTCAGAGCCCATTGTAGATCTTCTCTCTCTCTCTCTCTCTTTGAGTGGGCGAAGAGAGAAAACTATGCTTGAAGGAATTTTATGGAGAGCGAGACTCAAGACGAGTATAGAGTTATTTCATTCATGCATGCACCATAAATTTACCGATTATCGGTAGGTGACAAAAAATACTATATAATCAAACTTGAATCTACTAATTTGGACCCACTTGGGACCCTAAATAGTAATTGAAGATTACACAAATATCAAATAATAATAAACTCAAACATATATAGATAGCCTCCAATAAACTAAGATGATGACTAAGTATTTGTATGATCTGGGTAGAGCTTACGCACTACTGATATATGCATGACTGGTATTTGATACACAACTAAAGCTAATAAGTTGTTCTCATGAAAGGAAAAAAAAAGCTAATAAGCTGTTGAAGTCAACTATTTTTAAAACAATATAATCTAACTCTTAAATACTTTAAATTTTTGACCCATATATAATTATGTTGAAAATTGTAAATGTTTAGAAAAAGACTAAATTCTCCATATAAACCTTGAGCAAAAAGTTCAAATGATGTTATTTAAAACAAAATGATAAAATTATTTAAAGATATCAAAATAGGAAAGCATTTCTCTAGCAATGATAGTCTTCAATGTTGCTGTTTCATTGTAGTACACTTTGATGATTGAATCAGAATCAAAGTTGAGCGTTGTATCTAAAATTATCCATTCAACTAAAAAATTAAATTTCATAGAAAAACAAATATGTGCTTAACCCTCATTTGATAAAAGTAACAATGTGTGTAACCCCATTTATATATCTATTTTAAAGTTATTAATTCAAAGTTTTATAACATCTATAATTGTCTTCTTTTATAGATAAATGATTTAATGAATTATTATAACATTCTAATTACGTCTAGGAGTGCATATAAGTGAAATTTTTTCTATATTTTATATTCAATTATAAATATTTTAAACCAGATATAGAGTAACTAAAACTTTGATCAAAATTATTTTCAGTACTATATATAATAAACTATTATCAATAAAATAAGTGAATTTAATTTTAATTGAATAGTTAAAATAGACCAAAATAGGATAGTAACATTGAAGACTTAAGTAATACCAGAATCATAAAAGTACTTCCCATAAAAATAAATAACCTTGTGAAATAATAATGATCAAAGAAATATAAAAAGTGAACATGAATAAATTCTAAGTTTAATTAAAAGTCTTTATTTCATTTAACTACACTATTGGGTTCCAATAGTTGCTATAATTTGGGAGTTGGATGACTTCATAAAGGAAAATGAATAATCTCAATGCAACAAAAGTTTTAACTGTCGTAATTCTTCTGCAACCAATTTTAAATTTGAGTGGATTTAGTATCGAAAGCAACCATTTATCTACTTTTTGTAGCTTTTTCAGCTAAATATTTCATTGTTTTTTTTAAGTCAAACATAGTGACTACATTAAATATTATTTTTAATTGTACATAATGTAAAATTTTGCTACATTTAAGCAAATATCGTCACCCTAAAGTAGTTATATATTTAAGGGCAAACATATATAGTTAAATTCATTCATATATAGCCAAAGTTATATTATATGGAACAAAGAATGTAGTTATTTATACCAACATTTGTTGCAATGCTTATTATGAGCTAGTATTTGCTGCCTCCGTGGTTGCTAATGCCCTAATTTTGCAATTTTATGGAAAATGGTAAGTTATCTTGCTGATGTCGCTGAGCAACATGGCATCCGCAGCAGATCGGCAATTTTGATGGCTAAAAAGTCGATTGTCATGTTGTGATTAATATTAATACTGAGTCAACAGAGTGGGCCACGGCGTCAGATAACAGAGGGACATTGTCGGCCGCCTGTGCCATTCACATAGCTGTTTCGCATGCAGCTGGCGTCGGGATCTGCTGCTGGGTCTTCCAAATCCAAATACAGATACGAGGCCGTATTGCTGATGATATCAGCGGTTTGATCCTCCCAAGCTTCAGGGTTCTGTACCAGAAGCCAATCCGGCGACGGCCGATGCGTGATCACTCTCTCGGCTTTCTAGCGTCGCCTTCCAACGCAAACTCCAAGGCTTTCTTGATTCCTCTCAAGGCCCAGCTTTAGAAGATAAAAGCAACAATGATATTCGGGATAAGATTCTGAGACCCTTACTTGTGTGGATTTTAAGATTTTCTTTTGAGATGTTTCTGCTCTAATTATCATCATCGAAGAGTCATAAGTGTGAAAGTAAATGTAAAATTATTGACCAGTATCCGCAAATGGAAATTTAAAGGTTGGGGTCTAGATAGATGCAGGGGAAAAGAGCGAAATGTGGACAGGTGTTCACATCTTCTTGGTTGAATCCCACGACACGGGACTAACGTAGGATTTCGGAATCTGGGATTGCATGCGCGTACAAAAGAAGTAAATGCAAGGCAGTGAGCAAGCAAACAGCCAGCATATATTATCGTTATCTGCGTCGTCTGGGATGATATGAGATTTACGCCGTAGCACTTCCGACTTCCCACTCATCATATGCTTAATTAATTCCAGTCGTCCAAAATTTTTTTATTTTTTATTTTTTCCAGCTTTCAACAATTCGTTTCTCCATTTTTCCATATTCTACATATTTTTTCAGTCAAAATCTTACATAGACGATTCTCCCAATAATTGACTGGAATTATTCTCAGTCCCCAGAACATGAAGCATGCCGTGAGGCAGAGCAGTTCAACTGGGGGCTAGTCAAAACGGGGACCACCTTTTCGCGGAAAAGAAGGGAGCAATAATAGGTCGACCGCATCGCAGTGTATCTTAAAATAGATAGTACAATGTTCCTATGTTTATGCTTACAGCAGAGGATGGATTTTAAGCAACAAAAAAATATATATATACCCGTTTTAATTATGGTACTTAAAATTAATCTGAATTACTAGTATATGTTTAATATATATTGTATGGAATATCTTTTATAGCAAAAGATATAAGTATATTCTTTTTTTAATGAGAACATAAATATATTCTTGGAATATATAGAAATTTGATTAATTTATCTATTGTTTAGTACATTTCATTAAATATATTTTAAACTTTATATTATTATTATCTCTATTATATAGGTTCTTCAGTAAGACTTATAATAAAATTATATTTTTTAAATATAATATAAAAATTATTTTCAAAAACCTTTTTGAAATCGAAATCAGAATTAATTTGATTTTAAAAAATAGGATAACATAAGCTTAGAAAAATAAAATAAAGTAGAAATTTTTAAAAATAAAATCAACCATAATTTATCCAACCCAAGTTTCACCTCGGCCTAATCACCTGCGGCTAGCGTAGGTGGCAGGGGTGTTGGCCCCTTAGCGTGCAGGTCGTGAGTTCGAATCCCATATTGGGATTCGACCCGGAAAAATGGTGTGGGAGCTGGAGTCTCCCTTTGTGGTAGTGTGGGAGTTGTTGTCTCCCTTGGGGTGGATGGAAGCTGTTCTTCCTAATTCTTTAGTGGAGTTGTGTCTCCAGATTTCTTTGGAGTAGTTATGTATCTCCTTGTTTGTAAGAATATCTCAGAACTACAATGTAATATGTGTTGAGGTGTATGTAAATATAAACCATAAAAAAAAAAAAAAAATTTCACCTCGGCCTAGAAACGCGGGCAAGGTGGGGACAGTGTGGACTACTGGACTGTGGTCCTGAATATCAAACCTCGTCAGCGATGTGGACCTGAATATCAAACCTCGTCAGCGAATCCAAGTGTGCGACATGAAGGCAAGCCCCGTGTCTCCGACAGCAGCAAGGGGCGGATCTGGGCACAGATTTTTCTACGGAAACAAGTCCATCCGATATCTCCCGCCCGTAAAGAAGGATCCACTGGTCGAAGATGAAAACAAAGAACAAATTTTTGAAAAAAAAAAAAAAATTGTAAGACGGTAATGCGGTGTTACAGAGGTGATTATTAGGAGCAAAGAAAATAAAGAAAAATATTAAATTATTTATGAAAATATATACAGTTAATATATCAATTCACATGAAAATGAGTAAAGAAAATTGATTATTTTTTCCTTTTTCGACAAATTTTCTTTAATATGAGTCGTAGTCATCATGATTGGAGCAGGAATGTTATTTCCTTCACGCGGTTAGAAGATCTTTGGAAGATAGTGCGCTTAATTGTTATTTGCTTTGCGGGATGTTCTAGATATGATGCACCATGATTAAACAAGCCTAGTAATGACACAAAAATTTACTCAACCCTCGTATCATTTTTTTTGAGTAGGATAGAATGTTTCGACAAAATCAAATATGCTTATGGACCCCATCTAAAAAAACTAAAATCAATATATTATAATTATCTTATTTGTATATTAATTTCAAAGTTGTAATGCAACATCTAAATTGTCTAAAACAAAATTCATATATTTTTCCATAATTCATAAATGATTACATGTACTTTTATGCAAACGTGGCCCACTAAAAATTCCTATTGAATTGATTTTTCTATGTATAATAAAATAAATAATTCTAAACCATTTAAACATTAGGGTCGACTTCATTTCACCCATGAGAGTTAGGGATAAAAATAAAGGTAGCTTGACCTTTGACTTGTTCCAATTTTACATAAACTTGGAGTAAATTTGATGTAGTGAGGTGGTATGAGTCAAGATCTAAGACTTATTCTTCAATTTTATGGGCAAGGTGGTCAACTATGTCTCCACCCATCCCACTCTACATAAATGCAAAATACTTTGAACAAATTATATATTTTGTTTATGTGAATGTGGTTTCGTTGAATACATATATTTAACTTTATAATTTGTTAATGTGACTATGGTTTATATAGATATACGTTTAACTTTATAACATGTTTACGTATATATTTTTTATTTTTATTATTTTTTTAAACCATATATATTTTTATTTTTGATCACACAAATGTTATTTAAGTTATGTCCTCCTCATAATTTCTCAATGAAATAGAAGTATTATCGATATTGCACCTTTCAAAAATAAATATTATCATTTTGCATTTTAGCAATTTTATTATATTTTAAAATTTTCATCTATGTTATGTTTATGGAAAGCAAACACATATATTCATCAAGGTCAAGTTGCAAATAAAATCGTCAAAAAGAAATTCTTTATTAATTCTTAATCAGATTTATTTTCAACGTCATGTTTATTTTGAGATCTATTAAGAAAAGTGCAAATGGAACTGAACTTGGCACACCTTAATGTACTCTAACCCACCACTTTTTTTTACCCCCAAGAAGGGTGCACAATAGGTATCTCTTATTTATTGTTACATGATAATTGTGAGTTTTGGCGATGTTTTATCATGATTGGAATTAAAAATGTTACATTATTAATATTTTCACTTTTTTTTTAATTTTAGAGTTAAGTTGTTTACGACCGCACCCTACGTTTTCAAGATGCGTGGAGTCCACCAACCGAGGCTAGCTCGGTTGGTCGTCAATAGTGGCGCAGAATGACTTTCTGTAATTGGCGCGGGATCGAATCCCGTTCAGGATTTCGGTCCCAAATAGATGGGGTGTGGGAGCAAGTTATCTTCTGGATTGAAGAGGTGTGAGAGCAGGTGGTCTCTTAGTTGGCTGTTTGAAGCTATGTCTTTCAGATTTCTTTGAAATGTTATGTGTCCCCAGATTTGTAAGAATGTCTCAGATCTTCAATATAATATATGTTGAGATATATGTAATTATATACTAATAAAAAATAAAAAAAGATGCGTGGAGTCTGTTCAAATTTTTTTTTTTTTAGGAAAAAAAAATGCGACAAGTCTAGGATAGCGAGTAATGGTGTGATTTCTATCACATCAAAAAAGATTTTCCTGGGCATCGACGACGGAAATAAAGAAGCCTAATTAAAGAATGCAAGCAAGGACCCCATTCACACCAAGACTTCAGGCTTAGCTCTGGATTGATGTTCAGTTTCATTTAGCTGTAGTTTATTACCCTATCACTGATAAATAGATGAAATTTGTAAAGTTAATAAGTAAAAAATTGTTTAATTTGACTGAAATGAAATGACTTAAAACTGTTAAGTTATTATGGAAGCTTGAATATTAAAATAATATGTAAAAGATCCGGATTTTTTATAATTTTAGTGACAATATAATGAAAATATTTTAAATAATTTAATTTATTTAATAAATATTTTTAAAAATAAAATGATAGGTTTTAAATTAGAAATAGTGACTAGAATTCTTTACATTTATATTTGAAAAAATTGTAAATAATTTATATGAAGAGCCCATCCGGTGCACCTAAGTGTATTACATATTTTTTAAATTATATTTTTTGAAATGCATATATAAGCCTAAGTATGAAGTTTGGATTGAAATTCATATATAAGCCTAAGCATGAAGTTTCCATTGAAATTCATATATAAGCCTAAGCATCAAGTTTCACATATGTTTACATAAACCTAGTACCAAAACTTAATCCGATCCAAACCTAATATCTTACAAGTTATTAAAAGAATTATATTGATTTGTATATTAGTATTTTAACTATAATTATAGTAAAAATTCTTCTATGTAAATATAACCTAATTGAAAAATAAAATATTTATTTTAAAAACTTAAATGTCATTTACATTTGTCCATAAAAAGTTGACTATTGCATCTATGTTAATTTAATTTGTAAATAATTACATATATATTAACTCTTTAAAATTATTACATGCATATCAATTAACTATGAGATCTATGCCTTATTTTTATTAAACTTGTTTAGATAGTAATTTCATGTAGTTCTAATTATTTTTCTTATCTTGATTATTGATAGTAAATTTATTATTTCATTGTATTTAGTATTATTTTTAATTAGAAGATCAACTTTCATGAAGATTAAAGATATCATAGGTTGTATAAATATAGTCATGTATAAATTATGAATAAATAAATTATTTTAATCGTAAGTGTATTTTAGAATTAGTTAGTGTGAATGCAATAATGTTCAAATCTGTCAAAAAATATGCAAGTGCTTTACTGTCTATTTGCAGACGATTGAAAGCAACTTAACTACTCACAAGTTGGCCAGATGCCAATTCCAAGTGCATCTTTAAGCCGGTGATGATGCTGACACAGGAAGCAAGATCTATTCGGTGGAATTTCTTAACTGGAAAAGGCTCGCATATTTCTTGATATGTTGGCCACAGTAAATAAAACAAATGGATTTGTGGCAAATAATAGCATTTTTTTTCTCATCTGATCTTTTGTTTAAGCCACTGTCTTCAGCTCAAGGGGTTGAGCTATCTAAAATTTTGGCTAACATCTCTGAACATTTTCAGCCACCTGTTGAACCCACGCGTTCTATATCTTGGGCATGCGCAAAATAGGTATCCGAATATACGATTTAATATTATTTATTATATATATGTGCAATTTGGGTAAGTTTCAGCCGGGTACCCAATCCCTGTAACCGACCTTATCCAAATTTCAGCGAGTATTTTACAACTAAACCAAACCGAAGGTACATGTAAAAAAAAGAAACCAAGCCCAACGGATTTATGGCACCCGATCTGTGGATACCTGGACTTAATTACACCTATAGATGCGCCTAAAATTTTGATTAAATTATTTTGTTACTATAGTACAACAAAATTTTCCAGAAAATAAGCCAAGTGAATTTTAATTTAATCATTAAAGTACACTAAAATTAAACAATAATTTTGAAGACTCGAGTAATATCAGTATCATAAAAGTACTTACTTTAAAAAATAAATGGGACATGCTTCTATATAACTCATTATACAAAAGTGTTTTCATGTAATTTCTTCTATTTTTTAAATGGTGATATGATTAATACAAAATATAATTCATTTATTGTATTGAACATTATTTGTTTGACTAGGAGACTAAGTTTCACAGAAATCCAATATATGTATAGATCATATTTACTCAAAAATAGTAATATTAATATATAGATAAGAAAAATGCTTAGATGTAATCCTATATGTATTAAAATGTGATAATACTTAATTGATTTATTTATCCACGTAGAAATTATATTTTAGAGGTTGAAAATATTTTTTAAAAATTTATATTTAGTATTAAATTATTTTATTATCTTGTCTGGGGGACCAAAGTCAAAACGCGGACGACCCGTCCGTGTGTCATGGAATTCGAGTTTGCACATGTAGCTCTTTTAATATGAGCCGTGACCATAGAAAGGCGGGCGCCAGGCCGCCAACGCACTAGGCACTGTCAGTCTTCGCTGTGGTCCTGAATATCAGTCCTCGTCAGCAAATGCAGGGTGCGATGCAAGCCCGAAAGTCACCGACGGAGAGTATCTTGGATTGCGAATTTGCGATCCTGTCCAGCCGAGGCATTAATTTATTTTTTTTAATTTTTTAAATTTTTTTATACAAGTATTAATTTAAGTGTATTTAACATTTGTATTAATTTTTACCATTTTTTGAGTATTTTAAGTATTTATTTTTTATTTTTAAAAATCAGTAGTATTTTAGTAATGGTAAAAATTAATACACATTCTAAATATACTTAGATTAACAGTTGTATAAAAAAATTCAAAAAAATATTAAAAAAAAAGGTTAAAATGGCTTCGGTACATCCAGACGCACAGTATCGAAATCTGAGTATATAGGCACAGATTTTTCTAGGACCACTGGTTGTTCCCAACTCCCGTTTTCTCATGCACCAAAACAAGGGTCCATTGGGTAAAAAAGCACACAGGAAAATTATAATGACAATTCTTTTTAAAGTAAGAAAACGATGTACGATCAACTGAGTCGTCTTAGTTGGTGGCCATAGCGGTAATAAGGCATTTACGGAGCTGTGGTCAGGGTTCGAATCCCATGTTGAGATTTCGGCCCGAAAAATGTTGTGGGAGCTATAGTCTCCCTTTGGCTTAGTGGAAGCTGTGTCTTCCTAATTCTTTGGTGGAGCTGTGTCTCCAAATTTCTTTGGTGGAG
>JAXCLR010000001.1:68681504-68716036 GCA_035584095.1 Annona squamosa
CACATCATTTTCTATTGATTTGACAACTTCTACTCCAAAAACTTTTCATCAAAAGTTTTACCTTCAACCAAACACACTCTTAGACATTACCAAACGTCCTCTAAATCCTCACACAACACGACGGAACAGAAACCACCCAAAAACCTATCTAATTTTACCCGTACGAGTCAATGGTCATGCAATCCGGGCAGCCTTTTCATTCATCTCCAAAATTAATAAATAATAAATAAATTTTTAAAATTATCAAATGTCACAAAGCGAAAGATTTAGCTAAAACTCGGGCATTTATAAAAATTAAATAAATAAATAATATTTTTATTGTTCATAAATAAATAATATTTTAATCCAGTCATTAAATAACTCCATTCCACGAAAACATTTGAATTTTGAGGAGACGGCAGATTGTCTTTTTATGCACCGCAAGTATGTTTGAGTTAAAGTGTAAGTATGGGTAAGTAGAATTAGTTATAGTAGATTATAATGTATGTTTTTTATGGGATATTTTCTGCCATTAATAAAATAATATTGATCTTGAATGATCCGAGACATCATGTATAATACAATCATCATAAATTCTTGTAGACAATTGATGGTCAAATTTAGATGGCCTTTACTTGCTGATTCTTTTGGGTTTGAATGACCGTGGACACTAAATATTTTAGTAGTTTCATAATTGTATTATCGTGTTATGATTATATAATTTATGTTTGCATTTAATATATATTTAGATATTGCAGACTCTGTCTAATTTTTCATACCTTATTCAAGATAAATTTTAGCAGTAACATTAGTTATGTATACAATCCATTTATTAAATGAGCTAGAGTTGCCCTGCACAGGCTAATGCCTACAGCCTACAGCCCTAGGTCGCAAGAACTTTGACTTCCCCAGTGGAGCGTTCACACTCTCTATCGGCAGCACATAGGCGGGAAAGCTCATGCCATCGACGTCACAATCCAGAACGTTTATTCCCAAGGCCGGAGGTGGATGACGGGGCATGCTCGGAAATTCAAGCACGGACTTCTAGGACCGGGAACAGCAAAACGAAAAACAGAGGATTCGCATGCCACGGAATTCTAGCCGAGTTCCTACGATGAGCTTGGCTTGGCCTTTCACTACTCTAATTTCGGCTCACGAAATCAATATCCGGCTGGTATAGTTCCTCCATTTACAGCCATAGATGGAAGGGTTGGATTGTGGGCTTGTGGAAAGATCAAGGTTCTCTTCTTCCTTGAATTAGAGCGCATGCAATTCAGGGCTCTTTAATTTTCTGTTGCGGAACGAATGCTGGATCGAAAATGCAGGGATGTAACGCGGCCTATAGTTATTTGCGAGAACCCAAAACTATGATGACCATGGAATGGAAAGATGAAATATTCTCTTCTTTACCGTCATCATCATAAGTTTCTTATTTACATTTGACGGACGTTTCCAATGTCTCTAAAACCCATCAAGCCTTCCCGATCGGGACAATACATGAGAAGGAATTACAAGAAGAGAGGGAGGACTAATGAGAATAATAAAGTATCGAATAACGAATAGACGAGATACAAGCAAGCGATTCGACTACATGAGATAATTGTAAATAGAAGAAACATTATAAATCAAGAAGACTTATGGGGGCCTCCGCCGCCGCATAGAAGGGATCGAATACAATTGATTATGTCCTTCCAGATCTTCTTCTTCACTTCCCCTCTCCTTGGCGGTACGCTTGCCATCATTCTGTTCTTCCACCGGCCTACAACCCTTGTAGTTCTCCACCAACGATCGGTGTTGCTCTGCTCTGTCTCTGGCAGATTTGGGTACTGAAGTGGAGCTGAGTGCAGATAAATAGGAAGTTGCGTGAACCAGGAAAATTACTCAAGCGGGGAATATAAAGGACGAGAAGCCTTCGAACAGAAGCATTTCAGTGGCGAACTCGGGCTTTATTTACTCCCATCGAAGAGTCGCATCGAAATACTAAAAAGGAGAGGGAGGCACGCAGATTCTCCGCCTACGGCTAGTGTCGGCACGTACCAAGGCCTTGGCGCTGCGTTTTTTGTGGGATTTTCATAGGGTGTGTAACTTGTATCTTTCCATCCTGTTTCACATTTACAAGAGATGTCTTAAAGTTAAAAATATGCTGTTTTGGTCCTCTAATGATATGAACAATAATAGGATAAAATTTGGACGGGGTAAATTGGATAAGAACTGATTGCTGCATGCTAGGGGAAAAAATAGAAAGATTAGGGAAAGTAAGATTGCCGTACATTAGCAAATAAGAGATTGAAGGATAATTTTTACATATATCCAAATACCCCCTCCCGTTTTTTTACCCTAGTCTTTTTATTAAAATTTGTTCCAATTAATTTTATTTATCTAAGTGCAATTATTCATATAAATATTTTTTGAAAAAATCATCAAAAAGCAATGAAACATTCATTGCGTTGTTCCGAACATAATGATATTCTAGACAAGTAGAATCCTCGCGACCGCTTGGCTGGGACGCTGATGTCAGCTGCTTGGTCCCACATGCGTCAGCAGATTCTTCATGGATCGCGAGCTACAAAAGCCAGTGGACCCTGGACCGATCCAGCTCAGAAGCTCTGACTCGATAAACCATGAAAACTAGATCTAAACCGAACATCTTCATTTATCATCATTTTCAGAAATTTCTGCTATCCTGGATACTTCCACGACAGGATTTGAAGTATTTAAAAAATAAATAACAATAATGATGGTAGGGGTGGTGGTTGATTGTTTAGTCTATCCTCTGAAAA
This sequence comes from Annona squamosa, assembly GCA_035584095.1. Classification (NCBI taxonomy): domain Eukaryota; kingdom Viridiplantae; phylum Streptophyta; class Magnoliopsida; order Magnoliales; family Annonaceae; genus Annona; species Annona squamosa. The sequence continues at coordinate 68,684,264 of JAXCLR010000001.1, forward strand.
GGTGCGGTTGCCCGAGAAATGACCGGCTTCGATTGGACGATGGGTGCGCAGCATTTTGAGAGCCAACAAAATTCTTCTTTGGGTTTCATCAAAAAAAAAAAAAAAAAAAAATTCTTCTTAGGGGATGAGGACAAGGATGGGATGATGCCCTTTCTGGTTCTACGGACGTCTTTGATCGATCGGCTGGCGATTGGGATTCGGCATCGTCCCGTGGCTCGTGTCAAGGTGGTTTGGTGGTTTGCAATGTCAATCATCAATATTCTAGAAACATCATTTCTCCAGAGTCCACACTATTGAAGATATATAAGATTCGTTCTTTTTCTGTCTCCCTCACGATCTCAAAAGCCCAATATTCCAAATAAGAGTCCGCATTCCATGCTCTCGCAATCATGTGTACACGGATGAAAAGGCCACATCCGAATTTGAAGTGCTTGTTGCCCGGACTTGATATGGTGTACCAGAGTGCTCTGACCTATTTTTTAGTTTTTAAAATTTTTTTTATAAAACTATTAATCTAAATTTATTCACACGTTCATCAATTTTTACCTTTTTTAGAATATTTTAGATATTTATTTTTTATTTTTAAAAATCAACAGCATTTTAAGTAATTTTTTTGAAAGCGCATTTTAGGTAATTTTGAATGAGGGGTGTTTGGGTGCGGTCGGCGCATGGCTACCCCCACATGTTCGACCAGAAAACACATTTTTATTTTTTTATAAACATATAAAACTATGTGCATTTAACTTATAAACCAAGTTTTATCATTTTAAATATTTTTAAGTATTTTTTAATTTTTAAATACAGTGGCATTTTTCGTAATTTTTGAGTCAAAAAATTACGAAAATGTTACCGTGTTTAGAAATAAAAAATACTTAAAAGCATCCAAAAAAGTGTTAAAACTTAATTTATAAGTTAAATACATCTAACTTTACATATTTATAAAAAATAAAAAATAAAAAATGTTTTTTGCCCAACAAAATACTCCTTGTTTTAAATTAACGAAATTTCAAAAATAAAAAATAAATATCTGAAATACTTCAAAAATGATAAAAATTGATTCACATATTAAATATACTTAGATTAACAATTTTATGAAAAAATTTCAAAAAAACTAAAAAATTAGATTAAATGCACCCCTCAACCCATTCTCGCCACACGTAAACTGCGCGCTTCTGTCAGCGCGACGCCCTTAAACGAAGCGGATTCAATGAACATGGCCTCCACGTGCAAAAATAACACCTTTTATTTTCTGAGAGGACCATCCATCGAAGAGAGAGCGCTCCGATGACAAGATTACTTGAAGGTGGTATGACCCAAACATACCCGTCGCTTTTCCATTCTTCGAAATTGCCAAAACTGTAATCGCCCTTTGCCATTGCATTTGGACACTTTTACCTTGTAATCCACTTTCTCTTGATTTATCATATATGTTACATCACGGAATTTCCACATCCAATGATTTTGTGAACTTTGGAAGTCTCGTAAAGCCAGCCCTAACTTTCAGCTTCAGGGAGATGCATGCAGTAATTGCCAGCGCTGATCCATAGCTAAATCCTTCCAGTATTTTGGTGGGGCATTAGCATTTATGCTCACGAAAAAATTATACTATTTTTATTTACGTCAACGATTTTAAAATTTTTTATGCATGTCAACACTTTGTAAAATCATTTTTATTCATGCTATAATTGTTAAATTTTCAAGTGAAATGAGCTGTGAATAGGCGGAATTACCCCAAAGACATAATTACAGACATTCTTAGCAATTGGAATATTTTTGCCAATTCACACCTAATTTAACTTGAAAAATCAATTATTGTTGGCATAAATGAAATTATTAGAAAAGTTGTTGGCATGAATAAAAATAATTTAATTTTTTTTGTTGACATGAATTTTAATGACCTTATTTTAGTTATTTATTCTTCGGCATCATTCTCTGTCACATCACCCTATTTTATTTTATTTTTTTTGATTAAAATGGAGGGTTTCACTCTAACCTTATTCCCTGTCACATCACCCTATTGAATGACTAGATAATTGAAAGAGGTGTTTCTTAATGATGGATGAATGAGAAGTCCACTTAAAATCCTGAAGCTCTAGCCTATACACATTCCCGGTAACCACTAAGTCATCCAAATGGTGACCTTCTTCAACATCGTTTATATGCATAGTTATTATATTTTATTTTCATAAATAAAATTATATTTTTTAACAGCCTAGCAGTTTATTATATAATTTCAATGTTGGATGATTTTATAAATTTTTCTTGTATTCCAATAAATATGTGAAGAAATCTAAGTATTTTTCATAATTTACATATGAATATATATTTTAATCAAATATGGCCTATTGACAACTTTGATTTGGACGCAACTTAATTTTTTAGACAAGAAATAATGTTAAATACATTAGACAAAGTGAATTTTTTCTCAATTATCAAGGTAAAAAATGAATAAAGTTATGTGAAACAAATTCTATATTTTTAAGTTTAGTCATTTTCCTAATCATTTTAGTTCATTGTAATGTATTATTTTTCTATTTTTTTATATTTCCCTTAGATCTTTTTTATTCATTTCCAAAAAGGATCTGATTATCTACTATTTTTTCAATTAATGAAGCTAGTTTATTGCAACTGAAGGATCCTATAATGTAAACAATAAATTATTTATTTATTTAGGGAATCATCTAAAAAATTTTAACAGTTGATTAATCTTGAACGAGATGAGATTTTCAAAGCTTCAAGGCACAGAGTTTAACGAGCAAATTAATGTTGGAGGGAAGCGCGTGCTTACAGCCTCTTCCCCAGCATGGCCAAACCGGAGAGTTTGATTTCTAATCATTGAATTAAACACAATCTTGGTCAAAATACTATTACATAATTTAGGTTCAATTCCATACATGCCCATGAATTTTATCATTAATACCGTGTCGTTAGAAATCAAATTCCAAACACACTAAAGTATTTTGTTTAAAAATTCGCTTATATTCATGTTGTTAGAAATCCGTGAAATATTCCCATAGGCCCCTATGAAATGATGAATATAACAAAGATTGGATCTAATACAATTTGAAGTTGCATTGCTCAAGGTTAAAGTGTCATATTTAAATAATAATTATTCTGTTATTATAAATTTACTAAAAATTCATTATAATGTGAATTTTTAATTATACAATCATAATTAAATATGAAAATATTTGTCATTTGATAGAGAGTTAACGACTTCTTTAACATATTCCTAACGACATGAGTATATGTGCAATTATGATGCAAATTCATGATTATAAAAAAATATTTTTTTGAAAATTCGCAAGTATAAATAAAATTAAAGGTAAAATTTGTAAATATACAAGGAATTCCCAGCATAAAGGAACCCCTCCTTTGTAAGAGTGCGTTTGTTTAATATAAAAATTTGTTATTCTTCACAAATAACTTATTTTTAAAAAAAATTATATTTTTTACTTCAAATATCTTAACTTTCAATCATTTTTAAACAACTATTCATATTACTAATTTATCTGATTTAATTTTATCATTTTTAGTGGTGATTATTACTTTCTGTCATGTCACGTTATCTTTTAATCTAAAAATTCTTCGTCCACAAGTTTCATAACTTACCCGACACATCTTAAAGGAAGGTGATGATGACATTTTGGGACGTGACTGCCACCGGCCCACCGCATCTCCTTTTTCCAGAGAAATTTGGGGATGGTCCAATTCCCACCTATTAGCGCGCACAATTAGTTATGGTGGGGGATGCATCTGAAGAAATTTGGTGGGAAAACCCACCATTAATGATGATTTATTGTATTTTTGACTCCGCTGAATTTAATGAAATCTCTAATGGTCATCCTCTCTCTGCCCCCCTCTTGCTCAATATGAGGAGTGGGATTCAGGGATCCCATTAGAACATTTTTCTGATTAAAAAAAAAAAACAAAAGCATGCACTGGTAAAATCGCAACGCGTTTTCCGATTATGAACGCTATCAGCATGGATACTGCTTTCTCCTTTTCCACAGTTTTCAGAAAAAATATATATAATAATCGTCGATTATTACTGTATTTTTCGGATGATACAGACGCGCGGTTAGAGCAGCGGCTACAATTGTGCCTTATTTTCGCTTTTTTCTCAAAAAATAACAATTTGATTCTTTGTTACTCACTGGCGAAGGGAGAGAAGTAAAGAAAAACTTCTCCTGTTGTTTTTCAAATAAAGTTCCGTTTGGCTTCGGCACGTACTTTTTTTTTTTTTGACAGTTTATATTTACATACATCTCAATACATATTACATTATAGTTCTGAGACATTCTTACAAACAAGAAGATACATAACTCCTCCAAAGAAATCTGGAGACACGGCTCCACTAAGAAATTAGGAAGAACAGCTTCCATCCAGCCCAAGGGAGACCACAGCTCCCACTCTACCACAAAGGGAGACCACAACTCCCACACTAATTTTCCAGGCCGAAATCTCAATGTGGGATTCGAACCCACGACCTGTGCTAAGGAGACCAACGCTCTTGCTACCTGCACTAGCCGCAGGTGACGCTTCGGCACGTACTTATGACATGTTATCAATTTAGAAAGTGATAAAATTTGTTAGATAAAAAGTTTTTAAATTAAAAAAATAATATTATATGATATGGATAATAATAAAAAGTAAAAAAATAAAGTTAAAATAGATAAGTTAGTCTTAAAAAAGATTAAAAAATAAGACAGTTATATAAGAAAACAAGAAAAAATAATTAAAAATAGGATAATTATGGATATTTAAAATTTTCAATTAACATTTTTCGCTTATTTTCGAACATGCCATTTATACCAGAAGTGGCATTAGTTCGCCCAAACCTAAGTTTGTATAGTTTCGATTTTAGATTTTTTTTTATATAGAGGTTTTCTCAAAGAAAAACGGATAAAAAAAATTTTACACTTTATCTTGTATAGCTTTTGACATAACTTAACATTTTAATTGTCAGTTATCTTTTTCTTGATTAGAACCTCTGCATTCTAATTCTTTTAGATTCTTGTATTACCAAATTTACCTTTATTTTTAATCTAATCACTATTCCTATTATATCACATCACACATATTTTCTTAAAAAATCACCTTTTTACCTCTCACACAAAGAAGCCATGGTTAGGAAAATATTGAAATTTTTTATAGATCCAAAAAAGACATATGACTAAAAAGATAGAATATCATGTTGTCTATGGACGTTAATAAGACCTATAGATCTCGGTGATGATGATTTAATGCAAATGTTTGTATTTAGCTTTTAATGCAAACATTTTGTATGGATCTTTTTTTTCAAATTCTTTTGATTTTTCGGTTTTAACATATGAGCCTAAGTGTATAATATTAGACATAAAAATTTATTACTTCTAAAATTTTTGATATTTAAAAAATAGAATTTTTAATCTTCAACTGCTCTCGGCACTTGAAGATTGGAATTTTTATTTTCAATATTCAAAAAAGAAATAATGCATAGGTTTACAAGTAAAGAAAAACTTTTAGTGTCGTTTTTCAAATCAAGGTCTTTTGTCGTGCTTTTACAAGTTGCAGCTTGCTTGTAGTTACATTATTTTGTTTTGGATATGTTTGTAAAGTAATAAAATTTTTGAATGAAAAGTTTTTCATATAAATTTTATTTGAACAAGAGAAAAATGATGTGATATAATAAGTATGATTATGAGAAATAATGTTAAAATAGACAAATTAATTGTATAAAAATGATTTAAGAGTAGGATAGTTATATAGGAAGATGCAAATAAATAATTAAAAATAAAATAATTATGGAATGTAAAAAGTTTGCTTATTGTCAAACACACCCTTTTTGGTGAAAGTGACATTAGTTTGCCCATGCTAACATTTGTATGTTTTAGATTTTTTAGGGAGTTATAGCCTCCTTTCTTATAGAAAAAGGCTAAAAATTTTCACATTTAATCTTTTTATATGATTTAATATTTTAAGTATCAATTATCTTTTTTCTTAATTAGATCCTCTGTATTCTTTTTTTTTTTTACACTTTCTTACCAAAATTACCTTTTTTTATTCTAATCATTATTCATATTATATCACATCACAGCTAATTTTTTAAAAAGAATCACTTTTTTACCTCTCGCACAAACAACCCATGATTTGGAAAATATTGAAAATTTTTTATGGGATACAAAAAAATACATGACTAAAAAGATAGAATATCATGCTATCTATCGACGTTAAAAAACCTATAAATATCGGTGATGATTTAATGCAAACATAAGCATGGGTCGTTTCTTTCAAATTCTTTTGACTTTTTTGGTTGTAACATGTGGACCTAAGTGTATAAATTAGATATGAAATTTTATTGCTTCTAAAATTTTTTAATGTTTTCAATATCAAGCGCCCTCATCACTTGAAGATTCGAAATTTTTGTTTTCAATATTCAAAAAGAAATATTAACTATCTAAGATATGTACCTGAGACTGAATGTTAAGACAAAAAATTAAAAAATTAAAAGAAATGATCCATGCAAAGGAATACATTTAAGCTCAATGCAAATTTTGCATTGGATCGGGGCCATAAATATATGTGCGCGTACCAATCCCATGCAACCAGCCGCAGCACCTTTTTAATTTTTTTATTTTTGATGGATACATGGCCCCATAAGATCGATTAGCTTGCCAAGTAATATTTTTTGATTTTTGAAAATAAAATATTTAAAAATTAGAAAACATAAAGCGGCATGTTAATTAATCTAAGTGTAAGTGTGTAACTACATATCCATTAAAAATTATCAAATTAAAAACTATTTTGCAGTCGGCCACATGGGATTGAGGTATAATATACGATCGGCCACAAAACAACTAATTTCTGGCCGGTTAAAATCCCCTTTTTTCAAAAAAATTTCGAGTTCTAAAAGAAAATTGTGCCTCATCTAAATGGTACATTCCAAATTAGATATATTTACATGTTTAAAATGAAAACGGCATTAATAAAAGCATTGGTGTATGTATTTATGTCATTTTTATTTTAAAATCTAAAAATATACAAAAATTTTAGATATATAATACTAATCCTACTATTGCGCCCCGAACTAGACCCCGTTAAATTGACCAAGCTAGTTGTTTTTACGATAGGATCTTTTTGTTTTAAATAGCTTTCAAACCAAATCCAATCTTATTAATTTGATAAATTTGTTTTAATTACAGCATACAACTGTATTAGATAAAAGACACAAATGAAACTTAAAAGTGATTAATCGTTTTACTTTGAATTTGATTCTGACTGATAAACCCATTGAATTAGTATTATGTAACAACACAAGTAAGTTTAATTCATAAATATTTATTACTACTTAATAAGTAAGCATAATCATTATATTTTCCAACTCAAAATTTATCTATAGTATTATTTCATATAAATGTTGATGAAATGTAATTTAATCTTGGTTGATCTTTTCACTTGTGCGCTTGTGCAATTGTGTTTGTTACTATTCACAGGTTGTAGATGAGAATATGATGGAATCTCTTATTGCTAACACTCTTTTCTAATTCTTAGAAAATAATAAACTTAATTTCTTAATTTAAATTGCATTCTTAATACATTTTTATCTCACATACTTATTTCATCCTCGTTATGAGGCACTTATGTACTTGCCCTTCTTGCTTCTGATGCGCTGTTGCATCCTAAGTCCAAATACAGCAAATTTGAAGTGTTGTTTTTATAAATATGCTGCCAGAAACCAGTTATAGACACGTAAGTTGTTGGAAGAATCATGAACTTTTCTAGATGGTCCACGATGCACAACATCCAAACTCTCTTCCTTCTTTTTTATCCCTTAAAAAAGTATACGTAGTGACAGGAAGTATTCCTGAAAGGTCCCACCCCGGACAAGCTAGCCGCGTCCACAGCCCCAAATCAGTGCATTCCGCCGGATGCAGGACAGTCAATATCTACCGATTTCCATGTTCGAAATAATCACTGGACTTTAACGAGGAGATTATATGCGAAAGGGATACTTTGCATTGTGAAACATGAGATTATACTGGGCATTGAATGAGAAAAACACGATTGCTACATGATGAAAAAATTAAGCTTCAACCTTCCCTGGTACTCTTCAACGAGCAGAGGACTTCCCAAATTGAGCTCCCACCCACCCAACATGGGCCTTACAAACAGATTTTTCCTATCATATTCGTGAGAAGGAAACAAAAGATTCCACGGGATAGACCAAATATTCAGCGGATTGGACATTTTGCTTCCGTGAACCTGCGTGGGCAATCTCTCGCTAGCTCTGTTTCACAAGCAAAAGGCAAGATTTTCTGGACAAAATCGGCCCCTCAATTTCACTTCAGGATGCAAGTAGCATATAGTGAAAAAAAGCCAAGATAGGAAAATAAAACGGGGGAAATAAAACAAAAACAAAAATGGAAATAGTCGCGCAGACACGCTTCGAACATATGTACAACAAAGTGAACTGGAGTGAATTGGCTGGACGGCCTATTCTGGGTTGTACGCCGGCGGAGCGCCAGCTTGGGTGGAGTTGCGGTGGGAAGAAGAAGAGGGGCGGTGGAAGGGAGGCGGAGAGGAAGCCGCCGATTTCTCAGGCGGCTGCTCTTCCACGAGGGATCGGAGAGCCTGCACCATCACATCGTAAATCTTCGACTTCACCAATCCCCTCCTCGGGGGGAACCTCACCATCCGTCTTTCCTCCTCTGCCCGCCTCCCTGCTGCTGCCGGAACTGCAACCTCGCTCAGTGATGTTGCCATCTCTCTCGCTTCGCTTCTAGAGGCGCCTTGGTCTTTTCTTTGTGAAAGATAGGTAGAAGACTCTCTCTCTCTCTAGATCGAGTTCGGATCTCGGAGCTGCGATGGCAGTAGCACTGCTGCTTGTGGATTGCGAGAAAGCGGCCGGGTTGGGCGATTTTGTAGTGGGAGTTAGTTTCCTTTCGACGCGATGAACATCATTTGGTGTATCCCCTGTTAAAAGTGGTAAAACTCATGACCCATCACATGATCGAATCCGTTTATGTCCCTATTTAGCTTAATTTAGAATTGATGAAATGCAGCTCTCATTTGAATTGTCAAGGGTTTGTTTCAGACAGAGAAAATAGTCTGGAAGAGAATTTTAAAACAAAAATTATGTTCTGGCTACATCTATGAGAAGCATCAAGATCAATAACAGAATTAACTGTGCATATTTCTATCAGAGTATAGAGAAATAATGCGATTCCATAGTTAAAAAACCGAGTGTGTCAGTCGCGATGGACAGATAGGCTTCAATATCGGTAGCTTGGCCGCCAAGCGAGCGAAGTGAGAGCAGCGATGAGGTGAGACGTGACAACGAGAGGCTCCGTCGGGAACAAGGTTTCGTGAGAAAGTGAGAGAACGTTTTAACGCTTGAATTCCGGGGGTGCGTGTGTGCGTGGTAATAAATAAAATTTTTTATGAAAAATTTTGGAGAGCAAAAGTTATTAAATTATGTAATATAATATAGGTAATGATGAGTAGTAAATAAGATAAAGTTAAAATAAATAGATTAGTTGTATAGATAATTATGTAGAAATGATTGACAAGTATGATAGTTGTATAGTAAAATGTGAAAAAATAATTAAAAAATATAATAATTGTGGAAAATGAAAAGTTTCGGATTGAAAAGTTTTAACTTAACGAGGGGCGTTTGGTTCGCAGCTAAAGTTTTTGACATATTTTGGCTGAAAAACACGTCACTCACTGCAGCCATTTCGACGTGAATGAATGGTTAATATCCGAACGCATTAATGTCTGAGCAGTCAAAGGTCGTTGGAGAATTAACGTGTTGGCAGTAACAACAGCATCACCGTCGCGCGCAAACGGGTGCACACAATGAAAAGTTTTCTGTTGGGAGAATACGGCCTTTGCAAACAGTACCCGCATCATGCTGATAGACATTTCATCCACTGTGAAAAGACTAATTCACCTCTACTGTGAAAAGTTTTCGATGGAACCAAAACTTTAGCTGCGAACCAAACGCACCCAACATATTTTATTAATTGTCAAACACACCCTTCAATGCACTGTAATATCGACTTTTATTTTTATATATTTTTTAAAAGCAATTTATAAAATTGTTAACTTATGGTGTGTTTGGGAATGAATAAAACAATTAATGAAAAGTTTTAAAAAATAAAAGTTGTCAATGATGTAATATAATATAGGTAACGATGAGGAGTAATGATATAAAGTTAAAATAGATATGTTAATTGTGTGGGTAGTTGTATAGAAATGATTGAAAAATATGGTAGTTTTATAGGAAAATGTGAAAAAATGATTAAAAAATATGATAATTATAGAGAGTGAAAAGTTTTCGATTGAAAAATTTTAAATTGACATTTTTTCCTCATTGCCAAACACACTCTTAGTATATTTAGGGTGTGTTTGGAAATGTATAAAACTTTTAATGAAAAGTTGTAAAGAGTAGAAGTTGTTAAATAATATGATATGATAAGGGTAATGATGATGAACATATAGGATAAAGTTGAAAGAGATAGGTTAGTTGTGTTGGTAGTTGTGTAGAAATGATTAAAAAGTAGGATAGTTATATAGAAAAACGTGAAGAAATGATTAAAAATAAGATAATTGTGGAGAGTGAAAAGTTTTAATTTGACAATTTTTACTTATTAACAAAACACTCTCGACCTATGTGTTAAGTTTTACAATTTTTCGAGATACATAATTTTTTTTTGATTTTTTAAAAACAGGTATATTTTAGTCACTTAAAAATGACTAAAATACCCTTGTTTTTTAAAAAATCAAAAAAATTATATATTCAAATATGGTAAATTTTAGGTTATAAATTAATACAACTATATTAATAATCTTATAAAAATTTCAAAAAATATATAAAAAATAAAGTTTTACTCCCTAGAGCATTGAAACATTCTCCAATAAAGTGATTCCCGTCTCACTTAATATATTTTCAAAAAAAAAAAAAAATCTTAATTGCTTAACAATTTGACTTTTCCTTCTTAATTTTATATTTCAATTATTTGTTGAATAACTATTTTATTTATTATTGCGTTACTCTTACCACATCATATCACTATCACGCTTAGTGCATGTTTCACAATAGAAAAAAAAATTAATTTAAAATTTTCACTCTTCACAACTACTATATTTTTTAATTATTTATTTGTATATTTATATATAACTACTGTATTTTTTATCACTTCTACACAACGAATCTTCTATTTTATTTTTTCTCTTTATTTCTTATAATTACTCTTATTATATCACATCATTTTCTTTCATTTTAAAACTTTTATATAAATATATTTCATCTAAAGATTTCATTACTTACCAAACACACTCTTGATTGAAGAATTTTTTTTATATATGTTTAGTATGATGAGAATAAGAATGGAAACGGAGAATGATAAGAACAAACGTACTAATTAAATTATCTTGTCATATTTTTCCTCCAATTATCTTGTTAATTTTTATTTTATTTTCATTTTATCCCATCATATACATTTTTATTTCCAATTCTCATCATTATATTACCAAACAAACCCAACATTCAAATCATTTTCTCTTCATGTTATTTGCATTTTTATATGCTCGAGCCCTGTCAATGGAATGGATTAGATTAAAATTTTCATTATCAATAATTTTCTCAATTCTATTATAATTTTTATTATTCAATATATTTTTTAGTAATTTCACTTTTTTATTTTTAATACACATCATTATATATTCATCTTATTTCTATATTTTATTCTCATATATTTGTTTTGTTCACCACTATAATTGTCTTTTCATCTCATCTCATTCTTTAAAAAATAGTCCAACACTTTTAGTCCAACACATTTCATATTTTTTTGAAGAAAGCCGTTGTATTAAACTAGAATTGGCTACATAGAATACAAAAAGTCCATATATAACAAATTTACGAAAAAGTTTGGTTGGTTACCCCACCAATCACCTATGGTTTGCTATTCTTTACTATAAAATTTTTACTAACACTAAATGCATATTTATTTTATATTTTTAAATATAGAGGTGAAAATGACTACAATGCTTTTATATTTAAAATATAAAATAAATATATATTTAGAATTTGTGCAACTTGATTTATAGATAATATACATCTAAATTAGTCATCTTACTAAAAACTTATCAAAAAATTAAAAAATAGGATTTTAGATCAGTATGAGAAGATCATCCCTCGTACAATTTTGATTCAAAACCCGATCTTGCTAATTCCAAAAGATACATTCCAGGGTCGAAGATTGCACAAATCAAGTCAATGTAAATTCTTTGTTGAGAACGAGTGCGTATCAAGCATACGATGCAGCCGGAGCATCAAACAACTCCACCTTCATGCTTTTCGAGTCTTATCCATTTTTTTTATTGGTATTTTTACACATCGTGACTTCTGACATTACAAATTAGCCTTTTCATAATCGTCACATTATGGAAAGAAATTTTTACAAGTACTCCCGTACATAGGGAGAATTAATAAAAACCAACATTATCAGGAAAATTTTGTGATCACAAATGATCGAACTCACGACCTCCTCATCCCAAACCATATGCCTTGACCAATTGGGATATCTCCCAGTTGACGGCCTTATACATTTATTGATACTATTGATTTGCCACCCAAAAACTAAAGACTTGGGCATTAGCTTTAGAGAACGTTTGCGAATATTGATTTTGGTGATATTTTGTGATGGATTAGAAAGTAAAAAATAGAATATTTTGAAATTCTTGTGATTGATATGTATCGATAATAATAAATGATTGAATAAATAAAGTAATTAAAAGAAAAATGATTGAATTATAAGCATAAAGCTAAAAAATAGGATTATCATATTATTGAATAATTTATTAAAAAATAAGGAGGCCATTAATTGCCCATGGAATCTCGCACACATGCATTACCAAATGGCTCCTTACTCTTCATGCAAAGTGGGTGTGAATGCTCTAAAAATACACATGGACAATTACTTGATGGGATATGATTGCTTAAGTCTAATAGTTTATCAACTGAAGTTGCAATTGGTAACATGAGCAAGAATGGAAACGGGGAAGAAGAAATTTTTGAAAACTGTTAGAACAATGTGATATGATGAAAGTAAAGTGAGAATAAATAAGATAATTGTATAATAAAATGATAAGAATATAGAGGTAAAAATTTAAAAAAAAAAGAAAATTAGATAATTAAAATTTTTGAAAGTTATGTAAGAAAAACTAGGAATGTGTACTTGCCACCGAAAACTTCTTATCAAATGATGTTTTCTATTTCTGAGCGGGTTTTGTATTACATTGAACTACTGAATAATGAATTATTTTATATTTGTCTTGTTTTATTTTTAAAAGTACCACTCGCCGTAGATAACAAGGCACTAGGAGTAGAGTAATGAATCTAATAACTTTACTAAATATTTAGACTTTGAATCTCACATTTACATTACTCGAGACACCCACATCAGTTTGGCGAGCATTCGAACTATTTTATTTTATTTTTACGAGAGAGAATCATATAATTGTGACTATTTGATGAGCCATCAAAGATGCCATAAATGCTTACTTAGCTTATATGCATAATGTAACTCATGAGCAACAATGACGTTCGGTGCATGTATGTGTGAGATTTCATGGGAATTGTATGGCTAGCTACATCGTTCAATTAATCATTTAACAACTAAACAATCTTATTTTTTCAACTTTATTTGGATAATTTATTTAATTTTCATTTAACTACCTTATTTATTTAAATTTTATCTTTCTCATTTTATATCAATCACACAAATATTTAAATATTTCTTTTTCTATTCCCTCATCCATCAAGAATCCCATCAACATTCACCGTTGCAAACGTCCCCTCGACAGCTAACGTCCGTGGGCGACGCCAACCGTCACAGGCTGACACTGACGTTGCTTGCACTGTCCGTCTTGTGGTTCCGACTCCGTCGGTGCAACTTGGGCTAACGGTAACCGGTAGCGGTTGTCAAATGGACGAGATTGGCATAGCAGCGAGCTTAAGAGATAGAAACGACGAGGTACATCGCAGCGTGACGAATTGCAAGTGATTCTCAGAAAAAGATCAACTCACAAATCAAGCAGAAAAATCCCATTCGCTCAATGTTCCGCCCAAGCTACAAATCCTTTTTATTTATTTTTTAAACAATAAATATAGAAAAAAAAACTAACTGGATGTAAGTAAGCAGGCGCAAACTGCAACTGTGCACACGCGCGGTAGCATTTTCCTACTTTGATGGCGGACGTTGGAGGGGAGGCGGAGGCCGATGGGTCAGGTTCGACTCAGCAATCTTCAGAGATCGAAAAGGGTTCGAAATGCCTGGATCAAAGTTTTTAAGATCATCTTCTTCACTTTTCCCCTCTTGGGCGGGATCCTCGTCGTCCGTCCGTTGCGTCGCTCCATCTTTCGTTTTTTCAGCATCACATCGTCCATGGTCACCATCTCTCTCGGCTTGGACGGTCTCGGTGGTAGGACTGAGCCAGCAGTGCCAGCGAAGTGAGAAGAGTGCGAAGCACGGGAGCCTTTAGTCTCGCGTGGCCTCTTGTAGTTACGCCCCCGCAATGCTTGTAGCCCAAGACGCGTTTGGGAAAAAAAGGAAAACGAAAGGAAAAAAGACTCGTTTTGCAAGAGAAAAAAGTGTGTATACATTGTGCAAACAATTTTTGGCGAGTGAAGTCAATATCAGGCAAAGCTTGTAGCCCAAGACTCGTCTGGGAAACGGCTGGCGCTCGTTTGGTCGCCCAGTGCGGAACGAAGCTTTCGTCCCCACTCGGCGCGTGTTCGAATTTCAGGTTGGAATTTCGAACCAATTTTTTGTGGGGCAGGTGTGTGGTCCTTCTTGTTTGGTTGGGAGCTTATAGTCTCCCCTGTTGATATTTGGAAGCTTGTTGTCTCCCTTTGAAAAGATTGTTAGAATTGTCTTAGAACTTTGAATGTAATATGAGTTGAGATATGTTGTAAATATATTCCATCAAAAAAAAAAAGACTCGTTTAGAAAAAAATGGAAACAAAAGGAAAAAAGACTCGTTTGGCAAGAGAAAAAAGTGTGTATATATTGGGCAAACAATTTTTGGCGAGTATGGTAAATATCAGACCAAGGGAGTAGGAATTTTTTTTTTTAAGTGTTTGTTTGGAAAATAATAAAATTTTTAGGATGTGTTTGTTTAACCATAAAACTTTTCAAATTAAAATTTTTAACCTAAAATTTTTCATTTTTCATAATTATCATATTTTTAATTATTTTTCACTTCCTATACAATTATCTTATTTTTCAATATTTCTATACAACTATCTTTATAACTAACTTATCTATTTTAACTTTATTCTTTTTACTTCTCATTATTATTGCTATCATATCATATTATTTTATTCTATTTTAAGAAATTTTACACTAAAAATTTTTCATTCAAAAATTTTATAACGTTAATTGATATAAAATGATATAACGCGACACAGTAAAAATGAAAAGTAAACTAACAGAGCAGAAATAAATAGATTAGTTGCATAGGTAATTATGTATAAATGGTTAAAAAGCATGTCAATTGATAAAAAAAATATGAAAAATAATTAAAAAGTAAAACATTTTAATTTGCAAAATTGCCTAAACTACCTCGAGAGACCAAGTTAATTTGCTGCTCCGGAGATGTAGGCATGCGGCTTACTTCATACACGGGCTCCCAGCAATATTTTCTTTTAATTGATTGATTAGGACTGTTGAAGAATTCAATAAGCTTAAATAGGATAGATAAATGAGATAAAAAAATGTAATGTTGTTTATTAAAAATAAAAATTATATTAAAAATCTAAAAAACTATCTTTGAATAGGAATATACATCTTAGATCCTTTGTGACACCATCTTTAACTATTGAATAAAACCGACTCTTTCGCATTAATGGATGGAATTGCTCCAATTACGTCGAGCAACTTTGAATTCTTGATTGTTTCGTAGGACCAGACAGATTTTTTATTGCCATCCAATAAACTTCCACCTGAGGAGCAGATATAATTATAACTAAAGTGGGATCCGCTCTCTCTTTGACTGTGTAGCGGTTCAATGGATTCAAAGCTGTACAGTGCCTACCGCCGAGAGGTGGACCCCACAAAAGGGGGGGATAAAAAAAACAGTGCTCGGGCAGTGCACATGGATCGATGAACAACCACTTAAAATTCAGGCAGTCAATATGCACGTATTAGAAACTTCCGTTTAGATTGGTGCGCGTCAGATCTTTAAAATATCAATTAAATGAGCCTGTTAATCCGGATATGTTCCGAGGATCTTTTCTTGAGGTAGGTTCCTATGGATGCATAGGGTAGCCAGCTAAGCAAGCTTCACATGTCTGGAAAAATATTTTTCTACAAATGATTTGATATTTTGTATACTCAGCAATTTTATTTTTTCATTTTTATCCAATATTTCAATCATTTAACTGTATAATAGAAAACCTAATTTTTATCGTCTCAATACTTACATCACCAAATTATCTCTAACTTAAGAAGGCTACAAAGCTTCATTAAAAAAAAAAAGAAGGCTACAAAGCAAGATAAGAATATACAAATTGTTTTCGAAAACTGTTAACTTATGTTTTTGGGATTTTTTTAAATCTAAAAAATATTCATTTTTCATGCATATCTATTTTATGTTAAAATTTTCGAAAAGATATCTTAATAGCTTAACAGATTCAAAATTTATAAGCATCTATCTGGCCAGCAAGTTTATGTAAAAAAATTTAGAAAATTATGTACGAATCCCACGTGATTAATGCTGCAGTTGCCCCATTAGGTTAACCACTCGGAATTAAGGTGCTATTATAAACAGTTTATATGTCAAAAGACGTATTTTATAATAGCACTTTTTTCAATATATCTATTACGATTGACGCTAATTTTGAATATACTCGTTACATTTTTAAAATTTCAGATATACTCACTAAATTTGCAGCTAATCCCAAAAAGTCCATTTTATTAAAAAGTGATAGTTAATTTTTTGTAAATACCAAAAATACATTTTTTATAAAATAACAAAAGATGAAATAAAATAGACAGAATATAAAATTATAATTCTTTAAATCTAGAACTCATGTGCAACGAAGGCGTTAATGAGTTGCTACATTCAAATTTTAATTATGTCCAAATTTTGATGAGTATTTTGATAATTTTATATATTAAATAACAGTATTAATTCAAAGATTGAGTGTCTTGAAATTAACAGCAAACTTAGTAAGTATACTTGGAAAAAACCCTTTACAATATAACAAGCAGCTGGTTGCATCAAATAGGTACCACCCTTTTAAATTTATATGACATTCTTTAAGTAATTAATTAACGAATTTAAAATAATTTACATTAAAATTTATTTTATCATGATTTTCTCAAACCGGTTCAGCCACGGTTCTCTCGATTATGGTGGTTTTAATGCTCAAACCGAATCTTCCGCAATTGAACCATATTTTGGACCGGCAGTCGATCCGGTCCGGTACCGTTCTAACAATACTCGTAAAGACTTGATTTTCATAGTTCGTGAAATCATATGCTGGAATTATAGATGGTGGTGGTTTGGTTGAGAAAGCGCAAGTTTTGTTTTATTTTATTTTAAGAAAAGAACGCGTCGTAATTAATTTTCAAGAGCTGCATAAAGACTAAAATAGTTTTTTTTTTTTTTTTTGCAGTCTGTCACCCATTCGATTTTTCTTTTTTTGGTTATAGAAAAAGATAAAATTAAAACATATTATATATCACGCATGATATGTAATTTGGAGCTGAAGACTAGCGGATCCATGAGGACTATGGAGTTTATCAGGACGTACTATCCTTGAAAATTTAAAAATCATTTCAAAACATGTTTTGTCTTACTATAATAATTCCTTAAAAAAAATGTGAAATTGGGTCAGGTTACCTTACGTACCCTTCTACTTCTAAAAAATAAAATGTTCTCATCGTGTGGTCACGTGGGATACGAAAGATCAGCATTAAATGTTTCGAAGCTCGTGAAAATGTTCTCATGTCTTCGGGACGAAGAAAACTTGCGACTCCAAGTGGTCAAGAGACAGGAAGACGAGAATACATACAGTGTGTGTCTGTCCATTGATAAAAAAATATTTAGATAAAAAAATATTTATTTAAAATTCTTTACTTTTTATTATTATAATATTTTTTAATTATTTATATATATATATTTATAAAACTATTCTACTTTTCAATTATTTTTACACAACTATCCACGTAATTAAATTATCTATTTTAACTTTACCTTTTTTATTACTCATCATTACTTTTATCATATTCCATCATTTAACAATTTTTATCCTCGAAAATTTTACTCATCTACAAACACAGCCGTTATACCCTAATACTGAGAATTGGACGGTCAAAGCCAAATGCCGACAAGCATTCCTTGCGTAAATATTATAATATGCTACAGTAGGCTTTGCTGATTTAAAGTCTTAGAAGCGTGCTTCTTCTTTGACCGGCTTCTCTTGCTCGGCATGCGTGTGGCCCACCCCTTCAAGGGAAGTCCAATTGAAGCACATGCATGTGGCCCAGCCTCTCCAGAGTCGAGAATGATGGGGAATCAGAATCACATGAACGACCGAGCGAGCGGAGCGCAAGGCATGTGAGTGCCTTGGAGTTCAATTCGTACACCTTCCCAGGTGAGGAGGGGTCCAAATGATCGAGATACTTCGAATGAAATGTGCATTTCTCAACATGGTTATTCCAATTTCAAGATACATTTAAAAAAAAACATTTAGAGCTTTTTCCATATAAATACATATAGAATTATCAAGTGCAACGTCAATTACGGTGCACTGGAGCTGAAATGCCTCACATAATGATTAAATTAAAGTATACTCTACCCATTATATTTAGAATAATATATTCTACTACATATTAATTTTCATCACAATTTAATATGTGTATGAACCCCATTTGAAAATGGAACAAATTCAAATTCAAGATCTAAACTATCAAAGTATGTTATTTGTATTGATAAATCATTATATAAAATTTCATTGCATTATAATATGTGTAGGACCCATTTTTGGGCATATATATATTACATTTGACCTTAGTCTCAAATATATCCACAACAATTTTAAAATATCAAATATATCAATTATATTTGCATTTAATCCTAAAAATGTGTATTATGTCAAAAACTATCATTAAAATTTTTTAAATACTCAAAATACCCTTATTGTAAAATTATAAATAATAAAATGAAATCATAACTCCCTAAATTTAGAATTCATGTGCAATTAGGGGGCATCAGTGAGTTATAACATTTAATTTCTCAACTTTATCCTAAATTTAAAGGGAATATTAGTAGTTTTACATGTTCACTTAACTCATGGAATATGCATTTTTTGGATTAAATGCAAAGATTATGGGTATATTTGGGATTAGAGTCAAACATAATAGATATATTTGGAAAAATTCAAAATTTTAAATACAACTTTTTTATATTTTTAATATAATTTTTTATTCAGAATGCATAACACTATATTCTGATCTCATTTCCCGTTACAATCAAGCTTGATCAATTCTTCGAAAAAGGATGAGGTGATTGTTAAATTCCGGTGGAATGAAATGGAATTTGAATAAGAAAGCGGAATGGGTAAGAGTTGTTGTGTATTGAAAAATAGTATTTAAAATGAAAAAAAATTATATATTTAAAATAAAAGATAATATTAGAAATTAAAATTTTTTATTTTGAGATAAAAATTTTATCCTATTCTTATCTTATGGCACGCAATGGGATGAGTTTGTACAGGATGGGCGAATCTAGGATCATTACATTGGATGGCAGAGGGATGAAATATTCCCTCTCAAAAGATAGTTTTCACATAATAATCTTATTTTTTTTAATTTCCATTTTTCATTCAGAATATAATTTTTTATTTATCGATACAAAATATGGTGTGTACAAACTCATGCCAATACATTCAGACGACTGAAGAAAACAACTCCATGAAAAAGAAAATGAAACTTCGAACCCCGAGCCTCTGGCTCTTCATACTTTTAATTCACTCATACCAAACACTTAAGTTATCCAAGTAATTTTACCAACCTCAACGCCATTGCCGCAAATGGGCAGCGCTGTCTCCTCAGGTGTTCGAATCCCTGTAGGGGATTTCGTCCACCGGCTTGGTTGCTGGTTAGTGGGGGAGCTGTGTCTCCCGGGTGGGTTGTTGTGGGAGCAGTGGTCTCCCGTTTGATTGTTTGGAAGCGATGTCTTCCTAATTATTTGGTGGAGTTGTATCTCCAACTTTGTAAGAATATCTCAGAACTTTCTGTTAATACAAGTTGAGATGTGTGTATATATCTCCCAATCAAAAAGTTATCCAAGTAATTTTGGATTACTTGGATATTCAAGTTCTTTGCCAAGGTGAAGGTTTAATTCCTTGTCATATCAGCCTTTCTATTCAAAATATCAATGTAATTTCACGTCCCCTGTTTTACAAAATAAAAATATTTAGTGTATGCTATTACGATCTAAACTTTAGTGGTCTTTCCTATTTCAGATTTCAGGTCGCATCTTGGAGTTCTGATGTATCTGTAGATTCCGTACGTAGATATACGCCAGGGGGTGTTGGGAGTGTTTCACCTAGACGACCAAGCGGCTCTTGCTAGCCCATCATATAATACAAGCTCCAGCTTAGAACCCAGCCCAGCTGCGAGTACGAGCTTAGCGTTTATCTGGTATTCTGCACCTCTCCGACGACGCATCAAAATCGAGGGTGGGTCTGTGAACCAGCGCAGCGCAGCGCAGATGAAGCTGACGTTCAAACAGTCGAAGAAAAATCCAAGCGGCAGCAAGCGATCCCGTCCCTATCCTGACCTCCCCTTCGACTACGATGACGAAGCACCCCAGCGGCACCTCCCTTCTTCCCAACCAGAAATATCCACTCATGAAAAAGAAGATATCCCTTCACAATCTCATCTTGCTGAGGCCTTCCTCTCCCAAGGCAATCGCCTCGCCGAGGTATCCATTCCGCTTTCGCTCCTCCCACCTTTTACTTCCCTTCCCACCCATACAGGTTGATTAGGAAATTTTACATAATTCTAAAATACTGGGTTGTTACGTTGGTTCTCTTCTGAGTTCTGCCAGTCGATTCATGGAGTTATTTGGATGGTTGAGTTTGTGACAAGTTATTTAGGAAATTCACCTAATCGGTGAATGGATTGGATGCATTGAGAACATGAATTCAAATTCATGCTGTTGAAATTTCACTTCTGTCGATAATGTGTCGGATTATGAACCCGAATTCCAAATTCGAGTTATAGTCAGACTTGTAGAAGATGAATTCCTAACCAAGCATCCCGCTAACTCATTATTATCATGGAATTAGCCAAACACGCAACATACGAACAGAAGCCTAGATGTAAGTACGTAGGGGAATTCACCAGTTCCTTGTTGCAAATTTTAGTATTTTGAACTCCAACACCTTCTTTGCCCCATATTCCAGATGGCCATTGCTGCGCGTAGGGTGTCTTCTGACTCTAGTTAGTTTGGGCGAAAAAGTTCTACACAATTTCTGTATGCAACTATCCAGCATCACCTGATTATGACATTTAGGAATTGGAAAGTGGCGACCAGTCGGCCACACAATTTCATGGCATTGTACAAATAAATAAATAAATATAATGGAGAACACAATGCAACTGGACAGGTGTAATTTGGTTAGACGACACACTTTAACTGATTATAAATATTGATCATTCTACAAGTGACATGATAACTCCATTATTAGAGATAGAAAATATTGGTTGGTGGGTTGAAAACTTTATCAGAAACAAGTTGCCATAAGTGCTGCCTTGGACTGCCCAAGAAGAGTTTATTTCTTTTCCTTCTCTTTTGCTCCTCTCAATACAACAAAGCAGGAAATCTTCTCTCAGTCAGCTACTTCACTAGGTAAATTGACAACTCGCAAGAGAGGACTTCTCATTCAACCTAGACAAGAGCCAAGATCAGCCTAGGGGGATTGTCATGCTTGAAAAGGGAAGGGTCCTCAAATATGTGAACACAGAGAATGGGATCATCCCTTTAGCTAGGTAGCCACATGTCAGAGGGAGCACAAATATGCGAACATGTATTTATCACAACATGTGATTCATTGAATGGAACACAGGTCCATTGCTCTATAAAATTGATAACTTTGGATTATGAGTAATAATCTTGATGGTTTCTTGCTTGGAAATTTTTCTTAATCTCTATGTTTATATTATTCTATGATTCTCCGGCTGCCCTGCAAATCTCATTGCACTTCTTATCTTGAAGGAAGGACGATACCAGGAAGCACTGGGGAAGTGGGAAACTGCACTCACTTTGATGCCTGAAAATGCAGTTTTACATGAGCAGAAGGCCCAAGTTTTACTTGAGCTTGGAGATGCTTGGAATGCTTTAAAAGCAGCAACTCGTATGCCCCTAATCTTTTCTATCATCTGTTCTTCTCATTTTTCTGCTGAGAAATTGACAAATGGATTGCACAAATAGATACTATTTGTATTAGATGCAGGATTAGCACTATTGTATTATATTTAATCAAAACTTTCTAGTCTTTATATGTTGGTAAATGGGGTTTCAAATTTTCAATTTTTGTTGCATTTATTTTGTATCCTTTTCTAGTAACTTTTGAACATCTAATCTCTAGCCGCATCTCTCAGTGGACACCAAAATGTGCTCTGGGTTCTGTGCGTGCCTGCTTACGGCCTCAGATGACTAAGTTTTCTTGTGCATGAGTGGATGTGTTTGTGAACACATGCACATGCGTTCTGCAATGGGTGAACCTTGACCAACACATACAGATTTTAATGGTAGCCATGTTCAAAATCATTTGATTGGAGCTTAGACAGCTTCCCAGGACAAGCACTGCTCACCAAAGAGGCTGGAGTAATTCTGGACTTAAGAAATTTTTGTGCATTCTTGAAATCAATTTACCTTTTATTTTAGACAAAACAACGCAATCGATAACTTTTCTTTTCAGTTGATGCGACATGAACTAATTTTGGATGCCTTTGTAACTTTAATGTTTATTCTTGCTACTCTTTTGCAGGAGCCACAGAACTGGAACCATCATGGGCTGAGGTGAAATACATTTTGCTAACACACTATCTTCCAGTCTCTTAAACATTAGTTGGTGTGCAGGCCCTGTATTTTCTAATTTAGCTTTTTCTTGTTGTTTCTTGCAGCCCCTTTTTCTGTTTGATTACTGAATGATAAATTATTGGGTCAAATGTGTGTCTTGACCGGAGGGATTTTAGGCTTATTGCTGGTTTAGGACACCTAGTGACAGATGAGAGAATGTCTAGATAATATCTGTTTTCCTTAAAAAAGGGAAAAAGTAGAACAGATGATTTTATTGTATAGTTGGAAGATCCCGAAACCAAGCAGGTGTTTGTGGTTTAATCCATTTCTCAAAGCAACTCCGATGCTTGTGGTCTAATTTGTTCCTCAAATGGGGTGGGTTTGGAAGAGAGAAGAAAAAAGGAGGCTTGATGGGACTACCTAAATGCTTGATGGCTGGAAGTATGCAGTAACCATTTTCATCTTTATCACATTATATTGCTGAAATGATATCTTTTGATTACCTGACAATTCAAACACTGCTAAACCTGCTTAGGACTGCAAATTCCATAAACATTTGAGTGTTTCATCTGGACCTTTAATTGCATATATGAGAACTCATCTGCAGATTTTGTAATTTTCACGCAATAAAAATTTATTTAAAAAATCTTATTCAGCACTGGTAAATATGCTTGGAGCTTGTCATTTAAAATGAAAGATCTTGGTTTCTGTTCGAGGCAAGTGTGCAGAACCGTAGCTAAATGAGTGTAATGTCCATATAAGCTGGGAGAGTGTGGGGCTTCAGTAACCATTAAGCTGCTAATACCATCAGAAATTTGAACTATGTGATTTTTTTTTTTTCCCATCTTGTGCTGAACTTCTATTACCATTTGAAACTTGAAATATGTGATTTTTCCCCCATCTGTCCTTTCATTTCCAATCAAATTATTGACATAATTTGACATTTTATATCTTGGGTGCGACTTTCTAGAACAGCTCAGGTGAACTATGTTAAGCAGATCGCTCATGGTTCTTATGAGTTGTTTACCAGTTTACCTGCACATATTACAGGCCTGGATAACACTTGGCAGGACGCAACTGAATTATGGGGAGCCAGACACAGCTCTAGAAAGCTTTGATCGAGCCTTGGTAATGAAGGTACTGGAACTAACTCTCTTTCTCTCTCCCTCTCTCTCTGTTTGCGCGTGCGCTTATGTGAGATCTGCAGCTACATATATTAACCATCCAAGATGGATATTGAGAACAGAGTACACATCACTTGATCAACAATATTTTATGAATGTAGCCTGATTCGGAGGATGCACGCACTGACCGACGAACTGCATTAGATCTTATAAAGAAGCGGAAACAGCTTTACATTTCTGGAGTAACAAGTGTCACAGAGACTCGATACAAGGTTGGGGACAAGGGAGAGATAACATAGAGACTCAGTGCCTGAGATTAGATGAATAATTTTCTGGGCGTTTTACCTCCTTTGTAAATTAGGCACGATGATATTCCCAGGCAGTTTTGGGGAGTCATCTGGTTGGATGTGAAACCGATATAGTGAATAGACAGTAAAAACAGGTTTTAGGCCAGATCAGAGACAGCTGTCTATTTCTAATAATAATAAAAAAGAGAGCTATCTATTTATTTGGGATGGAATTTTGTGTTTTGTAGATATGCAGTCAGATTTCTCTCAGAAACATGCCGTGATATTGGCATCGTATGCAGAAATAGAATACTTACAACTTACGTAAGTATAGCAGCCACATGTATGTTAACCCTAGCAATTTCTTCCGCCTTTCATTTCTCTAAAGTGCTTCTAGAGAGGTATGGTGGTAAATGTTGGTCTGTATTTTCTAGTGTGTAGCCTAAAATTTTATTATATTGCAAGACTGAAATACAATGTGGCATGCTCTAATGTGTTGGTTGGCTCCAACTATGTAATCGCTATGTTACAACTTGGGTTGGATACTAATCAACTGAATTGGAACTCGTTCAATTTGTGATACATCTTTTAATCATCCATACGGTTTGGTTTCTAAGCACGTGCACCTTGAATCTAAACAACCAACTTGATTTCTTTGAAAAGAAAAATAAGACGCTCCCACAGCTGATGAACATCTTCAAACCTGATTTGATTAAAAAAATATTACTTTTGCCCTGGTTTTCTGCATGAAGGTTGTGTTTAGAAACTATTAGAACTTTTGAATAAAAAGTTTTGTTGTGTTAAAAGTTTTTGAACTGGGGAATAATGATGTGATATGATAAGAAATAAAGAGAATAAAATTAAAATAGATTGATTAGTTAAGTGTAAAAATAATCAAAATATAAAATGGTCATATAGAAATATATGAGAAAATGATTAAAAAATAAAATAGTCGTTGAGGGTGAAAAGTTTTTGTATTAAACAAACATATCTGAAATGTAATAAAATGGTATTTTTATTTGAGAAGTGTTGGGGCTAAGCAAATGTTTTACTTAGTTCACTTTAAAAAATTCATTTATAAAGAAAAAAGCATTGTAAATGAATTTAAGTGAGGCATTTGTTTAGCTGGGTGGACAATATCATTCCTCTTTTTATTTTGGGTTTAATTTGTTAGTAATTCTTACTATATATTATTCCTTATTTTATTAATAAAAATTAGGACTTGGGAATATTACATTTTATTTGATAAATATTTTCAGTAAATCTATTTTTAAAATTCTAATTTTTTTATTTTTAAAATTTATTATAGATCTTGATAAACGAGTTTTTTTTAAGGAAAACAAAATTATACACGGAGAACAGTTTTATAAAAAATTTTATAAATATTTATGTAAAACTTACCTTGAGTATATGGTAGATTCTAGTTTATGTAATACGGAATATGTATTTCACTTATTTAGACAGTTGAATGAAATAATTGATTAAATGATTCACATGAATCCGACGTTCTAATTAATGAGGTAATAGAACTGAACTTCAAATTAACCAATTCGACCTTGCCTTAAGCTCGGGTTGCTAAGAAAGTTGTATGGAACATTGTTCGGAAAACTTAATTAGGCAGACGATGGACAACACAGAAATGAGCCCAACTGACTGAAGAAAAGAGCCATATAAAAAAGAGTCATATAATCTGAAAATTAACGTTCCTAAATTAAAATGCCCTATAAAAAAATAAAATTAAGATCCTTGCAGCTACCCATAACACTAAAAAATTTCTATTTCTAATTTCTACCTCCAGCAAAATATGAATGAATGACGTGACGTTTTTTACAACGAAAGAATTCAGTTATTCCTCTGCTCCCTGATCTGCATAATCTTCCTATGGCTGTTGGAGTGCAAATGGGGGACAAAGGTGGGGCTGGCCGCCGGCCGATACTCCGGAACCAGCTTCCCGGATTTGTAGCGCACGCCGCATGCATTGCACAACGTTTTCGGACCCAAAGGCCCCATACGCCATTGCGGCGTCTTCTCTGCTTTGCAATGGCTGCAGCACTTCCTCAACGGCAGCGCCTGCAGAGGCCATACTCTCCGAATGCGCTTGCTCCTCGATTTCCCATGCACCCATCTTTCACTCACATCCTCCTTTTCCGCTTTTGGATCAATCCCAATTCCACCACCACATTTCTCTCTACCATTTTCTACACTGGTTGAAGTAGTAGCAGTGGACTGGTGATCTTCAAGACCATGCATCATCATCCAATGGTCACCTGCAATTGGGTGATTGAGAAAATCCAAATCATTTAAGAAGATATGACTGTCTTCTGACGGCGCCCAGTTCAGTTCCTGAAACGGACCGTCCACGGCCACGGGGACGGGAATGGTGATGTCGTCGAGGTGGCAGCCGGCAAAACCTTCAAAAGGGCTATGGCTGCTGCACGCAGCATCATCGCCATCTTCAAAGAAGTTTAGAACACTCTCAATATCTTCAAGCGTATGCATTGTCTTGTCGTGAGTCATAAAAGCGTGAGAGAGAGAGAGAGAGAGAGAGAGAGAGAGAGAGAAAGGGAGAGAGAGGTGGAATATTATATTTGTATTGGTACGGGTTGGAATTTGGACTGGTAGAATTGGAAGAAGATAGGACGAAAGGATAAAAATAAAAGAAGGCGGGCGCCCATTTTCGTCAGTTTCGAATCCAATTCCTTTGCTGTTAAGGCTCCTCTCCCCGCGAAGATCTATAACTCTATTCGCATTACTATGTTGGGAAGGAAGATCCGTACTGGACCAAAATGCCTTGCGCCCGATATAGAATTCATGTGCAGCAGAATCTTCTTTGTTCTTTCTCTACCCGTGGAAATGTCAAGAGTTCGGATTCTAGAAACTCGGCTTCCATTTCACGCTGGGTCAATGCACCCGGGTTTACTTCGTCAATTTTTAAAAACTTTTTTTTTGAAACTTTTTCGTGAAAATGTTAATTTAAGTGTATTTAATATGTGTATAAATTTTTACCATTTTTAAAGATTTTTAGATTTTTTTTCGAATTTTTTAAAATTAGAATTACTAAATGTCACTAATTTTAAAAAATTCTAAAAAATTCTAAAAATCTCCAAAAATGATAAAAATTTATACATATGTTAAATACACTTAGATTAATAGTTGTATAAAAAAATTTCAAAAAATAAAAAAAGGGTGAAGGACACTCGAGTGCATGCATTGAACCAGCACCCCTCCTCTTTTTCCCACATGCACCTTGACGATGGATAGAAAATTATGGCATATTAAAACTCAATCATTTGTTTAGTATGTCTAAAATAAAATTTTTAATACTAGACATAAATTTTAAAATTTAGTTTAGCATTTAAATTGTTTTAAATATTATCACGTGGATAAATAACTTATAAAATATTATTATATTCTAATATGTGTATCTTAAATATTTAAGCATCTTTGATAAGGCCATGCATGTTTTTTTCATTTATGAGGCTTGATTATATGCAATATATTATATAAATGTTTAAGTTATAATATTCATTTTTTTTATTTTGTTTTTTTTTTAATTTTTTCTTCATTAACTTGTTTTGCTAAGTGTATTTAATCTATATATCAAGTTTTACCATTTTAAAATATTTTTATATATTTATCTTTTATTTTTGAAAACCATCAATTTTAGTGGTATATAGGTTATTTTAATGCCTTAAAAAACTTAATTTTTAAAAATAAAAATTGATGGTTTTCAAAAAAATGCCTTAAAAAAACTTAATTTTTAAAAATAAAAAATAAATATGTAAAAATATTATAAAATAAAAAAATTAGTATATAGATTAAATATACGTAGCAAAACAAGTTTATAAAGAAAAATAAAAAATAAAATAAAAAACGAGTATTGTAACTTAAGCATATGTATAATATATTGCATATACATATCTCTTCATCTATGAGGCATTGGTTTACACCAATAACATTTTAAACTAAAAATTTTCAATTTATTTTATAAAAAAAAATTCAATTTAAAAATTTTCAATCTCTACAACTTTCTTATTTTTCTAATTATTTTTCACTTCTTTTATATTATTATCTTACCTTTAAATCATTTTTACATAACTATATATAAATATATATTTAACTTTACTCTTTTAATATTCATCATTATCTATATCATATCACTTGGTTTTACTTTTATTTAAAAGCATTTACACTAAAAACTTTTTTTTTAAATTTTTTTTATGACTTTCTAAGTACACCATGAAATTTGAAATTTATTCTCTTTGTTAAATAAATAATGCTAAATGAAATAAATTTTATTTTATTGTTAAGGTTGGAAAATTGAATAAAATTATTTTGAAGCAATTTTATGTAACCTAGCTATGGTAGTCAAATGTATTAAAAAAAGGGCTTTAAATTTGTAACGAAACGTGCGGTTTTGAAAGTTTTTGAAAGTTTTGGGCTCCGGAGATGTGGACGGCAGAGAAGAAAGAGTACGTACGCGGTTTCGCTTGGATGACACCTGGCAAGAGGCTATTGCTTAGACGCGAGAGGCGGACGCGTTTGCCTCTACGCGTGTGATTCTCAGCTGGCATGGGTTTGCGCTTTGCACGTGACTGAGAAAGAGTCCCAAGAGTCGCGATTTTTTTTTATTTTTTTTTTAACATCGATTATCGGGTGAATGTTAACAATAGAAAAAATAAGAAAATATCTTATCCTATAGAAAAGTAACCTACGCTTCTTTGCAAATTTCGCTACATATAATATTCAAATTTATGAATTTGTTTAAAATTAAATAACGAGCTTACTAGAATTAAAAATAAAAAATATAATCTAAACCTTCTTCCAATTTTGTACATATAAATTATGAATTTTTAAAATTAATGATCCTTTTACAATTACAAAATAATAAAAACTAATTAACATGATGGATGTCCAACGCATTTTGAAAAAGAATTCTAAAATAGATCAATGTAATTACTAGAAAAGGATAGTTTTGATACTTACATTGTAATTAGGTAATTTTCTAGTCGGGAATCTCAAAAAGATCTTTCTCCATCTATTAATGGTAATCTTTTATGTAATTAATCATATTCAGCTAAGTTATAATTTTATACTTTCAAATCTAGGTGTGAATAGCATTACCCTAGTAAAACATGAGAGATGATCTTTTACGACCGGTCGGTCGCGGCCAACCGCTCCGACCAGTCGTAAAAGCCGTTCGATGGTGTGGGAGCGTTGTGCACCGTTGGATGAAACCGACAAAAAGCAGCGACCGTGCGGGAGCATTAAATGGAGGAAGATGACAGCCCAGCCCCCTGTCAGTGGGGGCTTTTTCCCAACGACCCTCCAGTCTCCCGCACGTTTTCGCCTGCATGCCCTCCCGCTCGCTGACCCTCTCCTCTGCTCCCTTTCTCAGTTTCTCTCCTCTCCCGCTCCCAAAAGAAGGCTGTCGATTGGATTGATGGTAATCTGAATCGAATTGGCCAATGAACAGAGTCGTGTTGTCAAATCTCTTGTCATCATCAAGATGATCGTGGCTCCTTGATGGTAGATTAGGTTGGTTAGGCTACTTGCAGTCGATTTTGCCAACAGATGTGCAGAAATAATCATTACGATTTACAGAGATGCATGTTGAATTTTTTAGGGCTGATCGAAATTACAGGAATGTGCTGTTGCAAAATCGAAAAATTTTGCCAGCAATAGAAGAAATCCTTCGGTTCAATTCATCTGAAAAAAGGCAGCTGCCGGATTTAAAGAAGAGTATAACTACTGCCTCTCGTTGCTGCCAGTGACTTGGATTAGCTGGCGGCAATGGCTAATGAGGCATTGCCGGAATTAGGCCTAATTGCTGATGGTAGTGTTAAAGATGAAGATGGCGTGTGATTTTTGCATGAAGAGTACATTGACGAACATGGATTGTGGAGCTAATGCTTGCTGACGACAGATTTGCAATGGCAACCATGGCTGGTCTTTTCGTCAGAGAAGATGGTCTTCTTTGCTGATGGCTGTTGCTCATTGGAGCTTGAAACTTTGTTAGTGGACCAAAATCACGATTTGCATTGGAGAGGCTTCTAGACTTTGTTAATTTGCAGTCATGACGGAAAATCAATAACTTAAGTTGCATTCTGCTATTGGCGGCTTGGAATTTTTCATAGAGGCAAGGAACTTGTTGTAGGTGGCGAAATGAAATGAGACAATGGATCCAAGGGTAGTTGCTGCTCTCGGATCTGTGGGAGTGGGCTGCTGGTTCCTCTGGCGCGAGAGAGAAGATGTGGTCGCCAGGGGAGGCGAGAGAGGAGCGGGAGAGGAGAGAGAGGGAGCAGATGAGAGGGTCAGCGAGCAGGAGGGCATGCGGGCAGGTGCGGGAGGCTGGAGGGTCGTTGGGAAAAATTCCCCACTAACAGGGGTTGTGTTGTCATCTTCCTCCATTTAATGCCCCTGCGTCGTCGCTGCTTTTTGTCAGTTTCATCCAACGGTACATAGTGATCCCGCACCATCGAACGGCTTTTACGACTGGTCGGAGCGGTCGGCCGCGACCGACCGGTCATAAAAGATCATATCTCGTAAAACATATTTCTAAGAAGAGAAGTGATCTTCTCACACCGGTCGTAGGGAGGGGGAGTTTCACACCACCGCATCCCGCCGTTGGATGCGGCTCTTTCAATCCGAGACGTCGAGGCAGACGGGTCTTTCTCTGACACGGAGTAGAGGGACTGACGCGGTCATTTTACGCGCAGGTCCCTCCCTCTCTCCTCTCCCTCCCTCCCTCTCTCTATCTCTCCCTCCCTCTCTCTCCACGCGAGCTCTTCCTCCCTCCCCGACCGCACAGCCTCCCCCATTCCCGACCGGCTCCCCTCCGTGACGGCGTCTCCCTCTCCCCCATTCCCGACCACTCAGCATCGGCAGCCACGCACCATCTAACTGGCTGGCTCATTGTGTCGGTAAGCATGCTTTTGGCAGCCTTTAAATTTCAGAAATCACATCTCTACTTGTAAATACGCCAGGCTGAGACTCACAATGTGTGAACTGAACAAGGATCGCCAGGCATTGTGCCAAAATGATTGCGATTTGTCACCAATCATTCTCTTCCAGAATGATTGCGATTTGTGCCAGAATAATTTCTGCATATGAGGAAAGTTCTCTGTGAATGTATTGGATATGCATTTGAGGAAAGTTCAAAGCATATAATTTCTGCATTATAATTTCTGCAATATGCATATGACTAAAATGTATGTCGTTGTGTTATGCAAAAGTTCAACAATAAATGAGCACAACATAGAAGATATTATCATCAA
>JAXCLR010000001.1:68716136-68729640 GCA_035584095.1 Annona squamosa
GCCGCATCCAACGGCGGGATGCGGTGGTGTGAAACTCCCCCTCCCTACGACCGGTGTGAGAAGATCACTTCTCTTCTAAGAATATTCAAAATTTTTAATTAAACATTTGTACTTCATTATTTCTTTTTTTTTAATGGAATATATATACATTTCATCTCAATTTTTCTTACAATCAAATCGTAGACAATTCTTATATGAATTATAATATGAATAGTTACAGCGGTTAATGAACCTTACTTTTATATTTTTGAATATAACACCGCATTTGCCAAATGGTCCCATTCACACCATTCCGATCAAAATAATTTCTACCTTTTAAAGTAAATGATACTAAATAACATAATTAGGATACATGTATACAATCATCAAGATTAACATACATAAAGAAAAGAAAGAGCTACACTTCTATTAAATTTCACTTTTATATAATATCATCCATTTTTTTTTCTCTTTCTCTCTTTTTTTTTATTGGGCAGTTATATGTTACATCTCAATTCCTCTTTTACATTAAATGAAAAACAAATCTCCCACGCCGAGTTTCAAACTCGGATTACTTGCGTAAGAAGATACGTCCTCTACTATCTATCTAGTCACAGGTGGTACCTCATTCATTTTCTTACTTTTATGATATATAAGAGACCCTTTAATATATTGTATTTAATATTATTACAAAAATTCATTTCTATAATATTGTTGGGCGTTGGGCATGACCCATCTACAAATGTTTGAAATAAAAATACTAAAATAAATTGATGCTAAATATCTATTTTAAAATTATTTTTTCAACATCTAGATCGTTTAAAATATCATCACCATCTACATCGTCCAAAATGTCATCACCACTTGGATAAATAATTTATAAAATATTATTATATTCCAATGCATATATAGATTGATATAATCGTTTTTCGTAACTGGCATATAAATATAGATTTTTGTGCAAATGTGGCCATACATGTTTTTTATTTTAATGAAAACCAAACCTCTTAGCTGAAAAATCGATGCTAAAGGCAATGAATGAAATGAATTTTAAATGAATCATTAAGGTGAAAAAAGTGAATGAGGTAACCTCCGGCCAGGCTCATGACTAGGAAAACATTGTCTTCAAAGCGGATCCCGCTTGTCTGACAAATTTAACTTTGCATAATCATGAAGCTTTTCTCAAATATACCTACTTTGTACAATTTATATCCCTCAATTTTACCAAACACATACCAACTGCGGGCAGCGCAGTTGGTTAGAGCCGTGGGCGTGCATATCTGCTGCCCAGGTTCGAATGTGCAAGCTGCCAAGTGGGAGTTTGATCTTCCTTTATGTGCTGGCGTGGGAGCTAGTGTCTCCCTTTGGGGCGAAGTGGGAGCAATTGTCTCCTTGATTCTTTAGTGGAGCTGTGTCTCCAGATTTCTTTGGCGGAGTTGTGTATTTCCGTATTTGTAAGAATATCTCAGAAGTACAATGTAATATGTGTTGAGATGTATGTAAATATAACAATAAAAAATTTTACCAAACACATAACCTACATTTTCAATTCATTAGGCTAAAATGGAATTGCATTTCTTTTTTAAAAAAAAATTTCTTCAGCGACAAAGAAGGCTTAGATGTCGTTCCCATACGCCGTGGGCACTAAACGATGAATTCTCCTACAAATTCTAACATACTGTTCTTAATTCCAGCTGTTAGAAGCCGAAAATAGGATACCAGGAGGAACGTGCCTGCGCTGACATCCCTGCCCATGCGCGATATTCATGCAAAAGTACCCTCGTTGAAATACTAACCAAGATGCTGGGCGGCAGCTGCTGTTAAAGGTGGGCCAACGGCTAATCCAGTTAAAGAGTACAGTAAGAGGGATCCGGTGACACCAACCGGGCATCAGCCGAGCAACAGAAAACAATACTTACGAGGCGCAATCCTTGCATTGCAGGAAGCTGTGTCAAGCTCAAGCTCCCTGTGAACATTTTCTGAACAGTGGTAATGGTTAACTGGATTCCGATGCTAGGAACTACAACCGTAATGTACAGTTAGAAAAAGAAGTTATCCTTGGCGGACAAAATACAGTCACAACAAAAGAATGATAGAACACAACAAATTCATGGAGTGGCTTCTTCTACTGCTATCTGTTCTTTCTCCTGGCAGCTGGGCCAACTGGCTGCTCTTCCGAACTCAACTTCTCAGCTGCAGACAGGAGCATGTCCACCGATCCAGCAGCCTCATTGCCTCTATTTGCGTTGCCCTTCCTCTGTTTCTTCAGTTGAGCCTCGTCAATCTTCAGCCTCATCCGACGCCTTGCTTTGATTTCAATTGTGCAAAACATGCAGTACCACTTCCCCTTTGGAATCGATTTCAGTGGCGGCACTGCACAGTAAATGTGGTATGCCTCATCACAACCATCACACAAGACTATCTTGTCATCATCCTTATCAAAAAGGCAACTCCTGCACAGACAGGATGGGCAGTACCACCGAGAATGGGGACAGTCCATCTGCTTGCTTCGTAAGCACATCGAGTGGTAATACTTGTATGGGCAATGCTCATGCTCACATATTTTGAATTTCATGTTGTCCTGTTCACCCCTTTTACAGATCTTGCACAAGTGTAAGCTTGCACGCCCTCGGGACACATCAGGCTGTCTGCTTGCTTCCGTGCTGCTACCATCTGAGGTTTCTTCCAAGTCATTCAACAATTCAGCTATCACATCATTCCTGCACCTCCATTTTTGGACTGCAGGATCGTCAAGCCTATCACATACCTTACAGTTCCAGTGTGAGCAGTCTTCTGGGTTGTGCGTCCACCGCTTCACATTCTTACAGCAAGCAGCACAATACCAGATTTGAGGAGGATCCCCTTCGAGAGATGGTTTGATGCAGGTGATATGATACATTGCTTCACAGCCATCACAGATAATCCTACGCTCACCATCTGCTTCAGCTGCTCCACACTGCCTGCAGGTGCACAATTTTTGTAAGCCGCAGGCCTCAGTTTGCCCTGGTTTAGTGGAGAGATTCAATTCAGAAGAAGGAAATTGTTTTGAACTGTCTACAACTGCAGAATCCCTTTGTTCAATTACAACAATCTCCTGCAATCCAAATCAAGCAAACATTCAAAATCATTTTGCGAACCTCATTAAGGGCAGTGTACGCAGCTGCAGACTGCATGAAATGGTTAAATTTCCTGATGCAGACACCAACTATATTGCAAACATAGGCTCCTCTAACCATATGACTAATTTTGCTTCCAATTTCAATCATATAGGATAAAATGTAAAATTCAATCGGTGACTATGACATTGAGTAGCATCACTAAATATGATGAATCACAACAACAAAAAAAAGAAAAAAAAAAAAAAAAGAAAAGAAAATTAACATGCAGAAATTAATGGCCAAAACACCTGCCCTGCACTTCTAGGGACATTGTAAAATTAGCAACAGAATTTTTCAGAATGAGAAACAGACTAATTTTCCGGTTGAAAATACCAGTTACCTTGCCTTTTCCTTCACTTGCAACCTCCAATTCTCCCATCTGCAAGTATGCATAAATTTGCAAATGAGCAACTGATGAGTCAGATGATTCATACAAATAGTAGAGTAATTTCAGGCCTTTTCCAGTACATTAAAATGAACTCATGTATTGGTGACATTCAGAAAGCAAGCCAAAGCCAACTGATCTTCAGTCCGGATATATATATATTCTGAAAAACAGAAGTTGTTCCCAAAAGGTATAACAATCTCACCCGTTGTTGGTAGGAAGCTCGTGACATATTTGAGAGGTTTTTTGCAATATGAACCATTTCCTCGCCTATTTTTTCGAACTTCTTCCATATCTGAACAAAAGTTTTATAGGCATGAGGTATACAAACAGAGAATCTAAAGTAAACACACTTGTTCCCTAATCTGAAATCTGGAAAATCCGCCAGAGCGACATTGAAAGTTTTTAATGTTGTTCAACTTGGCAGGCCTTCTAGCAGTATGACAAGCCAGTGAAATCAAGAAATATAACTTCAGCTAAATTTGCTGGTTGCGATATAGAAATTTTTGATCGTTTTTCTTTTCTTTTTTTCTCTTTTTAAGTTTTTCTGCAGCATATTGAATATGTTGATCTTGTATGATTATGACTTTAGTGTGGTTGGGTTAACAAAGTAATGAAATTATGCCAAATATTTATGCATTAGATAGTCAACGAAGAAAGGAGAATGGAAGAGAATGAACCCTGAAATGTTACAGGAACTCGCAAAACAAATCAATAACTAACTTTCAAAAACATCATGGTACTGGGGAAATGAAATCACCATGACATTGAGCAAGCAAAACACTTATGTGGTGGAATGTAATGAAAATAAAACATGATTTCTTATTATGATCTTATGCCATCATGACATCTAGTGCAAGCAAATAAAACATAATGAATTTATCGCGCAATCCCAAT
Source organism: Annona squamosa (assembly GCA_035584095.1). Taxonomy (NCBI): domain Eukaryota; kingdom Viridiplantae; phylum Streptophyta; class Magnoliopsida; order Magnoliales; family Annonaceae; genus Annona; species Annona squamosa. The sequence continues at coordinate 68,720,556 of JAXCLR010000001.1, forward strand.
TAGTGAAGCCAATGGTGGTGGCATGATCAAGATGATGACAATAGCAGCAACAGAATGAACTCCCTTCCCTTAATGACCTACTACAGAGAGATCTTCACTCCCTCCCCCTTGACAGCCTTTTGACAACCTAACAGTAAGCCAGAACAAAATAACCAGAAACTGCATTCCAATTCGCTGGAACATTCTATTTAGAGTATGCATAAAGATAAAAATGACAATGAAATTTTCCACCTCAGCTAGAGCATACTGTCTCTATTTTGCATTAGTCATCCAAAGAATTGACTCATAAGGCTGTGCATTGCCCTTGTAATTATCAGATGCATAATTCATATATGTGTGTGTGCAGTTTCAATAACTCTAGATGGCCACCCAAGCCAAGATTGCATCATTTATGAGAAGAACATGCATTAGCAGACATACCTGCTCAATATCTGAAGCAAAAAGTTCAGATGACTGTTCATAATGCCCATTTTTCATCCTCAAGTTGATGGTACTAAAATCCAAAAGGTTGCCAATCTTAATTCCTTGTAAATTTCCATAAAGGAAATTACATAGGAAAAGAAACTTGTCTGAAACTATAACATCAAGGAAAATACTTCGACATTGCTCTGTGACAGCATGACCATTCGCCACACCATTTGTTGCTTTCTGTGACTGTGAGCCATCAAAAAAGATCTGATTGTGCTCCACCACAGCTTTTCCAGAATTGTTGGATATCTCAGTTTCAATTGTTGATTCAGTACAGTTCTTGGGCACATTCCCATTCTGATATATTGGCTCCTGCAAAAAATGACTGATTTGACAAGTGCCCCAGCTAATCCCTGGGGGAAAAAAAAAAGAAGAAGAAGAGAGAATAAGAAGATGTCCAATATTACCTTTCTATCTGCATTTTCATCCATGGCATGCCTCTTAGGCTCTCTTGTACACCTACTTTGCCTTGACGAGAGCGCATCACGGATGCAGCTCCCAATGACACCTTCACTCACATCTGATGTCTGCAATATGTTTTCCAATACACTTTTCCAGGAACCATGTAGGGAATCATTTGTACATTCCAATAGGATGGGCTGACAAGTTCTAGGAAGACCAACCACTTCATTCTGGCTGTCATGAAATACAGTCTCATCTTTCTCCTTGGTAGTCTGAAGAAAATCATACAGCGCAAACATGTCTACCACCAATCAAATAGACACAACCAACAATACAACATAACCGTCTTAGGCATAAACCAATATCTCTTAACATACACTAAAATAAATGAACTAAGAATGCTTTACTATAGGCAAACAAAAACATAACTGCTAATGGAACTTTGAGTTCTCAGGTATCAGGAAAGAAACAAATACTGATATTCTACTGAAAGGGTGGCATAAGTATGCATGGTATGGCAGACTTCATTGATGAGCTAGCATACAATAGAAATTCACAGAACCAACCTATAAACCACAAAAGACAAGTGGAAACAAGAAGCTGGAATGCACCCCAAAAAGCACATTTGGACCACTCCCTTCTAAGAATGCAATGCAATCTCTCCACACTTTTAAAAGAGCTAGATTGTTAGTTGGTTGGTGGGAAGGCACATCCATTGACCAAAATTCTTTTTAATTAAAACTTTTAAGTGACTACTGACATAAAATAATAGAAGGCAATTACATTTCACTAATTATCAGAAACTACTTGTGCAGAATTAGTAATCAGGTCAGATATTGCAAAGAACCAAACGGACCAAGTAATAAAAAAAAACAATAACACTAACTTGTAGTTCCCCAGACAGAGAAAACAATAAATAATATGACTACAAGAATTTTTAGTAGTAGAAATGATACGGCAGCAAACGTGCCATTAGAAGCAACAAACAGAAAAAGATTCCAGCAATGAAACCAATTCAAGATAGAAGTCAAAACATGGGTGGAGGATTTGTAATTCCACATACTTCAGCAGGCAGGAGACACAGAAATATATATATATATATAAAGAAAACTTTGTCATACAATAGAAACCAATGAAATGGACAAAAGAAAAAAGAGCAAATCCATGTATAGTGGCTTTGAAGTATTACACTAGCTAAGAGAAGCATATATGCATAAAATGGTCTGGATAATAAAAAGTACATATAATATGCAACTTCCTCTTTAAGTAACCTGTTAATATTTTCCCAAAAAAAATGAAAGAGAACCAGAGACGCATGAGGCCCAGCAAGGATCACCTTTAAAGAAGCAACAGAAAAGTGACAATAATTGTTGTTCAAATTTCACCTACCAAACATAGAGGATAATGCCAGCGGTAAGACATACATTTTTCAAGTGTATGTCTCTCCAGTCTCAAAGACTTAAGGTTTAACATGAAAGGCAAGTTATGCAAGGTAGGTTAATGACAACAATAATAAAAATAATAATACATGAAGATTGAAGAGCAGCAGTAACCATTTCTTTATGACCACTCATACTGCCCTAAGCACTCAGCTCTGGTTTTGATAGTCAAACAAAAAAAAATTTTAAGGGAACAGACACTTTCTACACTTTAAGATAGAGGGACAAAAATTTTCCAGTGGTCTTCTGAATCATACTCTTTGACACTTGACTTTTAGTTGATATAAAGAACTTATATTTGTTCTAAAATTTCTCTGTCTACTGGGGCCACAGTCATCATTTCTTTTATTAAAAAAAAATTAAATGCTCCTCACAATAAAGGAGATAGAATCCACCAAGATGTAGGAAAATAGAACAAGCAGAGCAGGGACCTATCCCATTCTGAAAATGAAACTCAGGATAAACAACAGAAAGTGGTAATATGATAGACAAAGGGCATGATTGGTGGATCCAAGCATGAAAAATACATTTGATAAATTTGTAAATGCTTCGTGACCAATTGTACCATGTGGTTCAACTCAATTCGAATGGGGATGCTGATGAGTGGTGACCCTTTGAAGTAATAAGCTCAGAGGTTCTAGGCACAAGCTTCCATTCACTAAACCCAGGACACAGTTGAAGGAAAGGCATCATCAAAGAAATTCCGAGTCAAGCCCAAGAACTGGTATTACTATCTTCTTCACCAGCCACCAACATAAATGACATTTCCTTTCAGGCCCTCTTAATAATCTGCCAATGAGTTACCGATAATTTAGACTGCCACTAGATTATTTAGGCATGATGGACGGCTCATATACGGCATAATAAAAAGAAATTGGATTTCCCCCCTTGCACCGAGGGTATGTTCAATTGCAGCATGTGTGAAGAAAACAAAAGATAAGTGGCGTTTGGAAAAAGCCATGATCTCCGCAAAAATCTCCCCTTGACGGTGCACGTGCATGAATAAACACCAATTTTCACCACATTTCATCAATTAAAACCAATTCTCACTTAAGGCAATTGAATGAACTGTGATTTCCGCCGTACTCTTCCTTGAAACAGCCCAAAAACACAATAAAAGAGAAAACCTCCAATTCCTCGTATTTAAGCTATTCTAATGTCAAATTCGCAAGAAAAATGACAAACGGACGACAGTACACTGCGACACCTTGGTGAAACAATTATGCGGAGGTGAAACAAGAGACGATACCGCTTCAGGAAGCCGTCCGACCACAGAGACGCAGCCACTGTCCTCGTGCGGATATCCGTCTGAAAATGGCCTCGCATGCTTCCGCCGCTTGTAAGTAATAACTGCTTCCATCTTCTCGGGTGAATTGTTGGAGGCGCTTCCATTGCTGATTCTCTCCTCGAAAATCATCCTCAGCGTATCAAGAAGCCCCAAAACTTAGCTCCTACCAGAGGATTAGGGTTTCTGAAAGACCGAAACCGGAAGAAGCATTTCAGAAGTTGAAAAGGGACGGAGAAGCGATCGAGAGGGACAGATCAAGAAAGTGGAAACCCTATCTTCAATGCTCAGCTATCTGCAGTTGTTTTCCAAGGATAAAATTTTGAATTTTGAGAGGGAGAGGGAGACCCGAGTGAGAAAAGACGAGGAGAGAAGTATAAAGGATGTGAATAACGGGAGTAGGAGCTGAAGCAGCGAAGGCTGCAGCTCGCCGTGACGGTGGAATTTCACCCGCAGCCACAGTTGGCGAACCGGCAGCTGCCAGTTGTCAGTACCCGCCTCCCCCGCCTTTTGGAGGCTTGGACTTGGATAGATCGGCGGGACAATGTCGGTCAGAGAGTATTCCGATTGTTTCACGCGTGGGATGCGGGATGTGAGCGTGCGAATATCTGAACCGTACTGTCCGAGTCTGGCGAGTGGCCACAATGGCGAAATTGTCCCACGTCATAAAAAGCCACCCAACAAAAACTCGCGAGACAAACATCGGCGCAGAATGTGGGCTGCTGGATCTTCTTTTCAAACTGTCACGGCCGCACGTAGTCGCCTGCTCAAAAAGTGGTGTCTTTTCCCAGTTCGTTACTAAAATCTAAACTGTCATTTTTCCTTTTATTCTAATTAAAAAAAACATTTATCGAGTATGCGGGAAGACAAGGGGACATTTGGTAATGTGTAAAATTGAGGTATCATGGGAAATTATGGGAAATAAAAAGAGAATATTTGAATAAATGTGTGATTGATAGAAAATGATAGGATGTATAGTTGAAATAAATAGATTTGTATTATATAATTAGTAGGGAAAATGATTGGAATGTAATGGTAAAAATAAAAAAAATAGTATGATTGATGAAGTAATGATTAGTATTGAGAAACCAAATACTATTGAAAAATCATGATTCTCATAATAACATGCGTCCCTCAATATTTCTGTAGTCAGTTATGTAAATGAAAGCTGAAAATATTGCAAAAATACCGATTTGGACTACCAGATGGCTATTAGTCTACTAACTAGTTTTGACTAGTTACGTAGGACTCATGAACTGTTTTATTTTCTTAAGCGTATTCGGAAACAACAGATCCGTATCTCGTCATTGGATCTGAACCGTTCATTTTGCTAGAGTTTGATTCTTTGTCCGCGCAGTCGTTAAAAACCGGTGAGGGGGTTAAAACAGTGATGATTGGTGTTGGATGTGGGATCTTTTCATCTCGGCACGTGTGTGATCCTGTCAACGTTCGTTGGATGTTGGAGATAAGCTAGGGAAGTACGTTCGGCCCCGGCGAAAGGGTCACTGCGTACTGCAGAGTGCGGAAATCACGTGCCGTGGTGCGTTTTGGGACAGATCACGGATGCAGTGCAACGGAGCAATTGCGACGGTGATGCTGATGCCAGAAGCAACGCAATGATCGGATTTCGCTCTGTGGATCTGACGCTGTGTTGCCTTGCGTTAGCTTGCTGCTGCTAGAACCAATTTACATTTAAGGATAATGGATTAATGGAATGTAATAAGGTTAGTAGTTCAAAGTAAGTTTTTATTCCAAACCATATAAAATTTTGGATATAATCTGTGTCTGAAAGGAGAATGCAATGATGTATATTGATAATAAATAATGTTGTATTGGAAGTTAGTAAAATTGTGTTGAAATTTGAAAAAATTGTCTTAAGAATTAAAAAATTATCTTACAAGTTGTGATACATATTCAATTTAAGAATTTCGTATAAAAAATGTGAAGAATGATTGAAATGTAGAACCAATTTTTAAAAAGTAGCGTGACTAGATAATTAAGATAACAGGTCAATAAAAATGTATATAAAAGTGAGTATTTTTTTCTTACATCTGAAGACCCTCAGTTTTTTATCGAATCTAAACCATTATTATTCACATAACAAATCATTAATGATATTTATCAATCTATATTTATTTATTGATTATTCAAACAACTAACTTGGTTGAAAACGTGTATGTTTTAAAAACTCAAAATCATTTTGGAGTTGAAACGCGTAACTATTAAACTCTAAGCAAGTACATGTAAATTATCAACGTATATAATTTTCAGAATATATGTAAATACATTCTCGAAAATATTATTATTAATTTTAAATAAATATATACAGATCGACCAGTTAGTTGCATGGAATGACTCCATCTAACCAATTGAGATAGGTCATTGGCTTTTTTCAGGAAAAATTGTTAGAGATCAAATAAGCCACTATGCATAAAATAACCTATGATCTAAAACAGTTCATATGTGCATGTACCTCCTTCCTTTATAAAAATTTTAAAAGTTGTTTTTAATGTATAAACTACTTATAATGTTCATCTTTAGGTATTTGTTTATTATTATAAATTTATTATAATATTTATTTGTAATTAAAATAGTTACATTTGAGCCATGTCTTCCCTACCTATGAGTTTGAATATAAGTTTAATATGTTATAGGAGGTGCATTGTATATATGTAACTTAAATAAAAAAATTATATTTATTTTGTAATTCCAATTGTTGTGTTCATTCTCGAAATGTATTACATTTGTGGAATATATAAGTTTCTATACAAATGATGTTTTTGAGATCACAAATGAATGCATGTTAATTAAGATAATTTTGGATTTTTTAATTAGAAAAAAAAGTGCACATAGGTTGCATTATATTTGAGCTATGCATGAAATAATTCAAGTTAACGACAACAAATAAAAAAGTTAAGAAATCGAAATGGGTCATTGTATTAAAATTCCGCCGAGAGAAGGTTGAAAGCATTTTTTACGTTTTAGATTATGGTGTATTTTGTTGCAACTCTGGAATTTCAAAGTGTGTTTTGTTAGCGATAAAACTTTGGGTGGTTTGCAAATACACTTACTTCGTTTGACTATAATTGTAAATACTTATACAGTTTCAGAAATTATAAATTACTTTCATATAATTTGATCATAATTGTAAATATACTCATGTTGTTATAACACTTATTGAATTGTTACTGCATGGATATATTTATAATTTTAAATATTTAGTGGGTATATTTAGTTTTTGCAAATATATACACATGGTTGGCAAACCTTTATAAATATGCACACATTGTAATAGTGAATTAAGGCGTCATAAAAGCATAAATATATTTGCAATTGTGGTTAAATTATGTAGGTAATTTTCAAAATTTGAAATTATATAGATATATTTGTAATTATAGTCAAACTACGCAAGTATATTTGCAAATTATTCCAACATTTTGTTATAAATAAAATTTTGAAATAAAAAAAATGGTGTAATACGATATAATAATGATAAAGAACAATGAGAATAAAATCAAAATAAATAGATTATATATATAAGTAGTCATGTAAAAATGACTAAAAAGTAGGATAACATATAGTAAGTAAGGAAAAATTAATTATAAAATATGGTAATTGCAGAGAGTGGAAATTTTTAAACTGAAAATTTTAGTTTGGAAGTTTTTGATGTTCAACAAACACTTCCTTACTTTAAAATATATATATATATATCTTAAGAAATGCATCTGTTTTGTGAACAATTCATTTTAGGAAAATGTTTAGTGTAATTGGCTACAGCCTACAAATGAGTTTCACTTGACGCTAAGATCAAAATTAAACTTATTAGTGGCATTTAAAATCACTAAGGCTTGTTTTTGAGTCATACAAGATTTTTAAATGAAATTTGTATTGAAATGAAAATATAATGAGATGAATTGAGAATGAAAAAATTATATTTAGAATTAAAAAAAAACTATATTGAGAATTAAAAAACTATCATAGGAACAAAGATACATTTTCAATTTAAGAATGAGCAGTGATCTTATGCGCCCAAGCTAAACTGCCCATCTATCGCTCCTCGTCGAATCGCGCAAGGTGAATTTGTGCTGTCTGAACAAATTTTATAGAAAAACTGAGATTTCATCCTTGCGCTGGGATTGAACTCGAAAAATTCCCCAACGTAGCCCCTTTTTCAATTCCTCGCGGATCCTCCACCATGCTATGCCAAACTACCTCTCCCGTGTTAAATTAAAACTTTTCACTCTATGCAACTATTATATTTTTTAATTATTTTTTCACATTTTCCTATTCAACTATCCTACTTTTCAATGATTTATACAAAACTACCCACATAATTAACCTATCTATTTTAATTTTATTTTTAACTAATCATCATTACTCCTATCATACAACTTTTACTCTTCAAAACTTTTCATCAAAAGTTTCCAGACACACCTTGCTGGTGCCACCACCAATTATTGTCTTCTCTGGTGACAATCCCCTCTATCCCTCAACCGTCTCTCTTCGGTGTTGATCTGTTCATCGATCTTAGTTTTTTTTTTTTGATTAATGGAGTTGGATTTCTATCGATTTAAAAAATGAGAGTTTGGATTTTTGTCCAGGCGTCTCATCTCGCCTCCCTTGCTTGCTCTTCCTTCACATTCTCCTTTTTTTAAAGATTATCTCCCTTGAATCTTATCAACAAAATCTTCGGCTGTAACTGCAAAATAAGAGAATAAGCAAAAAAATTGAAAAAAGAATACTCCAAAATCGAATTTGTTGGCGTGAGCTATCATGAGTTGTCATTAGAATCAATTGGAAAGATTATAGGGATGAGTTTGGAATGTAAATCACCCAAATCACCCTTAAATTAGCCGTAACATTTGTATATCTAAGAATAGGTTTCAAATTTCTTCTATATATGTATACTTTCATCCGTGTAAAGAGTACGAAGCAATATACAATTTTTTACCCAAGTTGTCATGGTATCAGAGCATAATCGATCCATGGCTCTTTGTTATCCTTGATGTCTTGTCATTTTTTTTTCGTGGCTCTCTGTTATCCTTGACGTCTATCAATGGCGGATATCGGTGACTCCAACAGCTCTGGTGAACTCCAAACCAACACCATCCTCACAGAATTAACTACCCGAATGACAGAAGCTTTTACAAAAACTCAGACCCCGACGCAAGAGAATTCTGCTGCACTGATTGGCATCAAGTTGGACGACACCAACTATGCCCTCTGGTCCCAAGTTGTTGAGATGTACATCTCTGGCAAAGACAAGTTGGGATATATCAATGGAGACTTTCCCGAACCTCCTTCGACGTCTGCATCATTCCGGAAATGGCGTACAGAAAACGCCATTGTCAAGGGCTGGTTGATTAATTCCATGGACCCTTCGTTGATTGGGAATTTTATTCGGTTTCCCACGGCAAAGCAAGTGTGGGACTCCATTGCGACCACATATTTTGATGGCAGTGATACTTCGCAAGTCTATGACCTCCGACGT
>JAXCLR010000001.1:68729740-68753318 GCA_035584095.1 Annona squamosa
AAATTTCTTCTATATATGTATACTTTCATCCGTGTAAAGAGTACGAAGCAATATACAATTTTTTACCCAAGTTGTCAGAATTTTCTCCTTTTCATTACCTTATTAGTTCCTCTCTCCCTCCACCTGTGATCAGTTTTTTCTCCCTTCCACAATCTCATTGAAGAAATCATCAAGCTGGTTGAAGAGTATATATCCCGGACTTCAAACCCCAAACCAACCTTTCAAATTCTCCATCCTCTCTCGGAAACGTGCCTCCAATTCGCAGTCCATCACGCCACGACCTACTCTCCTGCTCTACTCGCAGCTCGTCCATCGAGATCTTCTCCCACCAAAACTAGTAGAACAAAATTCCTAGCTGCCCATCGAGCCGGCAGGTCTCCGCCACCACCCGCTACTGTAGTCGCGACGCGGACATCATGAATGCAGAGCCAAAGAACATGCAACCTTCTACTCCCCGCGAAGTGAGTTGGAATCAGGCTAACAGGCGAGCCCCATAGCAGAATCATGAGGAGGAGAGAGTTGATATTCCTCAAGGGGCAAAGAACGCCCTTGAATTCATTGAATCTGTTGAGCATAGATTCACTTGACACCTTGTCGAAGTAAAGAGACAGTAGGTGGATTTTGTTCTCCACAAGAACTCTGTTCTCTTCTACCAACCTCATGGCTTCTCTCAACACCTAAAACTTGTTTCGTTTTGACATCGAAGAAAGCAAAACGCCGAAATAAAACCCAGAGATGGCCCACATGACTTGTTCCATTCTGAGATTAAAGAAAGCAAAACGCCCAAATAGAAATCAAAAGAATTGAATGAGAGAATGAACGCATTCATGCCACTGGTGTAGTGGGCATTGTGAAAGCTTTTGTCTGATTCGGTTTCCTTACGAGAGAGCTGGATGGTAGGGATGCGGGGTGGGTGCTGAGGGATGAGTGGCCTTGGCACAGGACCGTCGAGCTTTTCTCCTGTCGAGTCTATCGAGGTTTGCTAGCGCAACCGTCGTCTCGCACAGGAAAAAGTGAGGCTCCCGCTCATCGATTTTTACATTTTTGTGTTTTTGGTAAACCGTCGCAGCTCATCGATTTTTACATTTTTGTGTTTTTGGTAAACCGTCACAGGGAGGAGAATACGATTCTTCGTACAATCACATCGTATGGTGGAAATTTCACCCGCCTCACCTGAACGTCGCCAACGAAGCGGGGCACGTAAGATCAGATCTCTTTAAGAATATTGCATAACTTAAAACACTATTAAACTTGAAGATAAAATTTTCTCAAAATCAATTATCTCTGTAGGCTTCATTTGAAAGCATTATAAAGACAACGTTCATCAATAAACTTGAAAGTTGCATTTTAATGCATATGCGAATAAATCTAAATATTTTAAGCCAGTATAACTAATCCAAAACTCTGTTTGTAATGGTTCTTATCACTTGATAAAACAAATAATATTAACCAACACCTTAGCAGCTCCCCTTTATTATAAAATATTAATTTCGAATTTTATTTATCCCACACGGTATTCAACAATCATAAGCTTCGTAGGAGAGAATAGAAGTAGAAGTAGGCTGGGAAAAATGAAATCGGATAAATATATTAACAAGTCACGAAAAGTAATCTAATCGGCTTAACCAAATTATCAAAATCGGATTGGAACCGGCGATTCAACCAGTCAGGACAGGTTACGCCTCCGTTGGTTGTTTCAACAAGTTAGCCCATTATCAATCAATTTTTTTTAAAAAGTCAATCCATAAAAATCGAGAACCGGTTCTTCTACCGGTGGGAATTCCAATCGGGTTTGGATTGTATTGATTACTCCATTAAAAAGATAGAAAGAAATTATTAAATATATCAATGCTATAAAAAATAAGCTAGACGCTTAGGACGCCAAATCAAATGCCATATAGTGAATTTATTTTTTTTTAAACAAGGTAAAAAAAAAAGTATAGAAAAGTCAGTGCATTTTAGACCCTGTGCTCTAGTGTATTTGCATTTTAAACAATGATCTAAAATACAATATTATGGTCCACCAACATGAACCAGAGATTTTACCATTTCAAATTGTCCCGTGATCATTTGCGGACAAGGGCAAATAACAAGTTTTTTCGGTTTTTCAGTGTGTTATTCATACGCGGGACTTACCTATACTTTTCTTAGCGTGAAATTAGATAACTTAAAATTTTTATTTAATATTATTTTAAAATTTTAACATGAATAACATGAGCACAAATGCATGTCCAACTTATTCATTTTCAAAATTTAGAATAAATTATAAAATTACCAAATTGTATAAGGGAAAAGGTATATGCGACGTCCACACATGGATAAATTTTCCAAAAACAAGGGCCCTTGCTGGACAAACATAAATGGTTTTTTTTTGACAGAAACATAAATGTTACTATTTGCACTATATTTACATTCAAATCAAATGATTAAAGGCCTTCAAATTAGACCTTTGGGTCCATAGCTATAGGGCTTGATTAAGATTACATGCGTGTTATAATTTTTGCAAAAACTTTACCTATAATGTTTGCTTGAAATAGCAATCTACCTAAAAACCTTAAACTCTTTTAAGAAGACGATGAAAATATTTTTCTAAATAAATAAATAAATTTACAAAATATAAGAAAATACTTTTAAAGTACTAAAAGAATTTTTTTCAACTATTTTTATCGCACGAAAATATTTCAAAGTGTTTACTTGATTTTAGATATATTTATTTATATGAGTATTTTCATCATCTATAGAGTTTGAAGTTTCTTTATTGTTCCGTTCTTTAATTAAAATTTACATGTAATATCTGTTAGATTTTTTCTTACCGTTCAATCACGTACAAGTAATTTTTTTATTTTTTCTCAATTAATTATAACAAATTTTATCAATAGGAAATAAAAACTCCACAATAAAATTTGTGTTAGAGACAAATGCTCTCCACTAAGATTCAAACGGTAGACCTTGGGCATAAAAGTGAGGAACATAAAGCTATGCCTTACCTTACTTTTAGGGTTTGAAGTTATGCATGCAATTTAAGAGAAACTTTATGGGTGTATGTAAAATTTGCAGAAGTGGTGAGGCTATTGCAATTTTAACCTAGCCACAGGTGGAAAAACCCGCGCAAAAATGTTTGCGATGATTGAACTGTCCGGTTGCAGCAGCTAATTCGATTCCGGACCGCACGATTCGGCTGATAGTCCAATCTGATTATTTGAATAATGAAAATTCGCGATTATCCACGCAAATCGCGGTGCCATCTCACTCGGTTGTCCCACGAACCTGTGCTGGTGGAGCGGAGCCGCGTGTTTCTCAGAGTCTGACTGAGTGACTGACCAGTGACCACCGTTCGCTCGCCATCCTAGCGTCGCGAGAGAGAGAGAGAGAGAGAGAATGCAGGGCGAAGGAGAGAGTAATGGCCGGGTCTCGGCATCGCAGGAAAGAGTGTATGAGGCCTACAACGAGCTCCACGCTCTTGCTCAGGAATTCGAGACACCTTTCGACGCCCCTGCCATCCTGGTCGTGGGCCACCAAACCGATGGCAAGAGTGCCCTGGTGGAGGCGCTCATGGGCTTTCAGTTCAACCACGTCGGCGGCGGAACGAAGACCCGTCGCCCAATCACACTCCACATGAAGTACGACCCCGACAGGGAGCTCCCGCTCTGCCGCCTCGTCTCCGACGCTGACCCCACCCAAGCTCATGAGAAGACCCTTCAGGACATCCAAGTAATGAAAAACCTCTCCCTCTCGCCTTTTATCTCACCACCATCCACGAACTGGACTGTGGGAGATGTGAGCAAACACCTTACGGTCGATCTTGCGGAAATGCTGGCAAGTTTTGGCGACCTGCTAAACGAAAATCCCAGGCCAAAAAGCAGCTTTATTTCTCTTCACATTGACTGAAAATTTTATCCTTCATGCTCCATTTCATGCTTTTATCATTACCCAAGTTGTTCTGGTGTTCGTGTGAGGTTGTATGACTGCTGTTGTTGCTGCAGGCTTACATTGAAGCTGAAAACATGAGGCTGGAGCGTGAAACTTGTCAATTCTCAGCAAAAGAAATAATCATCAGAATAGAATATAAGTACTGTCCTAATCTCACCATAATAGACACACCAGGACTCATTGCTCCCGCGCCAGCTCGAAAAAATCGGGTTTTACAGGTGTGTCGATTGACAAAATGCTTTTATGAGAGTCTATTCGCATGCTGGTTCAGTAGCTTCTTCACTTATCTTCACACGTATCTCGTTTTATATTCTGCTGTTTCAGGGTCAAGCTCGTGCAGTGGAGGCCCTTGTGCGAGCTAAAATGCAGCACAAAGAGTTCATTATATTATGCCTTGAAGATTGCAGTGATTGGAGCAACGCTACCACTCGTAGAGTAGTGATGCAAGTATGTATACCTTGCAATGGCAGCTTTTGTCTTTATCCCCCTTGTCATTCCTAGAGTTTCACTCTGTCAACACCATCGTAAACGCAGATTGAGAGCACAGATACTGACCATAGTAAATGCAGATGGAGAGCACAGATACTGAGATGGAGAGCACAGATACTGATCTTGAGTTCTTTTGTAAATGGCCCTTTTGTTTTGGTCTGTTTGTGTGTAGATTGATCCTGAGCTGTCAAGGACTATTGTTGTTTCTACAAAACTTGATACAAAAATCCCTCAATTTGCACGAGCTTCAGATGTAGAAGTTTTCCTCAGGCCTCCTGCTTGTACGCTAGACAACTGCATTCTGGGGGATTCACCATTCTTCACATCTGTGCCCTCTGGAAGAGTTGGTTCTGGACATGACTCTGTTTATAGATCAAATGATGAATTTAAACAGGTTAGTCCTAGTTTTATCTTTTGATGATTGTACAGTTATTGATGTTAAACTAACAATACCCTGTCCAAATGCCTGCCCAGACCTTCTGTTTTCAGTAGGTAGATGACAAATAGCTCAAGGCTTGCGTAAATCCTGGAGCTTTAACTATGTGCCCTGTTGTTGAAATCGGCATTGATGTCAATGCCAAGTGACAATGTTCAGATCCATGGCCTCTTAACTTTTAGGGTGTGTTTGTTTAACACACAAACTTTTCAAATTAAAACTTCTTACTCTCCACACCTAATTATTTTTTCACATCTTCCTGTACAGTTACCCTACCTTTCAATCATTTCCATACAACCAACCTATTTATTTTAATTTTATTCTCTTTATTCATCATCATTACCTCTTTCATATAATATCATTTTCTCCTAATTCAAAAACTTTTATACCAAAAAGTTTTAATCCAAAAGTTTTATCACTTTCCAAACACACTCGTAATTTGTTATTCAAGGAATTATAGAGAAAGGATGTGCTGCATTCTGTTTCTTTTTTTCACCATATCTATGTTGAGAGTGGCACTTTGTCAAATTTTATAGAAAGTTGAGAATTTTTTAACTGGAAGTCTGGAATAGTGGAATTACCATCCAAAAAATCAGTTTATATTTTCCTTGCATATTATATGCATTGCATGTTATACAACTATTACATAGTGCCTTGTCAGTATTGTGGGTGTGAGTGAAATTAAAATACCATAAGGATGATTTGTGAGCAACATAGCTATTCTTTTCCTGTTAACAGGCTGTCTCCTTGAGAGAGTTGGAAGATGTTGCATCATTAGAAGAGAAGTTAGGCCGGCCTTTGTCCGACGAAGAAAGAAGCAGAATAGGTGTGAGCAAACTTAAGTTATTTTTGGAAGAATTACTGCAGAAAAGGTACAGGATATTTTGCTTCTTCTGACTTGTATATTATGAATCTCAGCATCTTTCTCTGATGCATAAGTTCAACATCTGAACTTTGATGGTGAAGGTACATGGAAAGTGTTCCTATGATCATTCCTCTTCTTGAAAAGGAGTTCCGGAGCACGACAAGAAAGCTACATGAAATAAATCAGGAGCTCAAGTGAGTAGCTTAGTGTTTTACAATGCCTCTAAGATCTAGATGCAATTCATGTACTTCTAATCTCTTTGGCAATCAACATTTCACTGTTTTGATTTGCATAGGGTATTTTTATATGAAGCTTCTGTAGGGTGTGTTTGAGAAGTGTTAAAGCTTTTGAATGAAAAGTTTTTTGTGTAAAAATTTTTAAATTGATAGAAATTGATGTGATATGATAAGGGTAATGATGAGGAATAAAGAAAATAAAGTTAAAATAGATAGGTTAGTTGTATGGGTAGTTTTGTATTATTAAAAAATAGGGTAATTGTACAGGAAGATGTGAAAAATTAATTTTAAAATATGATATTTACAGAGATTGAAAAGTTTTAGTTTAAAAAGTTTTTGTTAAAAGCAAACATACCCGTAAAGTTCAATTGGTGCCATGATCTGCGTTTCTTTTCCCTGTTCTCGTGTACTTTGAGATTTGGAGCTAGAATTAAAATGCTAAGAAAAAAAAATATACAACATCAGAAAACTTCTGGGAAAATGTGCAGCATTGTCTCTACAGATAGATATTCTGTTCCTCTAGTATGCTTATGGGATGTCAACATATTTATATGCAGTAATATGGATGAAGCCAAACTAAAGGAGAAAGGGCGCACGTTTCATGATTCTTTCCTGACAAAGGTCTTTATCAGTTGAACTTCCACAAATATTTATTAGTCAATTTGTTATAAAATTTTAATTAGTCTCCTGTTAATAAAAATGGATTTCCCCCCTTTTTCTCTTATGCCTTTCTTTCGGCGAAAAGATCCCTCTCTCTGTGTGTATAAATATTTATAATCATTTGTATTCATTGACATGTTCTACCTCAGCTGTCATTGTTACTAAAAGGAACTGTGGTGGCACCTCCTGATAAATTTGGTAAAATATCTCAAACCGAGATTTTATTTTCGTAGTTTCGCAAATGAGGACTTACTTCTGTTCTACTGCTTGTGATTTTTCATTTTTGTTTATGAGTAGAGCAAAAGTAGAAAATTTGAGCTCAATCCTCTAAACTTTGGTTTCAGGTGAAACATTGCAAGATGAGAGAGTAAATGGAGGTGCATTCAGTGGCACTGATGCTCACCAGTTTCCATCAAAGTTAATTCCGGTAGGTCATTAATCAACTGTGATCTATGAACAAATGGTTGTCGACATGAGACTTCTTTGCAGCCTGATTTGCAGCTTTTTTGCAAAATATCTTGCTCAACACTTTGAAATGCCCATGATGATTTCTATGGGTTGCTGTGAACAAACAGCTGGTTGACATGAGTCTTCTTTGCAGCCTGTTATTTTAACTTCTATTTTCAAAAATTCTTTCTCTGCACTTTGGAATGGCCAACATTTCATGCTGTCTTGAATCTCTCAACTCAATACAATTTTTGTTGCATTGTGAGTTGGTTAACTTGTGTGATTATGATGTTTTCTTTCTCCTAGAATGCTGGAATGAGACTATATGGTGGTGCACAATATCATCGTGCAATGGCAGAGTTCCGGTTTGTGGTTGGAGGAATTAAGTGTCCACCAATTACAAGGGAAGAAATAGTAAATGCTTGTGGTGTTGAAGATATTCATGATGGAACAAATTATTCTAGGTAAACAAAGCATTACATGTTTAGTATGATCTTTCTTCTAACGTGACAATTATTCTATCAATCTATCCATTGTTGGTGGAAATCACAGTTGATCTTGAACCATGTTAATATTTTCATTTCTATCTAGTAATAAGTTGCAGTTTTTTGCATTCCTTTTCTAGGACTGCCTGCGTGATTGCAATTGCAAAGGCCCGTGATACTTTTGAGCCTTTCCTTCATCAGGTAACTGTGGTCCTTTTCTAACTGGTATATTGGCATATGTTGCTTAATTGTTTTGGACAAGTTGAGGTCTGTGAGCTGTCTCAGGTTCAGTCAAGAAATCATGTCATGCTATTTGGATATGGTGTATAATCAATTTACCTGGATGAATTCATCCCAGTGATGCCAATATTGAGATTGAAGCAGGATTTGCCTAGCCCAAATATCTGTGAAAAAAAAAAAATTGGTACCAGTCTTTTGTTGTTGAATTGCTAAACAGGTCACCTTCCAGTTCAGCCGAGTTTATCTAGTAGCGAGCTAACACTTATCTTGGGCATTTTAGTCCTCTAGTCCACCCAATGAATGGGATGTGTGAATGGACATCCTATGTCGATACAGAAGTATGTATTTTCCACAGTGACCCGTGTCAGGTTTCAGTATTCCAGATATGTGCTGTAAGGGCACAGGTGGGCAAGGAATACTTGCACGCCATCTTATGAATCTTAGCATACCCAGGCATTTGTAAAATTATCGTGCCCATTGGAAAGATTGATACAACAAGTATATTCAACCCATTAGTGGTAGAAATACCAAATTATAAAATAAGTAGTACCTTATTTGCTTAATTTATTGAGCAGACTTTCATGGAATATTTGCAAATTTAATTCTTGGCAGAAATCACTACAGTCCAGTCCATTAGAATTATTTTTGCTTTATCTAGAAATTTTTTTCCAATTGTCAGTCCTTCTTGCCTGCACAAATAGGAGCACTTTACTGGAAATCTGTGTTCGACTTCTACCCTTACCTAGCTTACTTTTTTAAGGCTGTGGTAGACTGGATTACAATGCTACTGAAATTAACAATTTTCTCTTTTGGGTACAGCTGGGGTTTAGGCTCTTACACATTTTAAAGAGATTGCTTCCGATCTCTGTCTATCTATTACGGGTATGACCTCTATTTTCTCATTTCCTAATTGTATATCCTGAGTTTTCTAGCTATCTTAAGATTCATTGTAATCTTTGTTCCGACGATGGCTTACTAGTCGTCTGATGTTTCTTTGTAACAGAAGGATGGTGAATATTTGAGTGGCCATGATTTGTTTCTAAGGCGTGTTGGGACTGCCTTCAATAGTTTTGCGGAATCCACTGAACGGGCTTGCCGTGAAAAGTAAATTGCATTAGTTAGCTTCAAATTCATTTGAATTAATGGTCATAATGCTAAAAGAACTGACTGCACTTTGAATATTGGCTACTGTTATAGTGATGGAAGTTCAGATCTTGGTCCCGTAATCTGTTTTTGGCAGTCAGTATGTGCTTTTGTTGATCTATGTTTCTCCAGTATGAAGTTTTCATAGCAGTCCTCAATTATCTAAACAGATATTTACTTTTGTATTGCTTGGCCTCGCTGAAGTTTAGTGTGTTGCTTGCAATAGTGAAAACAAAAAAAGCAGCTGAGACATCAATCAGACTTGTAAATGATATCTTCCTTCACTTGTATCAAACAGTTGGGCCGTAATTTCTCTTTCATATCCGAAGTTTTTGACCCCTTAATCTGTTTTTGGATGTGCACTACAGTATGAAGTTTTCATTAGCAGTTCTCAATTACTGCTTGCATTTTTTTAGTATGTTGCATTTCTGTCTGATGATTTTCAGATGGACCTTAAGATGGTTGATGCCATCATCATTAAAAATTCTTGCTCTAGAGTTAAAATTTTGAAACAGGATGGTAGGGCACATGAGGAATGTTTGTTTTTCTCTCAGATATGCAATTCTTATATGCGCTATTCTAACACTTCTTCAAGGGATGTGCCAGGCAGGCTGAGCTTTTCCTCCCCCCCTGAAGATATGGTTACAGTTACTGGTTGACTTTTTAGGCCTTTTTATAAGCTTGGATGGTAATTTTCCAGATTTGCACTCTGATTCACCCAGCACTAAATAGTTTTGTTGCAGGTGCATGGAGGATTTAGTGAGCACCACACGCTACGTCAGTTGGTCCCTTCACAACAAGGTAGTGCATGTTCTCTGGTGGACCGGCACTTGCCCATAATCTTGTATTTTCATTAATTTGTTTGTTCTTTTTGTTTGTACTTTCTTTCAAATTAATTTGCAGAATAGGGCTGGTTTACGCCAATTCCTGGACTCATTTGCTGGTGCAGAACAATCTACTCTTGCAACTAATTCTGCTGTTTCTCAAGATCCATCCTTCGGGCCAGCTACTGCTGATAATAAGAATGAAAATAAGCTGAGATCAGAGATAAAACTCAACAACCTTTGTCATGGCACTGATTCAAATGCATGCTTTCAAACAACAGAGACAAGGCTGGTTGATCTTTTAGATAACACACTCTGGAACAGAAAGCTTGCTCCATCGTCTGAGAGAATCGTTTATGCTTTAGTACAACAGATATTCCATGGCATAAGAGAGCATTTTTTGATATCTACAGAACTGAAGGTACGGCTCATTGACTTAATGTTCCTATGTTTATCATGTGTTGGGTCAGACAAGGATTAAAAGTATGAGCTGAGCAATCCATTTGACTCATTCCTAGTATCATTTTAATCTGTCTTGAGCATGTTCATGTTTGAATCCTTGTTTTGTCTTTGACATTTTCCTTTTCATTTTTTTCCTTTCTTTTTCCTTTTTCAGTTCAATTGCTTCCTTCTGATGCCAGTGGTGGACAAGTTACCTGCACTTCTGCGAGAAGACCTGGAATCTGCATTCACTGATGACTTGGACACTGTATTTGATATCACGCACGTAAGACAATCTCTTGGGCAGCAGAAACGGGATCTGGAAATTGAATTAAAACGGGTACTATTTTCTGTTTCTATGTTTTTGTTTCTGATCTTCAGAGAAAACTGAGTTAGGCTGTTTATACAGGGATGCAGTCCTACGCACCTGGGTGCATTGAGGCTCAATGCACCTAGGTGCACACACCCATTTTTTTAATTTTTTTTCTGAAATTTTTTTATACAACTGTTAATCTAAATTTATTTAACATATGTATCAATTTTTACCAATTTTGAAGATTTTTAGATATTTTTTTTGGGTTTTTAAAAATCAGTGGCATTTTAGTGATTTGATTTTTAAAAATCCGAAAAACAAAAATCTAAAAATCACTAAAAGTAGTAAAAATTGATAAGCATGTTAAATACACTTATATTAACAGTTTCATGAAAAAATTTGCAAAATAAATTTTAAAAAATGAGTGAAGTACACCCGAGTACGTTGAGCCTCAATGCACCCGGATGCATAAGACTGCAGTTCATTTATATACCCAAGGTTCCCGGCACAAAGATGACAATTGGGGTCAGGAAATATTTCAATAAGGCCGGTTAAACTGAAATCTTTCATAACCAGCCCATTTGAGGCCATCATGATATTTTTTATTAGATTAAAAGTAGTAATATTATATACTTCTATTATACATTTAAAGGGCTTTGCTTCCATAAAACTTCTCTTCTATATAACCTTATTCATTTTTAATATCTTGATGAGTGAGAGAATCTACTTGATTATTGTATTTAGCATCATTAATATTATAATGGAAATCCTTTTATTTGTCTAATATTATTATGTGTATTGCCCCATTTATAAATGTGTAAAATAAACATAATAAAATGGTTTAATTCTAAATATCAATTTAAAGTAATATTTTTAACATCTAAAATTTCTAAAAAACATCATTAATATGTAGATTAATGATTTTATAAAGTATTATTATATTCTAATATATGTGTGAAAGAATCTAAGTATTTTTCTTGAGTTATACATGAATATGTCTATTTTTAAGCAAATGTAATCCATGCACATATTTGATTTAGATGAAGCTCTGTCTTCTAACTAAAAAAATAACATTAAATATATTGAATGGATTGAATTTTTGCATAAATCATCAACATATTAAAATTAGAGAGGTTACATAGAATTGCTTGCTTCTAAAAATGATCTTTGATTATGCGGATATTCAGGTGGGTCATTCAAAAGAATATGGAATCATGTCATTTTAAATATACTCTGGAATGTTTTGATTGGTCTCAAAATTTCCAGCCTTATTGAAGCATTTCCCATTTCAGTGCCCCCACCATGTACATTTTTAGGCTGTTGTACATGACTGACAGGTAAACTTATGATCTGACTTATTCTTCACTGCTGTGTCTCAGATACAAAGAGTGAAAGAAAAATTCAGGCAGATACACGGCCACTTGAGTTCACATGAAGTCCCCTGCTGATTCAGAGAAGATCAGTGGTGAACGCTGCTTGGTTCTCCTTCTATTAGGGAATTTAGGGAAGCATCAGAAATTCGTTGTCTATGAGACCGCAAATAATTGTAAATTGCACTTTATTTATGTTAAACACTACTTTTATTTCATTCCTCAGTACCAGGTCTGTTGGCGAGACTTTTTTTGTTGGACGCTGATTCCGTCGGCTGTGGGATCAGTCCCCATGAATATTTAATTAAGACTCTAATGTTTAACTTCAATACAATGTCTCAAGGCCCTGCTCAAATCAGGCATCCGCTCTAAACATCGTAATGAATCGTAGAGGTCAGCCTCTAAAAAATGCTAAAAGCGTAAAAAAATTTGTCAAATTGAAAATGTAATGTTGATTTGGCTAATTCTCAAAAGAATAAATAAAGAGCTTCTCAAAATTTTAAAAAAAAATCCAATTTTACACTTTTATATGTTTAAAAAACTAGAATGAATAAATAAAAGTGGACTATCGACTCTAAAAACCAATACTTATTCGTTCATCCCCCCAAAATATTTTTTGAATACAACTACTGATGTTAGACCCAGACAAGGCCTTTAGAACCCAAATCTGAATATTCGTGAGCCACGACAAAGTTACAAAAAATAACTAATCAGACATGACGCCTGCTAAAATCAGCAAACCATATGAATATCAGGAAAAGGGTAATGATACAAAGGTGCCGCGTCTACCAAAATTTCTTTTCTGCTTAACCCCTTCTATATTTAAAATCTACTTAACCCTTTCTATATTTAAAATCTTGATAATTAATATAAATCTCGCTTTATCCATTATATTTAGTATAATTTATAGTATTTTGGAAATCCTTTTATTTGTTTAATATCAATGTGCGTAGGCTCCATTACAAATCAATGTAATAAAATGATTTAACATCAAATATTAATTTTAAAATTATATTTTTAACATCTAAAGCATATAAAATATCGTTTTTATATGAATAAATGATTCTATAAAATATTCTTACATTTTAATGCCTTTGCAAATAGATATAAACATTTTTTCATAATTTATACATGAATATATTTTTCAAACAAATGTAGCTCATGCATATAGGTGATTGGGATCAAAATGCAGTCTCCTGGATAAACAAATGATATTAAATATAATAAATAGATTGAATTTTCTATCAACGATCAAAATCTTAAAAATTAAAAGATTAAATGACTCCCTCATACAATACTTGGGGCATGTTTTGTACATGCATTGAATTATACCGTAAGAAAAAAAAGGCCGGACCAAGGTTAACATTAATACCCCTTATGAGACTAGCTAATTTTTTATTTTAAAAATATACATATAAATCCAAACCAGTAACAACATTCATCTAAGGGCTTGTTTGATAATGTAAAATTTTGTGGGATTTTACTACGGAGTGGAAATTGAGAAATGAAATATTTTAAAAGTTATGTGACTGATAGGAAGTAGTAAGAGTAAAGTTTGAATAATTAAAGTTGTTGAAAGGAAAAATAATTGAAATATAAAGATAAAAATAAAAATAATATAATAATTGATGAAGTAATTATTAACATAAAAATAATTGAAATATAAAGATAAAAATAAAAATAATATAATAATTGATGAAGTAATTATTAACATAGGAAAATGTGCTCCCATGCATTCCCCTGGTTTCCCACGATCATATATTACAAAACGAGCCCTATATTTATTTAAGACTTCAAAAGTAAATGTATTGGAAACTTTATGAATTTATGTTCATTTAAAATTTAGCAATGTAATGAAAGAGTTTACAAAAGTTGTTAGTAACAAATCCTAAAAATAAAAATAGTGCTGTATTATAAATATTGTCAATTGAATTTCCGTTTAAATTTTATTTGAGCTTCCTTTTCTTTTATTCTCTTCAAATTATAACTTTTTAATATTTTCATTAAGGGGTAATTTCAAATATAATCATTCCATTTGTTTTTAATTAAAAATATACTTACTAAATTTAAAAACTTTCACATATACCCATTAAGTCTTCCATTATTTTCAAGTATACCCAATTTTGTAGTTAGGAAATTTTAATAATTTTAAAATCCTAAAATAGTCCTAGTTGATCCAACATCCATTGTCGGCGTTGTTAGATCCTAATCATCAAAATTTATTCCACTTAGCTTCTCTCTTAAGTAAAATGAATTTTTATCATGTAGCTCAACTTCTGTTATAACCCAAAGACTACCGTTATCAAATTATAAAGGATATTTTGAACAATTTTTACTATAGGTAATAGAGATTTTTTTATTTTGCCCTGCAAAATGAGTATGGATGAAATTTCATCCACAAGTAGTGGATATATTTAAAACTTTTTAAAATTTAGTAGGTATATTTATAATTAAAGACAAATATAATGAGTAAATTTGAAATTAATCTTATTTTTATTCTTTTTTTTATGAAGCTTACTCATTTTCACTTCGTTAAACTATAAATTAGAAGTGTAGTTATTGGGTTAACTTCAAATATACCCACTATATTTGCTCTTAATTACAAATATACCTACTAAGTTTGAAAACTTTTACATATATCCACTAAGTACGAGTGAAATTTCATATATACTCATTATGACAGTTATAAACGTTTAATAATTTTAAAATTCCAAAATATCCCGTATTAATCTAACATTATTGTTATTTGTGCAATATTCAGACCGTTAAAACTCATTCTATCTAGCTTTTCTCTCATAGTAAATGTGTTTCTATTATATTGTTCAACTTCTATCATAGTTGAATGACTATTATTATTAAATAATAAGAGCGTTTTGGATATTTCATATAATGGATAAGGGTGATTTTTAATCATGCTTAACGAAATAGGTATATTTGAAATTTTACTCATACTTAGTGGGTATACGTGATTTCAAACACAGTAAGTATATTTATAATTAAGGGTAACTACAGTGGGTATATTTGAAATTAACCTGTCGGCTATCTTGCAACGAAAAAAAGTACGATGACGGTGTCTGGTGCCATGACTTCAGGATAAATCAAAGCAACAGGCGCTCCATGGAGTTGTAAGAGCGCTTGCTCTTCCTCTGACATTCTCTATTTTTGTTGCTGGCATTTCTACGAACGTATGGCAGCCGTTTCTCTTCTCCGCCATCTTCCTCGCTTCCCGCTATTCTTCTCCCCCCTTCCCCTCCACGCCCATCCCCGTCTCTCATGTCTCTTCAAACGCAGTCTTCTCACTGCGCCCACCTCATTCGCTTGGAAGCCTCGCAGAAATTTCGCCGCCGTTGCTTCCTCCGATACAGGCATGTAGCTGTTTTCACTCTTCAAGTGTCATGTCGCTGGACAACGGTCCATCCTATCCGTCCTTTAATTTATCTATTTGTACTGTTGCTGAAATATTTGTGGAAACATCTCAACTTCTAAAACTTCAGCAGTCGACAAATCACCCAGAAACAGCTTAAACTCGTAGAAAAATGCTGAGTTTATATAACTCTGTTTCTGAATTTCTGTTGTATCAAACTTCTGACCTAGCTGCATGTTCGATTTGCCGGTTGAAAAGAGGCAAGGGTAAAAGAGACGGTGGTTAAAAGTAAGCAAGAATGCGATATATTTGGTATTGGCCCAACAGTTTTTGAGCTGTTTTCTGGAGTGCGCATATGCAATCCAAATCACTGATTCTGCATTTCATCATCAGTAGAGGAAGTATTCTTCTTTTTTCACTCGCTTTCATATAACTTGGCAACAATCCAACTGATATCAAAAAGCACAAAGCTGCATATTTGTCTTTCAGATGCGACTTTTTTATGCTTAATTGAGGCATGAAACTAGCATTCTTGTAATTGGTGTATATGGTGCGTTTTTTACTTTGGTTTTTGGACTGTTGATTCGGTTGATGGCCACATAACTGGCCCAGATAAGCACTCCCTTTTTCTTAATTTTGAGTTATATATGCCTCTTTTATTATGCCATTCTTCTATTTTCTTATCAACAACGTGTCTCATGCATAAGTGAGCTTGTATGATTCTTCTCCTTTTTGATCTGTAGATTGGAGGACTTGCCTTGAAGCAACAGAAGAGAAGTATGATGTCATTGTCGTAGGGGGAGGACATGCAGGGTGTGAAGCTGCTCTCGCAGCTGCTCGACTTGGTGCTAAGACTCTGCTGCTCACACTAAATATTGATCGTATTGCATGGCAGGTTTTTACTTCAATCTCAAATTCTCAGCATGTTGAAAGTTTTTGTTATCAT
The DNA here is from genome assembly GCA_035584095.1 of Annona squamosa. Taxonomy (NCBI): domain Eukaryota; kingdom Viridiplantae; phylum Streptophyta; class Magnoliopsida; order Magnoliales; family Annonaceae; genus Annona; species Annona squamosa. The sequence goes on from JAXCLR010000001.1 coordinate 68,745,930, forward strand.
TTGAAAAGGATACTCCTTAGGCACAGTCCAACCCCCAGCCATGCTACTTCAAGCTAGTCAACATGAGGCAGCTGTATTTTGAAAACTAAACTTACCCTCTCGAAAACTTAAAAAATATTTCACAATATAATTATTACGGTCATAGATTGGAATTTGGATTACAACATATGGATCTTCTATATTCCTTCTTTGCTGCACAATGGAAATCTCCCTTGTAGCACTGTAACCTTTCAGAATTATAGGAAGCTTAATTACTTAAAAAGCTTCCATTTTTGTTTCTGATTTCAATTGTATTTACAGCCTTGCAATCCTGCAGTTGGTGGCCCTGCAAAATCTCAACTGGTACATGAGGTGGACGCATTGGGTGGTGAAATTGGAAAAGTGGCGGATAGGTAATATCCCAATAGACACTTTACACTGACTGCAGGTTTAGATTAAGTATCCTCATCTTCATTTTCATTGTCATTGTCATCACCCTGATCATCACATCATCGTTGCTATTCTAAATAATTGGGTCAGTCACTCTATATTGCTTTGCATGACACTTACATACTATGTGTTTATGGTGTCATTGCATGGTACTTACATACTACGTGTTTATGGTGTCATTGCATGGTACTTACATACTATGTCTTTATGGTTTTATCTTAGATTAAGGTGATTTTATTTAACCTCTTTGCAGGTGTTACTTACAAAAGAGAGTTCTGAACAGTTCAAAAGGCCCTGCTGTTCAAGCTTTGCGTGCTCAAACTGATAAAAGGGAGTATGCTTTGGAAATGAAAAAAGTGGTTGAAAGGCAAGCACAGCATACGTTTTTGCTCATTTCCTCTGCCTTGCAACAATTGAAGTTGATTCAAATTGTCAGCTGGTGGCCATTCATCTCTATAACTTTGAACATATATCTCAAGCTGATGATTTTGATTTATGAGTTACGATGAATATTTTTCTTATCGATAGATTGGATTTTTTTAGTGAATTGAACCAGCATGTGCCAACCAACCTAGATGTGATACCTGATTTTTCTTATTTATTTTTTTGTATTACTGCCAGATTTGCAATCTACATATGATATCTGCAGCATCTTCTGATTATTTTTCATGTTCTTCCGTTTCAGTACCCCAAATCTCTTGATTAGAGAGGCCATGGTTACGGAGATTTTGGTTGGCAAAAATGACAGTATAGAAGGTGTTCGAACATTTTTTGGAGTTAATTTTTATGCTCCTTCTGTTGTGCTGACAACAGGGACTTTTATGAGTGGTAAAATTTGGGTTGGTAGAGCATCTATGCCTGCAGGGAGAGCTGGTGAATCAGCTTCTTACGGACTCACAGAAAATCTACAAAATTTAGGTTTTGAAACAGATCGATTGAAGACTGGAACTCCTGCACGTGTTGACTACCGTACTGTAGATTTCTCTGGGTTGGAACCACAACGTGGAGATGAAGAGGTCTTTATATGTAACCTCCTGAAGCATCTTAAAGAAACTATGTGCGTGTTTGTTATTAAGGAAAAGTTGTCAAGTTAAAACTTTTCACTCTCCACAACTATCCTATTTTTTACTCATTTTTTAACATTTTTCTATGCAACTATCCTTACTTTTCAATCATTTCTACACAACTACCAACACAACTAACCTATCTATTTCAATTTTATCCTATTTATTCCTCGTCATTACCCCAATCATATTATATCATTTGACAACTTTTACTCTCTACAACTTTTCATCAAAAGTTTTACTCATTCCCAAACACACCCTATGTTTACATAATGCATTACATGAAATGGTGATTTGCAGTTCACTCCCTTCTGGTACCACTAGATTGCAATACTTGTTTCCATTTTTGGTGTATATGGTGCGATTGAAATCAACTGAAGTAGCAGGTTGCTAATCTAATTGAAATTTAAAGATCCTGTCTTCTTAAAATTATCCCAGGGAGTTGGATTAGTCACCTGTGCCCTCGTGAAGTTTTAGCATGTGATTTGCTGGTGATTTGTTGTTTTGATTCCAATTGCCGTTGAACAGGTGAACTGGTTTAGTTTTGATCCAAACTTCCACAAAGAAAGAGAACAGATGTGCTGCTACATGACACGTACAACAAAAGTGACCCACCAACTTATTAGAGATAATTTGCATGAGACACCAACTTATGGGGGCTGGGTTGAAGCTAAGGGCCCCAGATACTGCCCGTCTATTGAAGATAAGGTTCATTAAGCTAGACTCTCTTCTTACCACTGTAGAACCATGCAAATTTCTCTCCATCTTCTAAATATTATGCTGGTTTCGTTTCCTGGCTACCAAAACAAGTTGCCAGCACACATATCTATTCAATGGAAATCATTTTGATTGCTAAATTTTATTCGTTGGTTGGCTTGCAGATAGTCCGATTTCAAGATAAGGAATCTCACCAAATTTTTCTTGAACCCGAGGGTCGAAATGTACCTGAACTTTATGTGCAGGTATATTCTAGAACTTAACATTCTTATGTCTCCAGTAAGTTCTTCCTAAATACCCAACTTAGGGCCTATTTGGCCCCACGTTAAAGTTACCACACAATCATGCTTTAAGCAATAAGCACCAATTTGGAACTTATCCTTATAGAGCTTATTCCAGCTTTTATTGGAAAAATTTTGGGCTGAATGGATAAGTCAGGCCAAACATCCTTAAAAAGCAGGATATTTAAGTGCATTCCACCTACAATAAGCCAGGCCAAACGAACCCTTACACATGTCATTAGTATATTGTTAATTCAAAGGTTGTAGTATCATAGTAGGTGTTGCTTCCTTGTTTCCCTTTCAAATGATCATTTTCTATTACCCTCTACCTAGACGGGCAATTTGGGAATTGAAAAGAAAAAGTGAGAGGAAAAGATATGAAGAGATGGGAGTAATGATTACTATTAAAGCAAAAGAAATATATATATATATATATAGGCTTCTTGATCAAAATCGAGGGTAGTAATAGAAAAATATTGGTAGTAATGAGGATAAAGTATAGCTATTGAGTTAGATACTAGTCACATTAATATCAAGAGAGTGCGAAAATAAGGGACGGGAATTTCACCATTTCCCCATTGCCAATCAAACCCTAAATGGTTGGTATGTTTTGCTAGTGTTTCTACTGGTTCAATAATATTTTCAGTAAAATTTTACTCTTGTTATTGACTTACCATTCAGATGGTCAAATTATGTTGTGCCCCTTTGTTTTTTCAGATTTCTTTCTTACATATCTATTGTTCATTGCAAACGAGGCCACATTTTCGTGGTGAAGTCTATATCAATTCCCTCTTGATTATGTCATCAAATAGTCACATGAAAATCTGCTAGTGTGCATGAGTTTCTACCCTTTTAAAATTTCTGTCACATTTTCTTGTCTCGTTTATTGATGTGTGATGCCCAAATCAGTTGGGAGTGATTGGGCTCTGGGGACTTCTGGAAGGATTCCTTTTTTCTTCATGTCGCAGGCTTGTTCTTGATCTGTAAAAAAGCCTGAATTAAGAATATAGAAGACTTAGCGTGGTGTTTGTGCAGGTGCATTGTATAGTGAGGAGATCTTAAATTGAGTCTGCTTCTGTTGTAGAGGAAAAATATCTTAAATAAACATATTTAGAATGTATGGATCTGGTTTTGATTAGAAATATAGATTTTGCCTCTTCATTCAAGAGTCAAGACAGTTTCTAAGCACACCATAAAATGATAAGTTCTGATTCTCCATGTTTGTATGGACAATAAGAGGCCTAAAGAGAAAGAACTGTATTTTTTGTGTTTATCTTAACTAAGATACTGAATTGCCTTTCTTAACCACAATACCCAATCATCTTTCCAGCTGTGACCATGCGATAAGAACTTTGTTTTATCTTCATGCAGGAAATTCTACAAGTTGCTTATGTAAACTTTTGAATTTGCTTATGTAACTTTTTAAATTTTTTTATCTTGCAAGTAGGGTTTCTCAACAGGTTTGCCTGAGAGGCTGCAACTGGCACTTTTGAGAACATTACCGGGACTAGAGAATTGTTCAATGCTCAGGCCAGCATATGCTGTAGAGTATGATTACTTGCCTGCTTATCAGTGCTCCCGATCTCTCATGACAAAAAGATTTGAGGGACTTTTCTTCTCTGGTCAGATAAATGGAACAACAGGCTATGAAGAAGCTGCTGCTCAGGTATTTATCTTGCCTAGATGCTGCCATTGTGGTCGCATCTTGAATATCTGCCAATTTGCATGGTCATTCTTATACATTGATCTTGATGAAAATCATGTGAACGGCATGGGTTATAAGAACCAACAAAAATTTGACATTAGGGTTTCAATTGTGACCACCCTCACCATCCATTATATTGATCTTGGATATTAAAAAACTGTAAAGAAAAAGAGAAGTGAATATATTATGGTTTGTCACCTCTTTTTTTTTTTTTTTTTCTTGGAAAAGTATAAAGTATCTTTCAGCAAAACAACCACAACAAAAAAATAATAGTAATAACACCAGGCCAACCATTCCCCTTATCCCTAAACTTGTTGGGACCAGGGATCTGGCAGTCTGTTACAAACCAAGCTATCAAAATGTTTATCCTATACAAAATGCTTCCCAACCATGGTGGAGGATTACCCCACCAGCACATGTATTCCCCCATTCACAATTGCCATCTTTGCAACAACATGAGGCAAATTTGCATCTCTGAGAGCGTGTAGAAAAGATACCTGTTCAAAAGAGTTACGCAACTCTTGGATTTCATCCGTCAGAGCTTTCAGCGGGGATACCACTTTTTCCTTCCCCAAAATAAAGTGTTTCAATTGTGACCATCCTCACCATCCATTGTATTGATCTTGGACATTACAAAACTGAAAAGAAAAAAAAGAGAAGTGAACATATTATGGTTTCTCACCTCTTAACTGAAGAAAAATTCTACCACACCTTGTGTTGCATCCTTCTGGGAACCTTTGTCATAATTTATGTTTTGTGCCAGGGTCTGATATCTGGAATTAATGCTGCAAGACATTCATCAGGAAATGCACTCATCGTTCTTGAGAGGGAGAGCAGTTATATAGGGACTTTGATTGATGATCTTGTCACAAAGGACCTTCGAGAGCCTTACCGCATGTTGACGAGGTATCATGTGTTGTGATTTTCTGGCATCCAAATTACAAAATGTCTGTCAATTTCCACTAATCCCATAGTTTGAAGTGACCAAAAGAGGTTGCGTTATTTATACTGCACTAACGTGAATCAATAATGCTCAGTAGTTTGCCATTATGCTTTTCAGATAGTTTCTGCTTCATAAATCAAAAAACAAGTTATTGCTGGTCCATATTCTTTTTGCAACATGGGGGCTTGATTTGCTCATGCATGATTCCGAGTGGTCACTGGGTTCTGTTGTGGAATATTTTTTCTCTCGGTAAATGAATAGAATGACTATTACCTGCATCTTGAATTGCAGATATCATTTGTTATTGCTTTGTGTCCTTAGTTCCATTGTAAAATCCAGAGTTGGACCAAAAATGAGTAGTCATCATAAGGAACACTTCAGCCACATCTTGTTGCCCTACATCTGAGATGTAACAATTCAGTTTTTCTTTTAGTCTATATTCCATTGTAAACTCGTATCTCCGTGATTCTCTGTGATTGGAAATTCAGATGAATGTTTGGTTCAGAATCTGAAAAGTGCAACCCTGAATCTAGTTTGAGGATGCATGTTATGATTTACCTATTTTAGTTGTCTTGGCTGTCTTTTTTCAATGGTGAAACTGCTAGCTACCATCCACTCTAATTAAATCTTATGTTGATCTAGCCGTTCAGAACATAGATTACTTCTACGTGCCGACAATGCGGATAGTCGCCTCACACCTTTGGGACATGAGATTGGTTTGATAGATGATTGGAGGTGGAGGATATATCAGGATAAGCAGGCTCGGATTTCAGAGGAAAAAAAACGTCTGAAAGCTGTGCGCATTTCAGGTTGATCAGAATTCTGTTTTCAGATTTCTCTATTCAATTTATACTGTGCCAAAATTTTCCTTAGGTTTTGACATTGTTAATCTATCAGTGATAGATTGGCTCTCATGAACATTCACTTGTTGCAATGGTATAAATATCAAAATGTGGACATATGAGTTAACTTAGGGTGTGTTTGGAAAGCGATAAAAACATCTAAATGAAAAGTATTTGGTGTAAAAGTTTTTTAAATGAAAAGAAAATGATGTGATGTGATAGGGGTAATGATGAAAAGCAAATAGAATAAAGTTAAAATAGATGAGTTGGTTGTATCTATAATTATGCAAAAAATGATTGAAAAGTAGAGTCATTGTATAGGAATATATAAAGAAATGATTGAAAAATAGGGTAGTTATGAATAGTGAAAGTTTTTATATTGGAAAGTTTTTTATGTAGCCAAACATGCCTTTAAAATCTGGATATGTAAATACTTCGTACGAAAATTCAGTTGTGGATAATATATTTTTGTTCAGGGGGAGACTTGGCTGCAGATGTTGCTTTGCTATCTGGTCAGCCAGTAAAGGATTCCACGACACTAGAAAGCCTCCTAAAGAAACCACATATACGATATAATGTTCTTGACAAACATGGATTTGGAAGTGAACTCCTTTCTAGGGTGGAGAAAGAATGCGTTGAGATTGATATCAAGTATGAGGGCTTCATTATGCGCCAACAGAGTCAGCTGCAGCAGGTGATTTTGCATGCAACATTGAATAATTATATTCACGACAATTTAATTGCCTCGCTTGCAAGAATTGTCATTAATCTGTCTTATATATGGGAATCATGTAGATCCCTGTACAGAGAATTTCTATGGATTCTATTTTTTTTTTTTTTTATTGGTATGGATTCTGATATTATGATGACCTTCTGAGGCCAGTTTTTAATGTGATTGACCTTGGAATTGATAAGCTATCAAGGCCTTCTGGAGATGCGATTATGTCACACTTGGTTGCTTGCAGGCTGCAAGTAAAGTACCATCGGATGCATAATTAAGGAAAAGCAAGAGCCAGCTATTGGATGATCAGAATCTTTGAGCCTATGGGGTTTTTTCTACTTTGGGCAAATGATCCTATAAGGCCAACTTCATAGGAGCTCCTATGCAGCTGGCCTGATTTATATATTTTTTTACCATCAAATATGTTATCATTAGTGTATTTAATTCATATACCAGATTTTACAATTTTTAGAGATTCAAATATATATATATATATATGGGCTCTACTTGTATGTAACCGGGTTACATAGAAGTGGACCCATGTTACCTTCAAAATCTATGATTTTTATTTTTGATGGAAAAACCAATCTATTCATTATATTTAACATCATTTGTTTATCTAAGGGATCAATTTTCATCCTAATCAAATATGTTTATGGGTCACATTTGTTAGAATATATATATATA
>JAXCLR010000001.1:68769694-68782169 GCA_035584095.1 Annona squamosa
TTTAATCCTGATTAAAAATCTATTAAATCATTACTTTCGAGTTCAAAAGTATGATTAATTAAAGCACATAAGGGTGATCTTTCCATACCAACGCCCACGCGCCGGCACTTTCGGTGCGCAACAAGCTGGTGAGATCTAAGCCTTCCATCAAGTTTCCAAATGCAAATAGGATGGTGTTGATGAAAAAACAATGAGAAGAACGGCATGAATTGTTCGCACGCTTTGCCTGATGAATTACTTGCGATGCCATTCCAAAATCCAAGCGCGCGATTCTATTTTTTGATTCTCGGATGAGAAGCGGTGTCCATGCACCGTGCACATGGGTGGACCGACACCGCACGGTTCGCATTACGATCGAAGCTTCCACCTCGCGGATTCGTGTGGGGCCCACCGGCGCTAATGGCTCGACCTTAGTTAAGAAAATTAGCATGAAACACACAAATTAAAAACAGATACGCCCAACCTCCCTGCCTCACCATTCTGACTTGCGTAGATTTGTAAGAAACCAGCAACGCCACCGAGATAGCGGCTGTAAACAGTGATATGAAATTGGACGATTGGAATTTCTTTTTCATTTTGTGAAAGAACATGTGGCCTAGCATATAGTGACTTTGTGGGCTTGATTCCTGGCCTGGCCATCCACCTGAGGCGCTTTATTCCCATTTTCCTTGTTTCTTTCTAAATCGGTTGAATGATGATGATCATAATAATAATAATAATAATAATTATTATTATTATTATGATTATTATTATTATTATTATTAGAGAGCTAGTCAGCAAGATTGTTTTCCGGATGCTGCCTTTAAGGAACGTAAACTTCAAACTATATACGCGTAATTGATGCCAACACCTTGTGGAGATCTACAGTAATTTCCAAATTTGAACGGACGCACGTGTTTTTTGGGATATAAAATGGACAAACATGTTAACAAGGCGTGAAGTGACACAAAAGAGTTAAAATAGAAACATACAATGGCGGATTTTTACATCACATTAGCACGTGGTTATTTGAGGGAAACAATTATGGTAATATCAAGCATGCCTTCTTTAAATTTTCAAAACAATAATATAATTTTAACATTTTAAGGGAGGCAATCGCACCTACCCTAGGCTTGATAGAGAGAGGGACATCCGTCCCCACTATGTTGCTACCTTAAATTATTTAGCTATTTCTACAAATGTCTTTGCCAAATTCTCCAGCACTAATTAGGAGATTACAAAATTATTCTACCTGCCTTGCTTGAATCGAATATGAGCAATAAAAGATAATTTTTTTAGCATAGTTATTTTTTCTTTTTTTTTCTTTTTCTTTTTTTTGAATCTTTCCTTTCTTGTTAATAATATTTACAATTATTCTTAAATTATACAAGAGTAAATTGCAATTTCTAAATTATGTAAATATATTTACATTCATAGTCAAATTAAGTAAGTATATTTGCAAATCACCTTCTTATTATTATTATGTGTTTTCACGGATCGAGGAATATATTTCTCTTAGTTATTATCGCATTGCGTCTTTACTCCAAAGATAACTATCACCCATCATGTATTCACGTTTTTTTATTTATTTTACATTGACATCACATATTTTATCTCCGTGTGTCGTTTATGTGTTTGCATTCCATTTCTAGCACCTCTTTCGTGTCAAATTGCGTTGTTGGCAAATGTCGACTACCCTGTCCAGTGCTTGTTTACGGATATCTATAATTAATTCTGCGCTACTCATAGTTGGTACTTGATATCAATAGGAATAAATATGGTCCTTGAATGTTTTTTTTTTTTTTTTTTTTGATGAACGGTCATTGAATGTTTTGTTGATACATATAATACATAAAACAAAAATCGTCATAATTAATTTTATTGTCATATAATTAATAGCGAATTGAAGAGTACAGTGTTAAAATTACATATTCTGGTGTTGACAGATGTTAATTACTCCTCGAATTTCAGATATTATTAAAAGCTCTGTTAAATGTTATACTATATTTTAAAGTAGGCAAGAAATAATAATCTGCTCCCCTTAATTCGCTTAAAATTGCCTTTCGCCAAAGTTTCCAGATCGCCACTGCATAAAAGAGACCGACGCATGACAGGGACAATACATCCACCAACCCGTCCTTTAGTAGGAAACTGGGAACCCTCCATGTCAAGAAGCCAAGACGAGCTAGCAAACATTGTAGAAAAGGGGTCGATACGCTCAATGCGTGCGTCTCACGTGCGTGACCCACTCGAAATGTTGACCCTATTCTTTTTGGGTGCTTGATTACACATGACTAGTCGTACATAGGCTCTTATATAATATTTACTTTTTAATTTTATGATTTTTTTGAGTTGTTCATAAACGTAGTTTAAAAATGTATTTAACTCATACACCAAATTTCAACATTTTATAATAATTATATGTATTTATTTTTATTTTAAAATATTATCAATTTCAAGTGTATTTTGGTATTTCACCCCTTTAAAACTTGGTTTTTAAAAATATAAAATAAATATGCAAAAATATTTTTAAAATGGTAAATTTTAATATATAAGTTAAATAATTTGGAAAAACATATTTATCAAGAAAAATTAAAGATAAACAATAAGAAAAACATTGTATAAAAAGCCTATATACGAATACGACTACTCGTATATAATCGGACTTCTTCTTTTTATAGACTATTAGTCAAGGAACGATAAACTCGTGATCAAGGTGGTGGTGAGCTTGGAAATAAAAAATTTATATTAAAAAAAAAAAAAGAGTAGTCATCTTGCGCGCACTTTCGTCTCCTCTAATCTCCAATCCGCGCAGGCCGTCAACTGGTTGACCCTGGAATTCGCAGCCCCATATTTGTGAAGCTAACCTCATTTTAGGCACAACCACGGCAAGAACTTTTATTTCTAGCAAAAATAAATAAATAACAAATAAAAACAAATGCTGTTACCACTGGTACGTCATTTTTCATTAGGCAACGAAATTGTGACAATTTTGCTAAAACAAAAATTTGCTATGGTGATTAATTTCATTGGCCCATTTTGATGATTGAATTAAAATTTAATCAACTCATTAAAGTTAAAGTTGTTTATTTAACTGGAAAACCAAATTTCATGAAATTTAATTTTAAATTTGTTAATTCAACGGCTAAGTAATCTAAAATATTATTCTTATGTAACTGAATTATTATGTATAGAGTATTAAAATATTTTAACGCATATATAAACAAATATACTTTATGAATTATAAGTGATTATATATTTTCAAGAATGTATGTTCCATAAAGACTTTAATTGAATTAATTTTGCCGTAGTAATGAAGAAAATAAGTATGATAGATTGGACTACAATCTTATTAGAGGTAAAAATTGAGACAGCTTAAAATGTGTTCAACCCTGATCATACTTTTAAAAAATATTATCTAACGTTATTTTTTTAATACCGGGTCTAGATCATGTCAGTTTTACCTTTATATTTCTCTAATAGGTTTCGGTATAAACCTTGAAGTAATATTTCATCAATATTAAGACACAAGTTAAGTTGAAAAAATGGGTTAAAGTGTTAATTTTTAAAATTTATATGCATATCCATATAAAGCACATCTATGGTAAATTTCAAGGTTAAATGCTTCACTATTTTACTATTTGGTGAAATAAATTATAATTATCATGATAAAGCATTAGTAAATTTTTTTAACAATTCACTTGCAACTTGACATTGATAAATATGTTTGTGAACATTCAATAAAAATAATGTAGATATAAAATTTAAATTATAATTAAGATTGCTAAATTGCGAAATAATAATATTTATTCTTGAAATGTATAAAAATATTAATAATACATATTATTTTATCGATAGATCATGTGAAGGACATAGCTTGAACAACATGTATAGAATTAATAAATAAAAATTTATACCATATAAATGAGTTATAAAGTTAAACAAGTATCCACGTAAACAGTATTTACATTAATAAGTCACAGAGGTAAACTCATTTATCTAACAAAACCGCATTTACAAAAGTAAGTCACATGGTGTATAAAAAAATTACACCTTATAGGGACGGAGCACGGTGAATCAAGGTAGGTTAAGACATAATTGACTTGCGCCACCTCCATAACTGAAGAACAAGTCACAACTTCTAATTCGCTCCGGCTCACCAGATCAAAATCTATGCCCCTACCATCTATAAAATCGGGACTAGTTACAGGTCGACTTAATCCTATTTTTGCCCCCAAATCTTATACATTCACTAGTATACGAAAATATTATCAATGATCAAAACCGATAAAAGAATTGGTTTGACGGAAAAAACCCAATAAAGCATGGGTTTTTACCAGTAGCTACACATTCCACCTGGCAGCTCATTAATTGGTGTAGGACTTTTTAGTTATTGCTCAACTTCCATCCTACGATGCAACGTAGACGGTCAGAAATTTGAACGGACTAATGAAATGTATACGGCTAACAGCAAGGAATTACGTTGCACTAATTAAATGATTGCAACAAATAGCTACCTACTACAATAGGGGGCTGGTAGACCTTACCAACTGTGGTTCCTTAAAGAACTAAACTCACGAAGGAATCAGCTAAGACACTTTGACAGGGGCTGCTAGATCGAACTTAGATTTTAGGAATTAAAAAATTTTGAATTATAAATTTATAATCTTTTTTCAAAAAACTAAGAGGGTGTTTGTTTTTCTAAAAAAAATTCAACATAAAATTTTTCAATATAAAATCTTTCACCATTTACAATTATTCTATTTTTTTAATTATTTTTTAACATTTTTCTACAAGATTACCATACTTTTTAATTATTTTTACACAACTACTCGTACAATTAACCTATTTATTTTAACTTTATTCTCTTCACTCATCATCATTACCTATATTATCTCACATTTTTCACTTTCCAAATATAGCCTAAAATAAAAAACTGATGTCCTTACTAGTTAGCATCCATGCCTCAACTGATGTATCTTATGACATCTACCAAGTGCGAACTATAGATAGCTGACGACGAGCATGGAGGGGGTGGTTACACCGATGAGCAAGGAGAGAGACGCTACAGATGGGCAGAGTTCCAAAGTGGCTAGCTTCGTCGGGATGATGATAACAAGACATGATGACAGGTTCACGAACTAATTGTAGCACCGAGATTTGAGAAGGAGAAGACCGGCTGACTGGAGCAAACTGCAGAGCATTGAGAGGAAGACCAACATAGTGTAAAAAGGATGTTAACATAAATGAAATGGACGACATGACGCGCTAACCAACTATCACGAGAGCTTGTGTTTACAGCGTTTGCTTCGACGATGGGCGAGACTTTGGCCATGTTTGGTAATGTACGAGTGTGGGAACCATAATTTTTCCATGGGATTTGGTTTTCCAAGGCCAATTATTGCTCCATCAATTACATTATTTTCCTTATTTTTATCTCTATATTTCAATCATTTTCCCTATTAATTATATACATCAGACCTATTTATTCAAACTATACCTTTATCATTTCTATCAATCACACATTTATCAAAATATTTTCTTTTTCATTTCCCACAATTTTCCACAATTTCATAATTTTACACCTTACCAAACATCCTCTTTACCTTTTAGTTTGAGAGGAGATGAAAATGAGAATCAGAAAATTGAGTTGCACTCCCAACAGAGATGGCTTTTTTTTAATTTTAGTGAATCGAGTGAACCAGGAAAATTAGGCCTGCTTTTTAAAAAAAAAAATTCAGTGAATCGAGTGAACCAGGCAAATCAGGCCTAGCCTACTCATCTGGTTCTCTTGGTTCGAAGTTACTAAACAAGATCTCCTTGAAACAAATCTGATCTTGGACCAATTCTCGGTCAGACACGTCTGTTCTAATTCTGAGAACATTGACATACATGCAATCAGGAAAATATATTTTAAGTAAAGGTATAAAAAATATGTAGGTTCCACCACCTAGGTCTTAAATTAAGTAAAATACGTAAATTTTTATTTTTTGAAAGTCATTATTTTTTTAACTTAACAAAAAGAGTATGCACATGTACCTATGTTTTTTGTTAATTTTTAAAATTTTAATAAAATACTAAAAAAAATTTCAAATCTTCACAATGCAACACTCCATTAGAAATTCTCATAGGCAACAAAATATTGGTGTATGAGAAATACCCGAGGTAGACCAAACATTTTTTTAGTCTCATATATACAGCTCAATCCAAGTATATATTTCAAATTTAGCTTGCGAGCTTGGACATCTAACATTTAAGATTGGACTTTGTCAACCACGATAGTCATGTATTGGCCGAACCATATGTTGCATGACAATTAGTCTACTAGTATATAAATCAATCATACATACGAAGGAGGCCATAAGTGGATCCTAGCTGAATTATAAAACATTAACACCGTGACCTAACGATGGATTTGCATATTACTGTCTCGATCTTGGGAACTTGGAATTTTTACAACTCTTAACTTTAACATGACTAAAAGTTTCTGAAATTTAATAGTGTAGCACTTTTGATATTTATGCTTTAACAACCTATTGCCCAAATGCAAGTGCATTGAGAAATGCATGACAACTTCTCAAAATAAATGTTTTGCCCTCAAAATGGTGAAAAAGACCAAAGATTATACAAGAAGGCGTCTGGCTAAAGTGAGTTAGGGCATCCTTTTTTTTGTCTAAAGCTACCGTCAATCAAAATGAGTTATTTAGCTAAATTTCTCAAGGCTGATTCGACATCATTTGATTAAAAACAATCTAAAAAACCATACTATTAATTTGATCTAAAAAACTCACAAATAAGGCTAAAATAAGAAACTCATCAGCTGTGTTTCTCATTACTCACAAGCACAACAATTTGTCATTATCTTTATCGTTATTAATGAAACATATAGCGTAAAAATTTCTAACAAATCTTCTATGTTATCTTCTTCATAGTTAATAATGGTTTCCACACACACTAAATTATCGGGACCAAGCTTTCTTAGACCAATTGCTTATGAAATCGCTATGGATGTGTTTGGGAAAGGAAAACAAATATAATTTTTCTTCCTTTTTTATCATTTGTTCATATAATTATCATATCATTTTAACTTTATTTTTTTTATTCGTAATTATTAACTTTAGTATATTACATTGTTATCGCATCTATTTTAAAAGTTTACGCATGAAAATTTTCTTATATTTTTTTCGTCTTTCCCGATGCACCTTAAAGCTAAGCATATGTTTATCCATTATAAATATCAAAGTTAAAGGTGAAAATATCAATTTAGAAAACTTAAGGGGCATGGCCATATAGGTCCAGAGGGACAGACATCATTATATATAAGAAATTCACAATTTAAAACAAAAGCATTAGTCTTTTAATGTGTTTGGAAAGTGACAAATAGTTGGAAAAAAAATTTAGCTTAAAAGTGGTTGAAACGAGGAAAAAATAATATAAAATAACATGTACAATAATTGAAAAATAAGACAATTTTATAAAAAAATGGTAAAGAAATAATTTTTTGAAAAAAAGTGTCTCTTCTGCAGAAGACCCTGACTACGAGGAATTATCATATCTACAGTGCAATGAATATGGCCATCCGTCCGCGTGGCAAAAGCGATTCCACCCTATCATCCACAGGGACTACCGGCTATCCATGTGGGACCCACTCCTCCCATCCTTTTAACGTGCTTCTCTCAAAAGCTGATCCCACCCGCCTTGCATAGTTGCATTGCACCGTCGGCGCATTATAGAAAGTCTTATGCTTGCTTTTTCTTTGCTTTAAAATTTTTTTTTTTAAATGAAGTTCATAAATGTATATGCGATCAAGCTTAACAGACGTCTTTTTATCTAATAAATAATATCAAAGATGATTTTTTTTGCCCGTTGAAATATCTCGATTCCAATTGAATATAATTTTTAGCGGCCTCACGTTTATGTCCAAAATCTCCGCTTTGGCTCCACAAAACGTAGCTTATGCACACATGCAACTTGCCTGAAGACTACCGCTACAACCATTGAAACCGTTACTCACGTATGCTTTGTGATTAATCCCATTCTATCCTTATAATTCTTCATGTATTTTTCATTTTCATGCGTTCGAATAATGTACTTATTTAGAAAGTGTATCCGAAAATCGTTGCCAAAATGCACATAGAGTTTTATACAATAAATAAATAAATAAACAAAAAAAAATAGCAGCATGCAATAAAAGACAAACAGCTGCTGCATGCTTTGGATTTTTATCGTTCGTATTTCTAAAAAAAATTATTGCTGTCTTTCAAAACTTTTTTTTTTGATATTTTTATCCTACAACTCAATCATCTCAAATATATATTTTCAATTTTTCGCTTAACAAATATAAACATTTTTCCTTTGATAATAAACAAATGTAGCTATGAATCAACACAAGACATTGCTAGTGAAAATATAAGAACAAAGCGAGACGCCAAAGGAAAACACGTATGGCGTCGGCACGGTAGCATCGAGCATGCAAATGGCTTTTTTGGCCTGGTCCTTTTTTGTTGTCTATTGCAGAAGAGGGAGTCAAGTTCCAAGCCCGTCGTCGCAAAAGAACTTTGGGTCACACCACGTGCAGATATTTCCTGATGGGATTGAGGATGGTTGCACTTTGGTGTAATTCAACACAACAAAGTGAATTCGTGGAAGTGTTTGATTTGTGATTTATAATTGAATCGCAATTTAACCTATGAATCACATTAAATTTTATTTGCTTAATTACGATGCATAATTCATTTTGATCAACACTTTGTCTGAGTCGTATTTTTCAAAATGAAAGATATATAAGTACGTATAGTAAATGAAAGTTATTTGGACACATTAAAAACCAAGTTAAGATGTTGTATTGAAACGCTATTTCATGTAAGAAAAAATGTCTTAAAAGATATGGGCGTTTAACTAAAATTTTAAAGTTTGATATAACGGAAATCAATTTTAATACATCGGGATGAAATGTTTAATGACTATGATACATATAGGTATTTTATTTAAATAAAATTTATTCTCTTATGTAAATAAATGACATTAACCGAAGTGAATGAGTAAGCTTTTTTATTCAGTTACCGACAGATGACACACTCAAAGTCATTTCCCAAATAAGACGATAGTTATGATACAAAGGAAGTCATTTTGAGAAAAAAAATAAATTTTTATGAGAAGTTATCTTGTGTATACGGACTGCATCATAATTATGATATAGTCCATTGCAAAATGGAGGACACGTGTATTAGAATATTATAATATTTTATATATTATAAATATCACTTTAAAATAATATTTATATTAAACTATTCTATCATGTTAATTTTGCACTTTTTTAAAGATGAGTCTCGTACACGTATTTCATTTGTATAAAAAGTAATATATTTTGTAAGTTAATAATTGAAATATAGTAGGCAAGATAAATTTTTTATTCATGACTAAGTAGCTCTGCGGTGCAATTACATGCACAGTATCAATTTCCTTTATATTAAATAAATATAGCAGAGTTGTTTTAAGGGCCCGTTGAGGATCATCTAAATGATAAAGAGTTGTCGTGTGCTGGAAAATAAAAAAATTTGAAAAGTAAGATTGTTAATTATTAAAATTTGAAAAATGAGAAATTATATTGATAACTTGTAAAAAACGAGGACGTAAAAATATCAGTGTTCTCGTCTCATGCCACGCAATGTGATGATGGAGACCCTAAATTTACTTGGGTGAAATGAGTTCCGCCAAATTATAATCCCGGTATTAATTATAATGCTGCTGCCGACAAACTTTTGTCGGACGGGGCAACAAAATGTACGTCATCATAGGCGAGCAAGACGAGACGCCCGGAATTTTGCGCGAATTATACATGGGAAAATAAAAAGGTCGGTAGCTAGGCACCAAAATTCTGTTAGTGGGTCCTGCACAGGCACATCAATGTGTCCACCAGTCAGGTGGATATAATAAGCACGTATACTTTTATATAATGCTGCTGTGGATTTTGATTTCATGAATACTCAAACTCAAGTACCATTGACAGATTCTTATAAATGATTAAAAAGCACTTAGAAATTAATGAAAGTTAGTTTCTAGAGGTGGAACGCATTACCTCTTTTATTATCATTTGGCCCTGTTTAAGGATATAGAAATAACGAGAACAAACGAGACGTGAATACGAGAAGAAACCCGATCTAGTGCTCCCATGAACACTGACGCTTAGTGCTCACGCTCATGGGAGCACCCTTTTTTAATATATATTTTTATATTTTATAGAACAAACATGTGGGCTAAGTTTAAATATTTTAGATAAACATTGTTTATATTTTAATTTTCTAAATATTTTTGAATTTAGAAAATACAAAAAAAATACAAAAGTTACACGTTTAAAATATTTAAGTTCGAACCTTCATTTTATTCAAAAAAAGAAAAAAAGCTCCTGTGAGTATGCTTCAATTCTCAAAAGACGATTGGATCAGGACAATAGCACCTCAACTCCAATGCTAGTTCTTAAATCTAGTATGGGAGGTTAAATTTTAATTCATACTTATAACTACACTTGAAATCTCTTTCATGACTAATGCAGGATAACAGAACAGTGGTAATATAAAAAATTCAAACGGGGCGAATAAGCTTGGACAAATATATTAAAGAAACAAATGACTACTAATTTTCTGGCAAACATTAAACGAGGTCAAATGTACCTCTAATTGAGTCAACTGATTAATAACCCAATTAGCACAATTGAGCTAGTTAAAATTGTGGTTTGACTAAAAATTCGAGAATCAATTAGAAAATCATTCTAAGCATTGTTTTTTTGTTTTTTAAACATTAGGGGGAACCAATCCAAAATTTTCATAATTTAGTTATTTTTAAAAATTTCACAAGGCATTATATTTAAAAATTTACTATAAAAATTATTATTTAATAAATTGTTAATATAAGAATTTCAATGACTTGTATATTTTTATACTATAGTAACATGTATAATATGATTCATGTGATATGAAAAGTTAAGTGCATACATTTTTGAGGAATCTTCGAAAAGTTTTTTTTATTT
Source organism: Annona squamosa (assembly GCA_035584095.1). Taxonomy (NCBI): domain Eukaryota; kingdom Viridiplantae; phylum Streptophyta; class Magnoliopsida; order Magnoliales; family Annonaceae; genus Annona; species Annona squamosa. The sequence continues at coordinate 68,780,700 of JAXCLR010000001.1, forward strand.
TATTAATAATATTGTATGTTATTTCAATTTTTTGCTTGATTAAGACAACACCAACATCTTTTTATATATTTTCATTATTAAAGGCCAAAGTCATATTTTAAATATAAGGCGTGTTTGGGAATAGTTAAAACTTTTGATGAAAAGTTTTGAAGAATAAAAGTTATTAAATAATGTGGTATAATAGGATAATGATAAGAAGTAAATATGAGAAAGTTAAAATAGATAGGTTAGTTATGTGGGTAGTTGTGTAAAAATGATTGAAAAGTAGGGTAGTTGTATAGAAAAATGTAAAAAAATAATTAAAAATATGATAGTTGTGAAGAGCGAAAAGTTTTAGATTGAAAAGTTTTAACTTGACATTTTTTAACCATTGCCAAACATGCCCATAATATGCGGTGAAATTTTAAATAAGATTAGAAATTTAGATTAGTTAGCACAGGGTTTATTTGACATTCAATAAAATTTTCAAACGAAAATTGTTTGATATAAAACTTTTTAAATTAAGAGGAATGAAGTGTTACGACAGGAGTTGTAATAAAGATAAAAAAGACTAAACGTAACATATAAGATAATTATATAGATAGTTGGGAAAATAATTAATAAGTATGGTAACTGTATAAAAAGAGTGGAGAAATGATTTAAAAATTAAGAAAATTGTGAAAAGTTGAAAATTTTACATTTACCCGACTATAAGAACGGCAAATCCACTGGCAGCACCAGCAAAGAACAGAAACAAAAAAAAGGTTGTCCATCCATTTGCTCCTTCAGAGATTCGGAATAGGCTTCAAGGGACCCAGCTGTGTCAGTCACATTCCGCGTGTACGTTAACAGCTGCCTGCGTGTAGAGAGTTTGCATGTGGGCGAGTACAGTTTCATTGTTCAGGACAGCAGTACTCCCGTGGCACACGCAGAATCGAACATTGTATACAGGATCCATCGGTCTTGAACCGCCTTGATTTTTCCCAGGCGTCAAGTGGGCTTTTATATGGAGGAGCTTCGGGTCAGCCAGCCCGACAACCGGACTATACTCGCAGGCGCAGCTGCTTGTTGACGGCTAGTGGTGGCAAACTGGAAAGGTGGCATTCGATCAGGCACGCACTGATATCTGGAAATAACTCAAGTCTGCCAGAGAATGCGGGAACCACGGAACCATGCAATCATACACGGCCCCGCACTCTCTCCATCAAATTGCTGGGCCCCATTCCTGGCCCTAATTGAAAGTAGTTTTGACTGCTATAGTGAAGTACACAACTAATTCCAAATCTTCACAAGCACATGGAATTCCAACCGGCTTAAAAGCAGTGGTAATAATAATAGCAGGATATAAAATGGGAACTTAATCCAGTGCACCCAGGTGCGTTCAGCCTCAATGCACCCGGGTGCATTGCACCTATTTTTTTTATTTTTTTTGAAAATTTTTTCATGAAGCTGTTAATATAGATTTATTTAACATATGTATCAATTTTTACT
>JAXCLR010000001.1:68782269-68794547 GCA_035584095.1 Annona squamosa
ACTGATTTTTAAAAATCTAAAAAAAATATCTAAAAGTCTCCAAAAATAGTAAAAATTGATACACATGTTAAATAAACGTAGATTAACCATTGTATAAAAAAATTTTCAAAAAAAAATAAAAAAAAATAGTTACAATGCACCTGGGTGCATTGAGGCTAAACTCATCCAGGTGCACTGGATTAGGTTCCTATAAAATGAAGCAGTCCAACAAGACATATCCTGATGAAAAAAGAGAAGAGTTTGGAATTTGGACAAACTTACAAATGGAATTCGGTGCAACAAATGCTCCGTTCATGCAACGCGAGCACAGACACGTTTTTGCTGTGATTCGAATATAAAACGTGTCGGACAGGCGTTTGTTGGACGCAATTTTAATCAATTTTTGTGAATTGACTGTTTATTTTCCGTTGAATTGAAATGGAATGAGATATGCGTAAGTGTTTATCTTCGAATTTGATATATGACAATACAGTAATGACATAAATTTATAATGATTGGCGCTGAAATGAATAAATGTTTTTTTTAAATAAATGGTGCGAAGAAATAAATGTAAATGTAGATAAGAACAGGGGAAATTGATGGTTGGTTAGTTAACGTGTTAATTCATGTGTGAATGAATTAATAAAATTAATGAAACATCTATGAAGCAGCGAAACAAACCCCATACGTAGCATGCTTATGGCTCTCCACAACTTTTTTTTTTTTTTTGGCTTGAGATTATAAAAAGTTTATCTTCAAAAGTCTAACGTTATTTATTGTTGTTTTTTAATCCTTACTAGGGTGCAATCCCTAGCAATTGGGATCGAATAGATCCTGTTCGAGGCCGACCATATTCTTATCCTATTCTCAAAAACTTCTATAATATTTTATTTTAAGTCGAGTCAATTATAAGCATACCCTACCGAATTTTTTTAAAGTCAAGTCAATTTCGACTTCAGTTCTAAATCAGTTTTTTAAAATAGTCTTTGTATTATATTTAAAAATTATAATTTCATTGCAAGTGTTACTTAAAAACTTAAAATCAATATGACAGTAATATGATTTTTGAAATAAATTAATTAAATTTACTAAATAATTGATAAATTAAATAAAATTTTGTATATTTAAATAATATATTTATATCTTTCACTATAAAAGATATTTTATAAAATTTATATTTGATATATATTAATAATTCAAGTTAATTCCGGTAATTTGGACATTAAAACCTGTTTTACCTTAATTGAACTTAGTTTTTTTTTTTTACTTTGAATCTGCCATACCATATGAGTATAAAAAAGAACTTACCCTACTCATTTTATTATACTCAACGGTTCAACCCGCGAGTGTTATGGGTGTAAATAAGATTCATGTCAGACCCAAATTGACTAATCAACCCCACCTACATTGATTTCATATATTAGTGTAAAATATAATAAATTATTAAAAACAGTCGTACATTAGTATATAATACATAAGAATTAACTAGGCATTATTGCTTTAAAATAAGATTGTTTAACAATTATATTATTGTCAAAGTCATAAATTGGAAAGTATTCTTATGGAAAAGATTCATTTTTATTTTTCATATAAATTTTATTTTAAAATAGATTTAATTAAGCAAAATATTTTAAAATATTATATATTTATTAACTCTATTTCTAATTAAAATTGAACCAATTTCTATAAGATTAAAATATGCTTGAGTTAAGGTGTGAAAATTTTGGGTTGAAAATATAGTTGGATTAAAATTTCATGAGGTGTATTAGGGTTATATTTATCTCAACCCAACCTGATTCACATCACTAGCAAGTCCAACCCAAGTTGCATCCTTAATTCCCACATTATCTCTGAAGACATGTACTTTTGAAAATTTTAAGGGAATCAGGAGTTTAATGAATTTAATAAGAGTAACGTGAAATTAAAGTAAAAATAGATGGAACACTGGTAAGAAAATTATTAGAACATAGGAATAATAGAAAAATTGGAAGTTAAATAATTAATATGTTAACTTCTCCGTTCTCATTCTCCTATAAATAAATATGCATTTGGCCATATCTAAACCAGTGTTGTTTAATACAAAACTACTATTATTCTAAAAAAAAAATGTCACTTTTACTAGGTAGATGCTTTTCATGAACATGATTGTCATATAAAGGCATAAGGCCAAATTATCATCCCAAATATTAAGATGATACTGACATTGTATGGGCAAGACAGTTATGTCTATTAGATAGCAAATTACAGTAATTTGCAAGCTCATCATGATATATAGGAAAAAATTAATTCTTAAGATAAACTTATTACTCGATAATACATATTTTTTATGAGTGTCCGTATCTTACATTATCGCAACTGATATTACATTAAAGCTTTCTATGACATTCTTTACAAAGTATTAACAACAATCTGCCAATATTCATATAATTTACTAACAATATTTCATATGTTTCTTCAATCCTAACATTCCCACAAAAATGGGGAGACTAACATCGTCACCACTCCACGTAGTCGAATAAAATCCACTCTATGTTGCTAAACAAAATCCACATAAAATGCTGAAAGTGCTATTCCAATCGTGGCCTCCAGTGAGCGAGAAATGACCACGTACCACAACAACAAAGGAGTTACTCAATAATATATAATATCATATAAAATGACAACACTATCCTAATAGTCATTCAAGTCGAATTTTGATCTTTACTGACTGGTCAATGAAAATAGGTGTTACCAACCAGCACTTCCAACCATTGGATCGCGCGAGCTCATGTTGGGTCGTTGGATGAGATGCAAAAATGCGGTGTGGGGGAGATGAATTAATGCTCGAAAATTTTGTGCACAGGCCCTAGTTAGGTGGGACTCATGCTTAACAAGACCCTCCCTCATCTCCTCTCTCTCTCCCGCTACTCCTTTCTCCTTCCTCATGCAATCTTTGAACGCGCCGATAGTGGCACCCTTCTCCCTACAAGTAAATGCTCTTTGTCCTCCTCCCTCTCTCTCCCCAGTTTCTCCCTCCCTTCCTCTCTCTCCCTCCCTCCCTCCCTCCCTCCCTCTCGATCTCTCTCCCTATCAGCCCCTTCTCTCTCTCTCTCTCTCTCTCTCTCTCTCTCAGAATCTCCATTTCCCTCTCCTCTATTTCCCTTAAACATTCCTCCTGTCTCCTACATTATAAAATTATTATATTACTATTGTTCAAGTTGAAACATTTCATTGATTTCGTTCATTGATTTGGGGGAAGATAACCTGAATAGACGATTTTTTTCATTATAGAAATCGGACATTGACAACACATGGCCATCATGAGGTAATTCACCCCTTCATTACTCTGCAGCACATGATGATCATGAGGTATTTCATGGCCTATTAATTCATTATTGTGATCTCCATTTCATTATATGGATTCAGATCATATTATTAATGAATTTGATTAATGTTTGTTTGTCTGCAGGTTGTTTCTCCATTGCTCAAGTGTGGCGTTGGCATCAATCTAAAGAATTATCATGGGCAGGTTCGATTGACATCAATTAATTCATGAAAGGGAATCCTAGTGGAGACTACAACTCTCAATTAAGCTAGTGAAATTTATAATTTGGCAGCTTTTGGGACCTTGTGGCCTACTTAGAGAACTGGATTTGAGTAGCTGCATACTTCATTAAGCATCAGTATAAGATGGAGTACGTCTGCATATATTATGGTCGATTTCTAGATGGTTATCATGCAAATGATGGACCCAAATATCTCTTATTTAGTTTTATGAGAGAAGCATTTTTGGCATGTAATAGCTAGAACCATTGACTACAATGCCATTTCTTCTATTAGATTGAATCATGTGTATGCTATACTAATCAATTTTATCACTTTCCCAAACTATTGTTCACAAGTATCACAAATGATTATTTTGCAGTATTGCTTGATCTGTAGTAGTCTTACCCATAATTTAATATGCAGGGGATTAAACATTTTCACAAGACTCTCGATAGGATGACTATTTGATAAAAGTACATACTCGAGTGTAAGAATGAAGAGATAAAATGGCAAATTGGCCCACGTTGAACTTTATAAACTTGGTTTGAGATGATCTTTGCAAAGAACCGATCGAACTTCCAACAGGTGAAAGGTGGAAGTGAGATGGATAGGTTTCATTGGAGAGAGTTAGACTTATGGCCATGCTGTATTTTAAGTAGTTTGGAATTGTCAAGAAATAGTTAGAGAGAGAAATGTAATTGTCTAAGATTGTCCTTATAGTATCAATGAATGGATTTACTATTGAAAACTTATTGAATGGATTATTGTAATTTAACTTACTATTGAATGAATTTAATGATGAAAACTTATTTGATGGATTAAATGTTATACACTTTTTGTACTCTTATGCTTCTAGTACTAAAATAATTTTCGTTTGGTATAGATCTTCTCTGATATGTCAAAATAGATTCTTATGTAGATATCATTAAAGCAAGCTTCTTTCCCTTTAAAAGTGTAACTATTGCCTTGATCTATTTCCTAGTTACATTAGTTGAGGTTAAAGTACATGTATGACCATACATAGCCAATTGATTCAGTTGGCATATTACTTTGAATAGGCTAAATAAAATGATTTCCATCTTTTGCCTCCTGCTATTTGGCTATTCATTTTGGTGGTGTTGATTATCAGAGTTATTTGTTGTACATTTCTCAATGCATTCTAGCAATGTGAAGTGAAATGGTATTGATAAGCAGGGTTATTTTTGTATATTTACAACACATTTTAGCAATGTGAAATTTATAATGCTTTAGTTTCGCACAAACTGTACTCCGACATTTTTGCATTTGATTAAAAATAAAATACAAGCAACACGAATTAGCTAATAAGCTAATTGAAGTTTATATTACAGACAAATACTCCTTTGAATTTTTTAACCATTCATTACGAATCAATTAAATAAGCTTTACTTTTGAAGGACAATACCAAAGGTTGTAAGGGTGTGCGTTACAACGACTAACATTTCCATTGAATGTTCACATAACAGGTTCAAAAAATGAAGAACAAATACATTATCTAACCAATATCATACAACTAAAAACTAGTTCTTTTTAATCAATGTTCCAAAGTTCTTTGCCAATGCAATACGCAGAAGCTTCTCCACTCTCAAATAATTTCTATCCCACTTATTCCAAGTCCAACCTCATGCAAGTTTGTTTTCCCAACAATTAGTGCTTCATTCCTTTAAAAGCTAACAAATTTCAATAGTAGAAAGAGTAGAAATTCGCCATCACTCAGAACAAATCATTTAGAAGGACATCATAGCACAAAAGAATAACAAAATTCTTGAGTTTAATTAATGAAATTTAACTGATATAACCAATGCCACAAAGTAGTACAAAATCTTCATCAATTTTTCACTCAAGCAAAGTAGGATCATGACAAGCACTTTGGTTGCCAAATTTATTGGCCTCATTTTTTCTCCAAATATGTGAGTTAGAAGAAGTGCATTATGAACCTAACTAGCCCATGCATTGCAGATTGCAAACAATAGGACCATTTGCAAATAATCTCCTATTATTACCTTTTAACACCTTCAGAAGGAAGGAACCATAAGCCATTTAGTTGCAGCCATAAACAATGCATCAGGAATCTATTCCATTTACTTCTAAGGTTTTATTACTTTCGCAAATTGATGAGATTAAGAAATAAACACAACTATTAAATTCCATGTATCAAAATTTACCAACATCCTCAATGTTTGGGATTGTGGCAGAAACTGTAAGACATTGAACATAAGCAAGAGGGCTTGATTGCATTTTAAGTGAACTTCATTTCTAGCATTTTTATTTTTTTTACAATATTTTTATTTTGTTAACTATTGCTTCCAAAACAACTCCCCGTGGATCATTCAATAAGTGAACCTCATACATTCAAACGAAAACGGCTGCTTAGCATTTAGTAGGTCAACAGAAAACATCACATTTGAATGAAAGCCGCTACTTTTGCATAGAAATTACTGATATAAAATTGCTGAAATATAGATATTAATTGTTTAAAAATAAATGGAGAAGGTGGGAGGAGGAAGAAGGAACTAGAGGAGAGGGAAGTGGAGATCGGGAGAGAGGACGCACGATCGGGAAGAGAGAGGGGGAGGGGGAGAGAGAGAAAGGGATCGAGAAGAAAGGGAGGGAGGGAGATAGAGAGATCGAGATTGGGGGAGAGGGAGGAGGAGAGAGAGCCTTTGCCTATCGAGAGAAGGGCACCATTGTCGGAATGGGAGGTTGTCGGAGGGAGCTAGAGGAGTAGACAGCGGGAGCGAGAGAAAGAGAGAGAGAGAGAGAGAGAGAGAGAGACGAGACATGAAGGAAAGAGAGATGAGAGAGGGGCGTATGCGTAAAAATTCAGCCTTATAGGCACCTGTGCACAAAATTCCCAAGCATTAATTTGTCTCCCCCAAGTCGCATTTTTCACATCTCATCCAACGACCCAAAACGAGCCCGCACAATCCAACAATTGGGTGACTAGTCGATAGAGATCAAAATTCATTCACTTACTGTTTCTGCCGACAGTAGACGCTAAGATCGCACCGAGCTAAGTTAGCAGTGAGAGATCTTCTCAAGATGTTGGTGGGTTGCATTTAAAGATGGAGTACAATCTCATGCAACCCGGCCAAAGTTGTCGTGACTTCGACCATTCTGACGTGGTAGCAGCATGGGCGTTTGATGATGTGGAAGAAATTGGAGTCGTCAGATCTATGCACAGTGTTGGCCTGGGAGTTGTTGTGATAGAAGAGACTGACGTTTTTGAAAAAATATCAGCCCCAAAATGATCTCGCCTCCTCCCTACCCCCATTCCTAATCCCACCTTTTCGTCCTCTCCTCTATGAAGGGGTTTGCTTCTTCATTCGAAGCCTTAGCAAAATCCAACCAACTAATGTCCAAAGCATGAATGATGTTACCTTAATTGCAGCAGCAAAAGAAGAAGAGGCAATTGCTTTTCCGATTGCACGAGCATAAAGACTCGGCTATCTCTCTCTTTCATGCATTATCCCAAACCCAGGACTTTCAGCAGGTGATGTGCCCTTTCCTTTCCCCCTTTTTCTTCATCTCTACTTCCTTTCTTTATTGGTGGCTACCATTTCGCTCTCTTTTGATCCTCATTTTAGGTTGGTTGTCGAGGAGAGTGTGAATGTCATCTAGTCCGGCTGTTTGCGATTCTCTCGATGTAGAGAGGTCCAAATGGTTCGAGATCTTGTTGAATAGCCACATAAGTGTCAGTCCAAATGGGGATATCCTTTTTGTTCATGGAAGGAGAAGCAATTTCTCGGTGATAGAGAAATTTCAAAATGAGGTCTACAACTTGGATTGTTTGACTAGCGTGTCCAAGACCGAGTGCTCAGCTAGTACTTGTGTTCAAGTGGATTAAGCATCATGTAAGAATAACCTTTTTATTTTTAATTTTTTTGGAGATAAGAATAATTGGTTTCCTCCTAGCGTGCCATGAGTGTTTCTCGCACCATTAGTGTGATATATTTCTTTTATTGCTTGTTTTATATTAGATAGCACGCAAGAAAATTAGCCGTTCTTTCAAAATTAGTAGAAGAAGAACAACTCATCTAGTGGGTGCAGGAGTTCTTCTACTCAAATTTGGGTTAAGCTAAAGACGTCAACTTTTATTGACAGCGATAAGTCTTCATATTCAATGGTTTGCATTCCAAACATGCAAGTACCATGGTCTATTGCATACCATTTCATTTTATTTTTACATATGTAGATTTATGCATTTGTACCAAGAAAGTTAATATGACAAGTGATGAAAAAGAAAATAATGAATAACAGATATATTAATATTATTAAAATTTTATACGAGGAGGCTGTTACGAATGTGATGACTATTGGTCGAGATACTAGTACATTCTTAGTTAAAATAAGTTTACATTAAGGCTCAGCCTTGAGTCCTTACCATTTTACCTTAGCAATAGATGAAATTACTAGACATCTCTAAGAAAAAGCATCTTGGTGTATTTTATTTGCAGATGATATTATTCTAATAGATGAAACTAAAGAAGGACTAAATTTAAAATTGAATAGGTGGGTAGATGCTTTAGAATTTAATGATTTTAGAATTAGTCATACGAAAACTGAATATATGAAATGCAATTTTAAGAATAGTGAGAATCCAGATGAGAAACAAATTAAGATTTTAGATCAAATAGTAATAAGAACTAATCACTTCCGGTACCTAAGATCAATAGTTCAAGAGAACGAAAAAATTGAAAAAGATATAATACATAGAATTCAAGCAGGATGAAGAAATGGAGAAGTGCGTCAAGAATTTTATGTGATAATTGAGTTCTAATCAAACTAAAAGAAAAATTTTATAAGACTGCAATTAGACCTATTATGCTTTATGGGGCAGAATATTAGACAGTTAAAAAACAACATATACAAAAAATGAACGTAGCGAAAATGAGAATGTTAAGGTGGATGAGTGGAAAAATAAGAAAAAATAAAATAATTTGAGAAAACTTAAAAGTGAGATCAATTTATGATAAAATGAGAGAAAATAGATTAAGATAGTTTGATTATGTTAAAAAGAGGCTTGAAGCAACACCGGTTAGGAGAACAGAGTCTATTCAAGTAGAAGGTGACAGGAGAATGAGAGGAAGGTCCCAAAAAAATATGGATGAAAATAATTAAACGAGATTTAAAATTATTACAAATTATAAAAATTTATTCTTAAATTGCCAAAAATGACGCAATAGAATCCATGCAGTCAACCCCACCTAGGTAAGAAATTGCTTATGATGACGATGATATGTAGATTTATGTATTTATTTGTTCGTAGGGAATGGTAACAACGAAAGTTTATTCTATAGTCTATATAATTAGTCTTTCTTGTATCATAATTTGACAAAAATGTCCAAAAATTAACTATGAGGATGTCACCTGTAGGTGACCTTGTACAGGAGGCCTCTTGTAGAGATGATGAGGTCCACGCACATCCATGCATTCGAATAGAGACTTGGGCAAATAATAACAGTGAAGATAAAGCTATAATGAAAGCAAATCATGTATCCTAGATTGTGGTGTGTTATTGCATTTCAGGGGAATTGAGCACAATCTCTTTTTTCTAATTGTATTCAAATGATTATCGTCATCATCTTCCTGATTGCCGAACGTTGACACACCTTCCCACTACTGCTATTGCTACTACTCGCTTCAAGTCATCTTTTCTAACTGTCCCGTCCTTCACTCTCTCACTCTCCCTTTCTTCCTTTCACTTGCTTCACCATCTCTTCCATATGCATTCTGTGGCCTTCCTCCTTTATGATTTGAAAAAAAAATAGATGCATGTGTTTTCATGGCACATGCTCACACCTCTACAGTCTTCATTCTATTTCCAACAAAAGAAAATGGAAATAAAGGTGTTTTCATGACAACATTTATTGGTTTTCAATGTTTTTACTAATTTCTCCACCATTGCTCGTTTCAACATGAAATAGTTCTCATACTCCATCTATAGTATTTTTTTTTCAAATTAAAATGTGTGGGTTCTTTTATGGGAGAATGATACTTTCTTGTTAATTTGTTATGCCAAATAGTGGCCTAAATTTTTTAATCGGTATGAAATAGTAGATACTATACTGCAGTGCTGATTTTAGACTTTTGAATTTTCATCCTAAATATTTGTGTCGTATAATGTTATTTGCTTTTCTATCGTAATATCATTAAATGTTCTTTTTTCCACATTAAAATATAGTGGTTGCTGAATATCTTTTCTTTCATGAATATGGAGGAAAACATGGATTTAGACCCGATTAGTCAAAATTTGATTGCTAAATGACGTGATCGCATCTCTACTCAATCCAACAAATGGAGGATTAAATACTTTTGTTGGAAGTGTGACAGCAAAACTAACGAAGAGGTAGCCTCTAAAGGAATTTGGGTGAATGAGGTAGACGAGGAGTTAGTTTCAACTAGAGAGGTTAATGTAGCCGGTGTGCATAATTTAGATGGTTTGTTAATGTCTGACATCCAAATTGAATTGAAGCCAATAATTGGCATGGAGTTTTTGTCAATAGAAGAAGTTTATAATTTCTACAATACTTATGCTTGGTATTGGGGTTTTAATGTTAGAAAAAGATACCTCTCATAAATTGAAGACTAACCAAATTTTAAGGCGTATGTTAAGGTGCTCTAAAGCTGGTTGGAAAAAATAAAAGAGCTAGAAATGAAGGTAATAAGAAACAGAAAACAAGTTTTATACTCAATTGCTCATGTCCGGCAATGCTATACATTAACTTGAAAGTGCAGCAAAATGCATATCAGGTGACTCAATTCGTAGAGTCTCATAATTATACACTTTGTACTCCTACAAAGACTCGTAAATTGTGGCCACATAGGAAGATCACAGTAGATGATTTAAGTATCATTGCATCTTTAAAAGAATCTGAGATAGGGTGGCGAGATCTCTTGTATTTATGAGAAATGAAGCAGGGGTTCATCTCATCTTCAATTTTCAGAAAGAGAGGCCAAAAATGCTATGAGATGAAAGCGATAATCAATGTACGGTAGTAATGCAAACAGTTTGTTGCGTATATTTCAAATGAAGAGTCATAATGATTGTCAATTCTCTTATGAAATCAAGGCAGACAAGGATATGAGATAGACCTCTTATTTTTGGGTAGATGAAAAATCAAAGGAAGATTATTTGATATTTAATGATGTTGTCTGCTTTGATACTACATACAAAATGAACGAATATGACATGTCATTTGGTCTTTTTATTGACGTCAATCATCACAAGCAGTTCTGTTAGGTGCAGATTTGCTTTTTGGTGAGACGTTTGAAGATTTTAAGTGGTTATTTCAAACTTGGTGAGATGCGATGGGTGGAGTTCATCCTAAGACTATCATCACAAATCAAGATGCAGCTGTTGGAGTAGCAGTAGCTGCTATTTTTCCAAACACTAATCACTTATATGCTTATGGCATATAAATAAGAAAGTGCCCGAAAAATTGTCTTATATCATGCATAAGCATCCCACATTTAAGGCAACATGGAACCATTGCCTATTCAGCACAAATAGTGAAGAAGAGTTCAAAAATAAATGGCATGCAATGATAGTTGATTTTGACTGCAGGAGAACCTATGGTTGCAACATATATATGAATTTTGTCATATGTGGATTCCGACATGCACAAAAAAGATTTTCTCAGCTAGCATGAGAACCACGGGGAGAAGCGAGAGTATTAATGTTTTTTTTATGGGTTTGTAACCCACAAATCAAATTTAATCAATTTTATAAACGGATATGATAAGGCACTTGAGCGGAGACATGGTGCTGATTTCAAAACCTTTATTGCACAGCTTGAGTTGAAAACTAAATGTAACATTAAGGCCCAAATGGCAGAGGTGTACACCATCAATGTGTTTTTGGAATTTTAGAAAGAAGTGGTTGAAAGTATCTACTATATTGTATAGAAAGTTGCAGATGAAGGGGTATTGCAATGATGTCAAGTGTGTTGCTCTGTGAGGGATGTTGAGCACAAGTGTGGGGCTATTACATGCAATGCAGAGGAGATGGTCACCTCTTGTGTATGTTTGATATCTGAGAATAATGGTATAATTTGTTGATATGTTATCATATTTTTTTGTTTCTTAAAATTGAAATCCATGCCCTCGTCCCATATCTTATCACGATGGATACAAGCTACAAAATCTCAATTTAAACATAGCTCTAAATCAAAGGATAGGAATGATACCCAATCTATAGTAGTTCGAAATCGTACATTGTCCAAATGGTGGTCTTCTATTAGACACGAGGCTTTACATAATCCAAATGCATTCAAAATTGGGAAAGAGAATATAGACAAGTTGATTGCAAAACTGTCGGCGTTGCCCAAGCCTCAGGCTGTAGACACTGATGGAAGAGATGAAGCTGGAGTTAAGGGCACTAATGGAGTTGTGAGTGATAAGTTTAATATTATTAGTGCGAGGCTAAACACAATTGTAGGTGATGGTGTAGGGGTTTCAAGTGGTGCAATGGCGTTATAAAGTTCTCAAGCATGGGATATGCAGTGGCCACATGTTACTCTTATGAAAGGAAGACCTTTCATATGCATTAAGTGATCTTCGGAACAACCACATAGTGGTTCACAATTTTGTCATGACTATAAAAAGTTTGTTGTAGGGCATGACAAATGGAATTGTCCAGCTTTCAAAGCGCCTTGCTCAACTAAAATGTTTGATACTATGTGGAACCCTGACCGTATACGCGTTACTTTGACCATATACGCGTCATTTCGACATTGTAATTTTGTAATTATTTT
>JAXCLR010000001.1:68802173-68813190 GCA_035584095.1 Annona squamosa
TATTTTCATTTATATTTATTTTTTATTTTTATCATTTACTTTTACACTCATTAATTTTCTTCATTTATCTTATTTTTTATATTAAATTTTTTTTACAAATATTCTTTATATTATTATTTTTTAAAAAATATATAGTTTGATTATATATTATTATGTTTACTTACATGATTTATTATTATTATTTATTTATATAAAATTATAAATTTATTACTTTTAAATAAAATGTAAATTCATCAACAAAAATTTCAACCAAAAATTCAATCCGAATTTGATTTTCAAAAATAGAATTAGGATTCAGGTTTTATAAATAGATTCAGGATTAAGGTTAAGGTTGATGTTTTACAAATAAAATTAAAATTATGATAGAGATGAACCGAGTTTAATGAGGCCCAGTTGCACCACTGGCGGGGGATCAAGTGAGGCGTGGTGTCCACGGCGGCAACTGGCGACCGGACGGACTGCGATCAGAGGCCCAATGTCTGCCTCCCACCTTTTTGGCAACTTGCCATAAATAAAAAAATAAAAAGAATAAAAAAACAAAACTGGTAAGTTGCCACTTGATACTCCACAGGCTACCGAAATATTTATCACCCGCCCGGCCCCGCAAAAGGCCATCAAGACCGCTAAAATACGAAAAATAAAATAAATATCGCCGTATTTTCTAAAAATTAATGTCCATCCAATGAATTATGAATTATTTATCTTAGTAATTCGAAGAAATAAATCTCCAATGATTTATTCCTGAGACGGTATTAACTGAGCAGTTGGATTTTACTCGATTTGGAGTCCCAGCAAGCAACGATTTCTTCCCATGGTCATGAGAGTACCAAACATTTTGGCTATCAGAAAAAAATCACATGCTCCGCGAGATCTAACGATACGATTTAGACGCTACGCGTTGAGAGCCGCGGACCAGTATATTGCGAGCTTGTGACGAGAAATTGACGCACACCCCTCTCAAAATGCCATCGCCTCTGCCTTCCTTGCTCTCTCGCTCTATGCGCAAACCCTAAAATTTTCTCTTTTTTTCTCAGGGGTTTTTCACCTGAAGAGAACGAGGAGAATCTGAATCATCGATTTGGTACGCCCATTTCCTCTCCGTCCCTAAAAATTCACCAAAAATCGAAGGCTTCTTGCGTCGTCTCGAGGATGATATATCTGCATTTGCAGTAACACTTGCACCTTTTTGTTGTTTGAAATTTGTCGCTGTGGGCGTCAATTTCGTCGAGGTTTTCCTTCGTTTGCCTCTTCTAATGTGAAAATCATCGTCAGTTGGATTCTGTCTTCCTGTTTCATTTTTCTCCTCCCATTCTGTTATTCCTTGTCTTTGTTTCTGATGGCATTACATTTTGTCTTTTACCTCCCATCCTCATAAGAGCATCCGCTTGGGATAATGTTTTTGTGCACATTTTCGGGGCGCCAGGTTGCATTCTTTTTTTGGAAGGATTTGTAGTGGCTGATGGTGAACAGAGTGTTTAATCACTGTTCGTGTCTAAGCTGTCAGAATACAACTGGATGAATCTGAAATGTGTGTGTTTTTTGTTTTTCTCCTGAATCCTATTTTGGAATGTTTGTTGGATTCGGAGATATCGTATCTTGATCGTGGAAGATGTATGTATGATCCTCCAACTGCTGCAGCGGGCTGTACATGCCGTCGAGATGACGGCATTCTCTGATCGAGAATCGTAATGTGGGGAAAATGTTTTGAACTGTTTGCATTTTCTGATACGTTTATTTTATCTTCCCTTGGCACATGTGGGCCATGAGATTGAGAATTTGGGTTTGATGGCTAAACCAGGGATGGAGCCTTTTGAATGCTTGGAACAAGATCTGTTGGTTGCAACAAGACTAAAACATTGTGCAGTTAGAAAATGAAAAAAATGCTGCGTCCTACCCTGGGATAGTTTTTCTAACACTGGACTATATTGAAGAAAAAGAAGCAAGCCAAAGAGGCGGTGCAGAGTTTATTCTTCTCTTTCTGTCTCTGTTTTTCTCTATCCCTATCTCTCTCTATGTTATTTGTTTATTTATTTTTGTTTCATGAACCGAGAATCTGGTTGTGGGGAATACATCTTGGGAAATTATTGTGAGGAATTTATTTCTCGCTAACAGGTTGTTGCGGTAGGCTGTAGGTATTACATCTTGATAGAGTGAGCCGTTAGTATGCATGCACTTTATGAAATGCACCGCATATGTTAGAAGTAAGAACGATACATGTGGGTATCTTCTTTGCTGAAGAATGGGCTCTGCATTCTCTCAAGTTGCACTTGAAAGGTAAGTAACTGCAAGCTGGGGTGCTACTTGGCTCTCGTCAATCCAAAGGGGATGATGATTCAGTGCCTCGTTTCCTCTGTTTTACACCTGCTAGTTCTCGACTAGGTGTCTGGTGCTTCCAAATGCATCATTCAATTTTTTCTCAATTTTTTTCTTTGTTTCTCTCTCTCTGAGCAAGGAATATTTTATGCTCGCCATGCGTGTTTATACTTGTCAAGACATCTCAGTAGCCTGTGATTATTGTTTTTTGAATACATGCATTATTAAATTTATTATCCATCTTACTTGGCAGGTGAGAGATTGCGTTCACTATGGCAAATGCCAAAGGAATGACTCACTTTAGAAATTCTTCTTCAACTGGAAAACAGTCACATCTCCCTCCCAAGAGTCCATTTCCTAGTGCGTCCCCTGCGTATGTGGATTACAACTCGTCTTTAGCAGGCTCCAGAGGTATTCCAAAACCAAGAGAAGTACAAAAACAGCACCAGCGGACATCCTCTGAGAGCTTTCTCATTGAAGAGCAACCTTCTTGGCTTGATGAACTGCTTAATGAGCCAGAGACACCAGTGAAGAAAGGTGCCCACCGTCGTTCATCTAGTGACTCTTTTGCATACTTAGAGGCAGCAAATAATTCTTCTAACATAGATAACAAAGCTCAGGAAGAGCACAAGTATAAGAATCTAACATCAGCACCTTCATGGGGATTGGTGGACTTTGATCGCTTTAGAGATGTACAGCATGCCTCTTTCTTCCCAGAGAATTCTTTTACTACGCAGAAGCATAAGGGCAGGGATTCATCTTTGAGGTCTGTGCCATTCCCAAGTAGCCATCCATCTGTTCGGGAACATAACACTTGTGCTCCTCGGAAACCAGACACAAGTTCATCATGTGCGATTGAAAAGCATGACCAAGAGGAACATATTGATGAACTGCAGGGTTCTTCTGAAAGGGATGGCTCTTCTGCCAGACCACCTGCATCTGAGGCAGACACAAAGCGGGCAAAACAGTAAGCTTCATGGAGATCATCTTTCCTTCTTTCTACTGGTTAACATTCCGGATTTCTCTTTATTGTTAATTATATTGTTTCGTGATTTTTTTTCTCAATATACAATAGAACTATAGTATACTCATTAATTTTGAACAAGGTTTTACTCTATTTCGCTTGCCTGTGTTGCTGTCACTGTCATCAATCATCATGCTTGCTGAACTTCATTTATGCTGCAAGCTGGAAGCAGGGATTTGTAGTGTTTAAATACCCGATTAGACTGAGATTGTTTCTGTCATGTTGGTATATTCATTATAGTACTTGTTTGGACAGCTTTTTCCATTTTTCTAATCCTTGAATTTCAGAGAAGTGACATTCCGAATAGAAAATTTGATAGGGAGGAAATTATGCGATGAACATTGAAAGGGAGTTTGCATATTTTTAAACTGCTACTTTCGGTGCATGATGTCATCGGTTTCTCTTTCATGGCATACTTCTTGTATTACTCACCTGTGTGATCCATTGGACATCATATGTTGAAAATAGTCTTTAGGATCAGGATGTAAGCTCCTGAAAATCTTCACATTTTATTTGGAGGGGTAGTTTTGTCAAAATTCTGACTCAGATTTTCCTCACTTTAGTTTCAAATTCGTACCTGAACAATTAAAGGATTAACAAGAAGTGCGAGCCACCTTGCTTTTTCCTTCTATTTTGAAGGAATTTATGGCACTCTGAGAATTTAAATTAAAATAAAAAGGGACCTATTCATGATGTTTTATGGTTTCTGCAAAACTAGAAAGTTTCAACCCTAACAATAAAAATACAAAGAATTCTTAGGTGTTGGAGCGGCTGATTCTCCTTCTGAAGATCTTGATTGTTGGGGTAAACTTTGAAGGGACTGTATTACAGGTCAAAATAAAATATAATTGTAACCATGGTGCCCTTTTGCCTTGCAGCCATGTAATGACATCAATCTGTTGCTATTAAAACTTGTACATGATGCAATTTTGTGAATCAGGAATCTGTTTCCATCAAATGTTAGGAGTATAGATGTGTATTTTTTTTAGTTTTATATTTTGGACAAATGACTAGTGAAACTATTTAGTGCCCAAGAAAAATTCTTGTAGCAGCTGTGCAGTTTGACTTAGGGAGACTGTTTTCATAAGACTTTAATGAAAGAGGAGCAGTCTCCACGGAACAAAGTCATTACCTGCATCTTTATTTTCAGCCTCGCTTTTCAATGCCAGTCTTCTAGGATCACATAAGTCGTCTTTTGCTTTCTGTTTGATTCCTGATAGTTAAAAATACTAAGAAATTAGTTCTAAATGAACAAAACCTGTCAGTTCCAGGGAGCTTATTGTACTTTTTTGAATGCAGACAATTTGCTCAGCGTTCCCGAGTTCGGAAACTTCAGTATATAGCCGAGTTGGAGAGGAATGTCCAAGCTTTACAGGCAAGTGTAAAACAAGCTGTAATCAATTTGTTGTAATTTTCTGCTAGGAAAAGGAGCAGTCTAGAATGTTGATAAATCACTTTGGTGTCTTTTTCTGCCCAAAAAGTAGTCTGGAATGTTTGATCGCTGTCAATAGTCAGGATCAGATGCCAGGATGTGTCTAATAGAGTTCTATAAAAAATTAAAAAAAAGGAAGATAGGTGTTTGTATGGTGGACTAACAGCTCAAGGCAGAATATGGCCTGTGGGCCCTCTGTAAATTTAGATGCATTTCTTGCAGTTGGCTTACCATGTCGCCCTGAGAGCGAATGTGAAATCACCCTCCTAACAGGAAAAATTTTCTGCCTTTCTGCAAAGGTGTTGAGTCCAAGTTCATTTTCTTCTGCAGCTAACTTCAATGTTGCTCTGATAACACAGGCAGCAATCTTTCTCAAAAATCCTATCCTCCTGTTAAACAAGCAATTCTCTGAAGAGTCATCTGCAATTTTTAAATCCTTTTTGTTTCATTTTACAGGCAGAAGGTTCTGAAGTTTTATCTGAGTTGAAATTTTTGGACCAGCAGAATCTCATATTGAACATGGAGAACAAAACGCTGAAGCAACGATTAGACAGTTTGGCACAAGAGCAAATTATAAAGCACTGTGAGAATCATTGAGAAACTTCTTGCATGTCCATGCTGTGTTATTGTGTTACTTGTTGATAAGTTTTTGCTACAAGAAAGTCAAAAGAGAGGATGAAATGGTAGCATCATGTCCAAAATGGTCGAAAGTAAATTGTTCCAACTCTGAACGCACTTGCCCACATTCTTTAATTTTTTGTGCTTGTTTAGGGTTAGATGAAAGGAACACGGTTTGATTTTGAGAACATCCACACCACAGAAAGGCACTTTTGCCAAACTGGACTAGTAGTAGAAGGCCACAACTTCTCTGCTTTGCTTCTATTTGCAATGCAAAAACTAGCCCTTTGATACATGCATGTTAGTACCTGGGAAAATTAAAACTCATGGAAGACCGAGTCCTGCTATAATTTCCTTTCATGACTCTGAAACAAGTTTTGGTTCATCTTTTATGTCCGAAAATGAAGTAGATTATCTAAATTAGCAATCATATTGACAAAGATTTTCCCAAGACTGTCCAATCAGAGAATGACCATAACTGACAAAAATCGAGCATGCAACATCGTAGGGTGATGACTAGATTAGTCACTTGTCAATCAACTTGGGGAGGAATCGTCCTCCTCTTTTGTGTCTAAAAATGAAGTAGGTTATCTAAGTTAGCAATCATATTGACAAAGATTTCCCCAAGACTGTCCAATTGGAGGACTGACCATAGCTGACAAAAATTGAGCATGCAACATTGCAGGATGATGATTAGATCAGTCACCTGTGAATCAACTTGGGGAGGAATCAACCCTGCCACTGACTGATATGAATAGATGTTGCTTACCTGCGTCATATGTGGCGCATCCTATAAAGTAAACCACATGATGGTGATTGAGTATGGAAATCTCGGTGGTCCACATGCAAGGGAAGTGCCTTTGTCAGTGACAGCTGATGTGATGTTCGAACTGTGGGTGGTGTGAATCCATTTCAGCTTGAATACTCAAAATTTTGCTGATTGATAATAATGATGTGGAATACCTGAATTGTGTTGATAGTATATTTATTGCTTGTAACCAATGCATGG
Organism: Annona squamosa; assembly: GCA_035584095.1. Lineage (NCBI taxonomy): Eukaryota > Viridiplantae > Streptophyta > Magnoliopsida > Magnoliales > Annonaceae > Annona > Annona squamosa. The sequence goes on from JAXCLR010000001.1 coordinate 68,808,570, forward strand.
TAAACATGGCGTCAACATTAGGTACACGCATTTGTGTTGGGCACGAATGAACTGAGATAACACCTAGAGATTTCCTATTGTCATGCATATGTTTCCTAAATGTGAATGATTTAACACCTACAGAGTTATTCTATGGTCGTGCATATGCTTCCTAAATGTGAATGATTTAACACCTACACAGTTTTTCTATTGTCATGCGTATGCTTCCTGAATGTGAATGAGCAATTGACTTCCACTCGCATCTAAGATAATTAAGGATGTGTTGTTCTAAAATCAATACAAATAGTCAACCTACTTCTAGCCATCCCAAAAAAGAGTCCCCATTTAGTGCACCTAGGTGCAAATTTTCATTTTTTCAATTTTTTTTGAAATCGTTTTTATATAACTGTTAATCTAGATGTATTTAACATATGTATCACTTTTTATCATTTTTGAATGCTTTTAGATATTTATTTTTTGATTTTTTAGAATCAGTGACATTTTCGTAAATTACGAAAATGCCACCGTTTTTTAAAAAATAAAAAAATCTAAAAGTATCCAAAAATGGTAAAAAATTGATATACATGTTAAACATGCCTAGATTAACAGTTGTATAAAAAAAATTTCAAAACAAATAAAAAAAAAGGTGAAATGCACTCGGGTGCACCGCTCTGCCCAAAAAAAGGGTATCTAAAGTGAGCAGTTTCATTATCCATGTATGAGTAGGTGTTAAGATATCATTTTTTCATCTTTTGGACAGTGGAGCAGGAGATGTTGGAGAGAGAAATTGAACGGCTGCGGATGTTGATGTATCAGCAGAAGCAACAGCCACCATCCCTGCCCAGCCATCACAGACGAGGTAGCAGTAGAGACCTTGATTCCCAGTTCGCTAATCTATCTTTGAAGCACAAGGAGGCCAATTCTGGCAGGGAACCAGTCAGTGGCCCACTCCACAGTTAAAAAGTCTCATGAATCGGCACTTGTTGGTCAAGCCATACAGCGAGAGCCCAAGCACCAGGTCGTGATCAATGATTCTGGATTCTCCTGTGGCTCATTTGTTTTCTCTTGTTTTGATGTCTCTGTGCACCTGATGGTCGTATGCCAGAGGAATGCGCTTCTCTGGTTGATTCATCGGAGGTGATAGTTGATAGCTTTTGTTGTTTCTACCTCTGTATTCTCACTGAGTGGTATTCCTAAATGTGTTCCTTCCTTAATCGTTGAGCAAGTAGTACGAGGGGCTGTCTAGGTGCTCATTTCAACTGAATTTCATGATTCAGTCTAGCAGCAAGAGGGAAGAAATTGATCAAAGGAAAAAAAACACAGGAGCCATTCATCCGCATTTAGGAATGTTCTGTCTGGGCTTTCACCTGTTTCCTGGCTCCTCATTCGGAGATGATGAAAAACCTAACTGAAAATGTGTATTAATTCAGACTGAAGCAATCCATTTATTATTTTTTAGGGGTTAGCTACTCTCTCTCTCTCTCTCTCTCTTTTCAGAAGCAATCTATAGATTCCATGCGTTTCTGAGAGTCTCCGCATCACTGCAGTCCATTCAGATTAGACTGTATATTGCAATTTAACGGAGCATGCACGAACCTAACTTTATTGTGGCCAATCGTCTATTTTGAAAGTGATATCAGGGCTCTCATGGCTGTGTTGAGGTGGACATTAGGGAGGGATCTGTGAAGGACAATCTGGATTACGGGTTCATTTTTTCAGTTGTTGTTATGGGAAAGCCCGAGAGTAGTTCTATCTTAAAGCTTACTAGCTGATTGTATGCCACTTTGGAAGGCAGCAAAACAAAGGGTTGGTATTCATCAGTAACCTTGCATTTCGCCTTCCGTACGATATCACGGCATAGCCCACGCTTGGAGAGCGCTTAGTGATGGCACCATTCGCGATTGCTTCTCAATTAATTGACCAGCAGCATGATACAGGCAGAATGATGACATCCTTCCAAACGATCGGACAGGTGGGTCAGCTACTTATAATTTAAAGGACTACATCTGGGCTACGACCCTGACAACGCTGGAGCCGAGCGGGACCAAGAAGCAGATGAAGGCTGTTTGCGGCTTGCATCCAACAGATGCACGTGATCGCTGTTAGACGGTTAGTACTGCGCTTGACCGAGCTGGCTTGACCCTTGTTAATCACGCGCACGTCTCTTCTTCCGCTTCCCGGGGCATAAAAGTTCGGCAGGGGAAGAAGCTAGTCGGTTGAGGTTTTCGTTGTGATTCTCCAGTTAGCTTTTCTTTGTAGGATATTGTAATCTGTAGCCAATAAACCAGAGATTTCCTACACTAAAGATTAATATTTCTGTTCTTGCAGAACAGTTCTATGGCAGAAGCCATTTTATTTTTGTAAGTAACAGGCAAGGAAAGTAGCCGAGTATTCGGGTCGGATTTTCCTAGAAGCATCTCTTTAGATGGAGGTTGGAAAAACTGAGACTCCGTAATAAGTAAATGTATAAGAAATTATAGAACTCAATGAAGCAACAGACCGCATAGCGCAGTGGATTAGCGCGTTTGACTTCGGATCAAAAGGTCGTGGGTTCGACTCCCACTGTGGTCGTTATAGATTCAATTTCTTTTTCAAAATTTTCTTACGTATATTTTTATTTATATATTATCAGACTAATTTATATTTTTATTTATATATTTATTTTGTCTTAGTACTTATCTGTTGGATGTTAAAAAAAGGCGACAGCAACACAAATGGATACTCATTTCAATGGATAAAAATCCATCCCATGTAAGCCCATCATGACTCAACAAGCACTGGAAAATCTTGTTTTGTCTTTAATTAATATATGTGTGAGAAGACGAGTCTCACACTTCGCACTCTCTCGGCACACTGCGAGAGAACTGAAAAGGATCGCGGCATTAGAATCAATCCGTTTACCATGATATTATCATTTTCATGTATAGAAGTTGTCTTTGGGACTCGATAGTTGTAAAGGTGATCATAAGAAATGATTATCGAGCGATCATGATCCAGATATGACAGTCAGCCTCAATAATTTCACCAGACCCATTTAAACTGAATTAGTAGCTTCTTTTAGCCGGTAAACCGTTTCACCTGGTTGGCTGGGTCAGACAATCACAATCGTCCACCTCGAAATGAATTTTAGGCAACAAAAAAAAAAAGGGTATCACCTGCACAACTGCAAAAAAGAAAATGCTTCCCACGAGTGGGCCAGAATACAAAGTGGTGAAGGTGTGAAGTTAACAGCAAATTTCGTCAAATGCACCCTCCAAAGATGCATGTCTTTTACAAGGAAACGGTATCTTTAACCTTGGCTACATTACATACTACCTTCATTGCACTCATTTTGAACCACTCATTACTACACAGGGTTTTAAAAAATAAGAGCAACATATTCAGTAAACAACTCATCTACTTACATAGTGCCGTTTGAAAACAATAGAATGAATGACATACGACATTTTTTTTATCTTCGCTCAAAAGCTAGAGTCTTACAGAATCTTTTTTCCATTGTATACATAATAATGCTGCAATACAATCATTTTTAAAAGCATCGTAGGCCAATGACCTAAGCCCTCCCTTGCAGTTTCTCTTCTCCAATAATCCACCTTGTCAGTAGGCTTGGATCCTCGCTGAATGAATTACAGGTGGGAAGAATAGCAAGATCTGCACCAATTTGATGATATTCTTCTAGCGCAGCTTCCATTTCTGCTTCTATGAGTACATCATCGGCACCATTGAGCCCTATGCATAGGGCATCTGCATAATGTCTCTCTTTCTCAGGATCATGTTCAAATGGCTCCATAGCAGGACCCTGCAAATCAGGGGGAAAAAGTCGAGCATGGACTTAATTTTCAGAATCACAAGCAGAGAACCTTCAATCCTCTGTATTCTAAACAGTTAACAACCAGAAACCGAACAGAATTGGATTGATTACATGTCAAAGGGGATCAGTGGATGGTCCATTAATAAAACGATGACACGTGGACTAATCTGTTCTACATCAGCAAGTTCCATGCATTTCAAATGCAGACATAAGAACACAGTAAAGGAAAAGCAGCCCATATTCATCAGAATATATAAGGCTAAAGGTAAAGTTTGAATTTTGAATTGTTTTATTTCCTAGATGAACTGGACTCATGGAGCATTAGATTTGTTTGTATCATACAATCTCCATGTCTATTATGAATAAAGATAATCTAATGTGACAACTTTATCCATCAAGATCAACAAGAAAGAAGCCTGAAAGTACCTGCATTTCCAAAATTACATGCAAACTATGGTCTCCAGCATCAAGAGGGAAAATTTTTATTGCAACAATATGGTGATTAGCCTACGTCTTAAGCATTAATCCACTTTAAACACCAGAAAAATTTTCACAACAATTTCTAAGCACACATCATTTGTGATTCCTGACTCCTGAGAGGACAGCATGGTCAGGTGCAGTATTTTCGGTAGACGAGTCTACCATGCTAGTAGCACCCCTTTGAGCCCAAATAAATAGGCAGTAGAGAATGATCAAAATAACCTTGAAAAAATCCTCAAATAAAGCATATTTTACAATGACGACAAAAAACCAGCAGTAGCTGCAACATAACTATGAAACATACAAAGGTTTTAAAAAAGAGAACGGGGGGGGGGGGGGGGGGGGCAGAGA
>JAXCLR010000001.1:68821322-68845429 GCA_035584095.1 Annona squamosa
TTATTATGTTTACTTATATGATTTGTTATTATTATACATTCATATAAAATTTTAAACCTATCACTCTTAAATAAAATATTAATTTAGCAACCTAAATTTCAACCCGAAACCCGATTTTCAAAAATAGAGTTGGGGTTTAGGTTTTTCACATAGGTTAGGGTTAAGGTTAGAATTGATGTTTTATAAATAGGATTAGGGTTAAAGTTGAGGTAAACCCGAATTTCATGAGCCCGAGTTACACCCCTACAATCTAGACATTATGTAATGCACAACTTTAGGTTTAATCTTTCCTTTTTGTTCCTTTTCCATTCTAGCAGATGAATGATATAGCGCCAACCTTGTAATATTAAGAAGAAGAAGCTTTTTAAAAAAAAAAAAAAAAATATTTCTTTATGCGGAATGGATGCCTACAATCATTTATGGACATCAAGCATCCACACCATTTTCCTCTAGTCTTCTCAGAATTCCTTTTTCAAAGTATTACAAATTTCTTTTAAGGATGATCAAAGTGTTGGGAACTGGGATTTTGATTGGAAAAAGACAATAGGTGATTTAAACAAAAGGCAGGCCAGTGCTTAAGCTCCCACAAAGTGCAGGCTCCAGGGAAGGGTCAGACCACTTTGGGTATAAAATACTCAATGTTTCCACAACTTGAACTGGTGACCTCTAGGTCATACGACGACAACTTCTACCTTTGTGCCAAGGATCCCACAATAGGGCACCAAGGTCTAATTTTAATTTAAAGTTGTAATAACTATCTCAGAATTCTTAAATAGTGATATGATGAGAGATGGAAACCTAAGAACGGCATTTTTCCCAATAGCTTAGAATGCATACCTTCCTGTACTTGTTCGGCTGAGCGCAACTTTATTCTTCCTAACAATGGCAGGCTTTCCACTGTAGTAGAAACCAGTCAAATCAAGTGCTTCGCTGGCAACTGCACCCAAAACTGCCAGAACATTGGCAGACTTACTACAAAATAAAATAAAATAAGCATCAGCACAATTATTAGCAACTAGAAGAAAAAGGGCTTCCAATATGCTCTTAACAAAGAAAAGGGGTTCATCAAATGTTTTTAAGGAAATGGCGCTGTGACCTCTTTGCAAACTTGTGAAAATCCCAGTGAATAAACTTCAAATGACATTCTTCACAGAGTATCTGGTTAAGATAACCAACAGCATTTGCAAATTCACGGCGGAGCATCATTTCACGAGGTCTTTTCTCAACAGTCTGCATTGTTCGAAACAGATGTCATGGTACAACACAAAGTTAAGATGTCCTGCATTGGGAGTTCTGCGGAAGGAAATTGGAATTTATACACCTCAAAATTCAAATGAACCATAATTGGAAATCAGGAAAAAGATCATTTAAACTTCATTTGAATAAACATAAATGGCATGATGAGGCCCAACAGCAGAAGCTCTTGATATGATTGGTAGCTATATTGCAACACACAGAACAACGAAAACAATGAAAAAATCATTATTGTGACGTGTTTGGCTTTCCACATAAACAGGACTTGCAAGGCACAGCATTAGAAATTTCTCATTTTCACTAGTCACACAATATAGATTCAAATACTGTAAAAGACATATAAATAGATATATCTCCATAACTGCATGACAAATAGAATGCAAAGGCTAATATATAATGCATGAGAAAAAAGAGAAAGAAAGTACAAGACAAATTAGGCAGATACATGGAGTTTAATGGGGAGGCAACTAGAGTAAGTAAGCCAGAACATTAGAGCCGACTTGACATATTTACCTTAATTAAATTAAGTACAATAATTGGATTACCATATCTCCTAGCAAGGTCTTCAAAATGCAACTTGGTTGCCTGGTAGGTAGGATCATACCTCTGCACTGCAAAAGATGAACAAGGGGGCAGTTAGTACTCAAAAAGATTCATAAATCATAAAAATAGAAGGAAACAGCTAAAATAATAGAAGAAGCAACAAAAAAAAGAACTCACAGATTATGTCAGGTTTAGGACTGAATCTTGAGGCTTCCTGGGACCAAAAAAGTGGAATTGAACCCCGCATCTGCACGACAGAACTCATTTTCCCTTCACATGACCCAGCAGCCTCATCAAGGACTATTTGTTCCGTCTCAACATCATTGGCAACTCTTCCCCGGTCATTGACACCTCTTTTCAGGTAACTGCAAATTATTTTTGAAAAATACTAAGAATGAAAACTCATAACTATTATACAGTAGCAATTTCTATGCCGTATCATCAAATATGATTTGATATGTAGATCAACTATGTGACTGCTTGGATGAAAGAAAAGAAATGAAAAGTAAATGCAAAGTCTGAATGTCTCAACAACCCGACATTTTCCTAGCATTACCTATTTCTTCCACCAAAAAGCCCAACTTTCTGTTCAGAAATGAGGAAAAAGAATGAAAGGAGGTGAGTCAAAAGGAATATGTAAAAAAGGAAAAGACAGAAAACAATGCAAAGGGATAGATGTAATAATTACAAATAAAGTAAATAAGGATAAAATAGGCAGATTTTTCGTCTGAAAAAATGGTAGATGATGATTGGAAAATGAAATAGATAATAATAAAGAAAAGAAGGGTTATTTGATAATTAAAAAGTAAAATCACATTAGATGTTGAAAAAGAGAGCATAACAGGGAGAAAACTTTTCTGCCAATTTCCTCATTCCCAAAAACAAGCCGAAGGGGAAAGCATAAAAAACTTCTCCACCTCCCATCAATTTCAAATGAGCTCAAAGAATTCTAAAACTTAAGTAGATTATTAAACAAACACAAAATATACTAAAACTTAATTGGAAACCAATGAAATATACCGTGTCCCGGCAAAATGACGAGAACGTCTAGAAACGAGGGAAACACTAAATTCTCGCCCAAAGATTGACAACCTCACCTGTAAGTGTTAATGAACATCAGCAACCCACAGCAAATTGAACCAAAGTTTAAGGAACAACAATAGATCTTTAAAAAAAAAAAAAAAAAATTGAAGCAGCATGATCATGCTGATTGCTGACAGAAGAACATTTTAATTCCACATGTTACATTGTGTAAGAAGAGTTCGACAAGTAACAAGGATTGTTCGAATACTCCCAAGGAATATCTTGTTTGAACTTTGAAAAGGGCCAAAACACCCATGGAAGATTAAACAGATTCGCATGTTCAAGCATCAAATGGTCGCAACTATCTTCAAGTTGTATCACAATCACCCAAAACCTTATCTTAAGTTCCTAATAAATGCAATTTAACATATTTAACGCTATCTTGAGCACCAGTGTATCCTCAGTTAACTATGAGTTCACAAAGGTTTTCCTCATTGTCCCCATTCTGGGCATTTGCAATAGCATTAGTTAATATATCACCAATATTTTCAGACACATCCTATGAGATGGGTACAAGAAAACAACCAAGTTGGCGTAAATTGAGGCCATCCTAATTCCTAACAGATTTAGGTGTCAACCTTCCTAAAGAAAGACCCATTAATATCATGAAAATAGACCATAACAATTTGGAACAGATTGGTCTATTTTTTCATTTTTTATTATTAAAAAAAAAAAAAAAAAGAGCCAAGCCAGTGAATAGAGAAATCACACATTGTGAAGCTCCATCAATAGGTGGAGGCGATTTCCCATGACTCAAATCCACAACCTCCAACCACAAAGGTTACACAACTCTTACTGGTGCAAAAGCCCATCCTCTAAAAGAAATTGATTATGGGAGGGAAATACTGATTATGGAATAAAGACCCAAAAAAAAAAAGAAAAAAAATTTGATTATTGATTTGACAACAAAGATTGTGTTTTGAGAACAACACACTTTAGATTTTAAGAAATGTGCAAACATTCTTTTACTTATGAATGCTACAATCAACTTTTTATCTCTAATTTATATGTATCATGGCTTGCAAATCCATCCATACAATGAAGCATGTGCAAAAAATTAAACTTCATAATTACCTGCTTGAAATGCCCATGAACCAAGGCAATTGTCCAAAGTGTATTATTGCACCTTGATCGAATTGCTTGTGTAAGATAAGCATTCCATACAAACATGTTCTCATATGACATTGTAGTGGGCTCACCCATTGCCAATACATTCTGCTGTAAACTTTGCATGATTGGATAAGTGTAACTATAAAAGAAGTCTTTTGTCAGATCAACACTAGATAACAGCTTCTTGTACCTGCACAAACGGCACTTAAATTAAGTCAATCATCATCATCAGCAGCAGCATAAGCTGTTTACCACGTACGTAGGGTTAACTATGTGGATCCTGTCGCAGCATTCTGTACAATCATAAACTGTGTTTTCAGTAATCTCTAATATCTTCATATTTTATTCAATTAATTGTATCCACATATTCTTGGGTCTTCCTCTTGTTCTCCTACTGTCTTTTATTTAAATAAAGTTAACTCTCCTAACTGGTGTCATTTTAGGCCTCTGGTTAACATGCCCAAACTACCTTAGTCTATTTTCCCTCGTTTTATTACCTATTGGTTTCAGGTTTAGGTTATCTTTTCTTGCTTCATTTCTAATTGTATTTTTCTTTTTTAACCTAGTCATCCACTATAACATTCTAACTTTTGCTATGCTCATTTTATGTATATATGCATATATTGTTCTTTAACTGCCCAAAACACTCTGTCATTTCTTCTATTCTACTTAGACAATATTGATAATATCTTGCTCGATTTCTCCATTTTCTCAAACTGTTGGTTCTAAATACCTAAAATGATCTGTTCTTAGTACTATTTATTTTGAAATCCTAATTGGTTCCTAATCTATGTGCACACTATTATTAGAGTTACATTTTTATGTATTTATTTTTTATTCTTCTAATTCTAAAACCATTATATTCTAGAATATCTTTCCCATTATTTAATTTTAAGTTTAGAACTTTTGTTTCATCGGTTAGGACTATAGTATCTACAAACAACAAACACCAAGGTACTTCTTCTTGTAAATGTTCAGTAAATTTTTCTAACTAAAGTAAGAAAGATAGACTTAAAGTTGTGTCATGATGCAAACGACAAATCACTTAGATTTTAGTCATGCTCCTCACATTTGTTATTGTCCCTTCATACATGTCTTTATTAACATCAATATATCTATTGATATTTTTTTTTTCTTTTCTAGCACTTCCATATTAAGTTTTTTTGATACTGTCATATTTTTTTTCTAAAACAATAAGAACCATGTACAGGTTCTTTTTCTTCTCTTTACAATTTTTAAATAATTGTCCATGTAAAGAATGACTTTGATAGTCGATCTTCCTAATATAAAACCAAATTGATTATTGTACACATTTGCTTTTGTTCTTTGTCCTGTTCAACCACTCTTTCTCACAATTTACTATGTAACTCATAAATTTTATTTCATAATAATTTGTATAATTTTGATTATCTTCCTTATTTTTATAGGTTGGTACTATGATTTTTTGTCTATTTATTTGACATTAACTTCGTTCTTATAATTTCATTAAAGTTCATGAATCAATTTATATTTGTATCTCACGCACTTCCTCACCTCAATTGATATATTATCTAAACTTAAATTTCTTCTATTTTCTTTTTCTTTTTTTTGGGCTTTCTTTACTTCAAATACTCAAACTTTGAAAAAAAGATGATATTTCTATTTTCGTTTACATTCAAATTATCATCCAATATTAAATATTCTGATGGGTCACCATTTAATAAACAATAAAGAAAATTGTCCTATCTTTCTTTAATTTTATCATCAAATTATCATCTAATATTGAATGTTTTGATGGATCACCATTTAATGAACAACAGAAATAAATTTTTCATCTTTCATAGTTTGTATTGTTATAAATTTATATCATTTTTACTAGTCTATCATTTTTAACCTTCTCATGTTTGTCATTTATAGCCTTTTGAACATTCTAATTCCGCCAAAAAGTTTCCTTATGTATGGATTTACCATTTTTAGATACTGCTACAATAACTATCCAACTCCTTAAATTTACTATGCCATTTCATTCAGCACTGAGTTTACTTTAACTTTTACATCTGATTTTCCTTCTCCTATCATTTTTTTTATTAAAAAGTTTTATGTAAGCACACTTTATATCCACTATTTAATTTTTAAAATTACTTTTTTAGGTTTTTCCATCCCTCTTTGTGTATATATGTTTATTAATAACAACCTATATTGCATGGTTAAACTCTTACCTAGACAACCATACAAATACTACATAAGGATCTATCTGATTTTCTCAGAAAAAGAGAAATTTATTTGGCTAGAAATAGGCTCACTTTTAAAGGTTACCAAATGTTTATCTTTTTTTTTTAGAATAAGATGTTTGCTATAAATAAATTATATGTCATAGCAAAATCTAAAGTGGAATCATTCCACTCCTTATTCCAAAATCGAAACTTTCATGAATTCTCTTATAACTCACATTTTCTTTCCTTCATATCCATTTAAATCTCCTCCTATCACAATGTTTTCTTAGTTTAGTATCCTTTGTATTAGACTATATATGTCATTCCAAAATTGTTTTTAAATTCTACCATCTAATCCTACTTGTTGCGTATAAGCACAAATCACATTTACTACTTCTCCACCTAACACAGGTTTTAATTGAACAATTCTATCATTCACTTTATCAACATTTACAACTTTATCTTTAAATTTATTTTCTACAATTATACCATACCATTTTCTATTTCACATGCGTGCTCACAAAAATAAAAATACAGGGTTGAAAAAAACCTCCCAACGGAGCAACAAGGGCAACAACACTTTCTAAGCAAATTTCCAGCACCAAGATGTACCTAAAGAATCCATGACCAGCTAAATCACAAACCATGAAACCGGCTGTTTGTTGGTGTTGATAGGCATACAACACTACGATGTCAGGAAAAGAAAAAAGAAAATAAAAGAAAACGAAATGAAAAAAGAAAATACCTCAGCTCGGTCTTAGAATGGGCAACATCAGTCTGCACTGATGAATGAGGAACAGTGATCAATTGGCTCTCATCAATGCTGTAAATCGCGTGACCGCAGATGGCCCCTATTTGCCGCCGCTTCGTCACAAGAATCAGATAGTACGACTCTAAAAACTTGATGCAACCTAAATAAAGACACTAACGAAAAAATCACAGAGCGTTCTTAGAAAAGAGAATGCGAGCAAGATGCAACCTGCGATTCCATAGGCCTTGACGACAGAAAGGAGACCACCGGTGACACGATTACCCTCTTTAATCCGCTGGAGCAAGTTATTAACTTCCTGCTGCGTGTAGACGACCGGATCCTCGCTAATGTTTAGTTCGGACGGCTCAGATCGGTCGATCTTCAGGACCCGAAAATATCGCTTGTTCCGGTCGCTCCCAATGAGATAAAACCTCTGTTAAGAGAATAGCAAATTCAGCAAACAGGAAGGCAAATTGCGCTAATGGCGACCAATTCAAGGCCGAAATTGCAGTGGTTCTTACTTGCTGAGTTTCATAGAGATCAAATTTTTCAAGAGAAGGCGACACAGGATCAAGATCCTGATCGCTCGGAGGACTTCTGGGAGGTAGGGGCTTTTGGGAAGGTACAGCAGACGAATTCATTTTAGCATTCTCCTGCTTCGCCATTGAATGGCAGAGTTTCCCTGGGGTTTTGGAATCTCTCTCCTCCTGAGTTTTTCGAGCCGCGTAGAAGTAACGCTGTCTCGCTTTCTCTCAGCTCCTCTTCTGAGTTTTCCCGTTGTGCAGAAGAAACACCGAAATGGAGAAGAATTTCTAAGGGAAATGCGGGAAAGTCAGAACCTGATGCTTTTATTTACGAGGGGCTGGGAGTGCTATTGTCATAGTCAACGAGTCGTCTGCTCGTACAGTCAGTTTATAAACGGGTTTTTGTCCGGGATTTTCGAATAATATGTTAAACTATTTAATTAAATAAATAGATTAAACTTGAGATTTTATAACTTTTTAACTGATTTGGTAACTTGTTTAATTCATATAATCTATTCAACCTGTTTAATTCATTCAACTCATTTAACTTATTTAACTCGTTAAAATTATATATATATATATATGTACATATAAACTCCTTGATATTTTTACCCTCTTAGAGTCTTTCTCAAATTACTTAATTTTTATTTTTACACTATTGTACTAATTCTATCTTCTCATTACAACTTTATTTTCATTTCCCCTACATTGAAAACACTATTTCATTTTTTCCTACGAGATCATCTACTAGAGTTTAGGCTTCCAAGTTATTTTGCTATATAACTCGTTAAAAAACCCACCAACCTGTTTATTAAATAAGTTGTAAATAGGTTAGAGTTGAGATTTTTTAAATGAGTTATGATTAGGATCAGGCTCCACCCGTCCAACCCAATCCGTTAACACCCCTACGCAAGGCTTCTCCCGCGACAACGGAACCGAAGAAAATGAGGCACCACCGTTCTATTATAAACTTCATAAAATGCTACTAATTTTTAAAAATTAAAAATAAATATTTAAAATATTTTTAAAATAATAAAAATTAATATACATATTAAATATATTTAAATTAACAGTTCTATAAAAAATTTTAAAAATTAAAAATAAGTTAAAGCACCCAAATACACTAAGGCTAAATACACCTGAATGCACTATACCAAAGTCCCCATAACCAAAAGAACTCTCCGGTTACTCGTGAAGTTATGCGCACAATGGTGTTGTCTCGCATGAATCTTACTTCCCTCTTTTGTTAATGTAAATAAATAATTTTCTATTGTTGTTTGTAAAGTTTTTAATGTAAACAAATAATCTCCTATTGTTATTGGGAAGTAATAAAATTTTTAAATAAAAATAGATAGTTAAGTTATATAATTAACTATGTAGAAATAATTAAAAGATAAGATACTTATATAGAAAAATATAAAAAATTAATTTTAGAATATGATAGTTACAGAGAGTAAAAAATTTTAGTTTGAAAATTTTTAAAAAAAATAAATATGCTCTGAAAATTTTTACTTTTTATAATTACTATATTTTTAATTATTTCTTCACTTTTTCTTATACTATCATTTTACTTTTAATTATTTCTACATAATTGTCCATGTATTCAATGCATATATTTTAACTTTATTCTCTTTACAATTCATTATTATCGATATCATATAATATCATTTTCTTTTATTTCAAAAACTTTTACACTAAAAATTTTTTATAAAAAATTTTATTACTCCCCAAATGTACTCTGAATTAAAAACTCAATTTTAATACAATTTAATGATTTGAACTAGATATTTGATTAGGAACTCTAAAAAATCACACCTACATCGGTTTCGACATTGGAAGCAGCCCCCTGAAATTGACCTGAACGAATTAATTGAAGATAAAACAATGATGATTGGAGATGATGATTAACAATATCATAAGGAAGTACTGTTTGCCTTGTCCATCTCAATAGGTTTTTGTTAGAGACGATGTACTAGGTCGTGCTTGGCCTTGCATGGAGACCTTGATTCTCGGCTATTGCAAGAAATGAGAATTTCTCATTTCAGCGGAGCACGTGGCTATACAGTAAAATTGCGTTTTTTAGGTATTAAAGCCCAGCTTAGCCCCCTGGTAAAGTTACATTAAAATTGCCCTGCGCTTAAGTAATAAGCACCAATTTGGAGCTCATCCTTACAGTGCTTATTATAATTTTTACCGCAAAGAATTGGCCAAAAGGAATATCAAAAGGACCATAAAACACAGGAACAATCAGGGCGAACAATTTTCCTAGGGCGAAAGAATTTTGCCTTTGATATTGATGATTTGATTTTAATTACTTCGAAGTAAATTAATAAAATTTTGTTCAGTTATTCTCATAAGCTAATTATTCTTTAAGAGCTGCAATCATTTCGACATCACGAGCAGTGAATTGTAGTCTTTCATCGGTGAAAATATGTCAATTTCTTCAAAATTGAGACACTTCATTTTTAAGATTTGTTAATCTCTTCAACAATGCACGAGTTTCTATTTGTTTCCAAAAATGAACACTTGGTATTTGTGAAAGCAAACCATTCCAAGGAATTAAAAAAACCTTACACGCGATGCTTTAACTTCCAAAAGGAATAATATTATACATTTTTTTATATTTTTTTAAAAAACTTTTTAAAATGACAAAATCAAAGGTAAGCAGGGTCCTCACAATGAGTTGTATAAGATCACTGTCCATTATTCAAACCAATTTCTTTGAAAGATTATATGTATAAAACAAACGATTATTCATTTTTCTGTTTCAAGGTTTCTTCCATTCGTTGTTTCTTAAGATACACCCATGGTTAAAGCGGTGGTCTTTAATTTGTTGCCACTTGGTATCTGGAATGAGCATCACCACAAGGTTAAAATACTGATTTGAAAATTTAGTTTCAGAAACCTGAGATCAGAATCGAGGACAAATTTTTGAATGGGACACAGGGCTAGTTCTTGGATCTATCTGCTTCATTCAGGAGCATTTCATTATCCTCCCGGAATAAGATATTCCAGCGTATACATTGGTCTGGTAAGGAAGCCCACCCTGTCAGCCCGGGTAGTTTTTTTTTTTTTTTTTTTTTTTTTTTTTGTTTTTTCCACAAGATGAACACAAGTACATTTAATCCACATACCAAATTATAATTTTTTGATGTGTCTATTTTCTTTCTAAATTTCAAAAATAATAATTTTTAGGTTGAAAACTACTTGAATACCCCCAAAATTGTCATTTTCAGAAATTTGGAAAAATATATATCCAAGAATACAAAATTTGTTAGGTGAATTAAATAAACTTGGGTCCATATTTGAAGGAAATTATATATACAGCAACCCCCCCAACCAAACACCAAAAACCAAAATGAGGCTAACAAGATCATTACCCAAAGGAGAATATAACAAGATCACCAAACACCAAAAACCAAAATGAGGCTAACAAGATCATTACCCAAAGGAGAATATAACAAGATCATTGGCCAAAAGAGAATGTATCATCGCAATGATACTTGCTCTCATTACCGAAGCTGAATGACAAAGCTTAACCAGTACGGAGTCTTTCAAACTTCCCAGATATGCCGTCCAAGTCAATGATTTCTTTCTCCTCATTTGGTGACTTTATCTTATGAAGTTCAAATTTCAGTTCAACCATATGCTTCTGTAGCTTTTTGCCTTGATCCGACAACTTGGAAACCAATGACTGCAAAAAAGATTACATTAGCATGAGCAACAGAATGGGTGACGGTGAAGAATAGTATGATTTGCAAGTCTAGTACCTTGTTGGCCAAAGTCTGACTGATTCTTTCAATTTTCTTCTGTATCTCTTCAGCTTTTGCATCTGTTAGAGCACTTTCAGCATCTATTATCCACTGCTGCTTATCCTTCGGATTGAATGCATATTTGGACCTGTAAACAGGAAATTGGCTCCATATCTTAAAAAGATGCAACTAAAGAAAATAAGTGGATGGTGCTGACACGTACCAATCACCCTGACATTCAATAGAAGAACTTGATGTTGTACTCGCACGTGTAATACCCACTTGTCTGCATTTACATAGCATGAATAAGAAATCAACTTGATAAAAATAAAAATAAAAAATGTACTACCACATCAAAGTCAACTTAAGAGTAGAATCTGTTTCAGCAGAAAACACAGGATAATTCTTGCAATATAAGGAAGAGGCAGATGTGATGAAATCTATTTGTCGCATATCAAAAATGTCCTTTGTATCCAAGATGTGTGATAGACGTGCAGCTCAGAAACCTGTATATGCATCAACATGATTGATGATATTGTCTTACCTAGTCTCTGTCTTATCTTCCTGAACCAATTGTAAGGGCTTAGTCTTAGAAAATAGTAAACTATGGTGGCTAACTCCAGCTATACCCTGAGACTCAAGAAATTTTATGTGGCTCTTCAAGGAGTCATCCCTGCAATAAAGGCTAGAAATCAGTTATGACAGCAGGACGAAACGAAAGTCAATGACTAGAAAATATAAAACAATATATTCATACAAAACCTAGCTAAAAATCAGAGCAGCAACAAGACATAAAGATAATTTATCCATTAGCATCCAAAGACCAATGACCTAAATGGCGAAGGAGCAGGAGCAAGAACAAGCATCCTAAATTGTATATGCCATTTGATAGGGATCAATGTCTAAGTTATCTAGACCCATGTAGACCATAGGCAATGCCATACTAGAGGCAGATTATAACAGTTCATGAATTGTCCCCTTATAAAAGTTTTCAGTGCAAGATAGCATACTACTTTAGTAAGCATACTAACCAAGATGGCATGCTACATTACAGTCATGAACCGTCATGCAAGAACAATTCATGAATTGTCCTAATCCGTGTCCATACTGATGCAGGTCAACTAGCAAACTACATTTCAACCCAAGAAGGTCACATAGCAATAGGATAAGCAAGCATTGAAATACTAGACAACAACGAATAAAGAACTATACAGAGGAACCCTGTTGATAAATCATTCATACATTGAGTGCTGATAATCATGCTCTTCATGCATTTGCTGTTGAGTAAGTGAAATATCAAATCCCTGTTTCGGGAGGCTGAAAAGCTCCTGGAGATCCTGAATGTATGAAATAAACAAGGTTATCAACCAAAATGAGAAACCAATTTTTAACAAAAGAAAGTTGAAGATAATTTTCAGATAATAAAATCTACATTTTATAATGGAGTTCTATAAAAAAATTTAATTGAAAAAAAAAAATCTTTTAAGAAACTACATACTCTTTGGCTGAAGTAACGAGTTTGTTCCCTGTGCTCTGTTGCAGTTTTAAATAAGCCTCCCTTGAAAACCTGAAAAGGCATCCTCAGATCAGTCCACACCATGCCTGCTGCAATGACTTCATATGCTGGATTGTCTCCCAGTAAATGACAAAGCAAAGCAATGTACAAATCAAAACTAATATTTGTTGAAAATAAGATGAAAAATAGAATTAAGAAAAGCACGCATGCAGATAGATTGCATATCACAACGCATAAGGAGACCGGAACTCCCCATCAGGAGAATTTCTCCATCTCAAATCACTTAACAAGGAAGATATTACCTGCAATCTGTAAATCTTTTCCTCAATTGTGCCGCTAGTCATTAAACGATAAACAAGCACATCCTTGTTTTGCCCAATACGATATGCACGATCAACACTCTGGTTGTCGGTACTGCAAAACCACAACTAATTGTTACCCAAACAAGTCATCATTTTGCATAAATAAGACAAACAATTATTTGTTTAGCAAAGCACTTTATGTTTATCAAATTTACACAGAACAACGAGGTAAACTGGTCATCTTGAGAATTGGAGGAAGCAGTTGGTTTTCGAGTACAATGTTAAGTATATACAAAATTGGAAAAGATAAACCACATAAACAGCAATCAATAATTGAAAACAAAATTGTCTTTGAAACTGATTTAAAAATTATTCAATATCCAGAAAAATGAAAATGCTGAAGTTAGGAATTAGGAAACAATTCAGAAATCATTCATCTGAGGCACATTCTACAGCTATTAAAACAGTTTCCCTTTTGATTACTCATGGAACACCAAATATGCAGTGTTACAATCACCTTGGATTCCATGCTGGATCAACAACAATTACACGGTCTGCCCTTGTAAGAGTAAGCCCAAGACCACCCACTTTAGATGTCAAGAGAAAGATAGAAGCCCCATTACCCTCTTGGAAATCCTGATAATAATGATCATGATGTTTCAGAAAAAATCAACAAGAGAAACATGATAATTAGCGTTTAATTGAGCCATGAACAAACTAACATTCACAATCTTCTGTCTCTCTGAAGCTTTTGTGGTACCGTCAATGCGCAGAAATGCATAGCCCTTTGAAGTTATTGCTTCCTATCGAGACCGAAACACAAGGAAAAGCAAAATCAGTACAACTACAAGGGCAAAGCATGAGAAACAACCCTCTAGGCTTGTTAAAGGAGAACATTCACAATCATGTCTTTAATAATTGAACAAAATTGTAAACATGAGCGAGGGAGATCAAATCAAACCTGAACAAGGTTTAACATTTTGCGAGTCTGGGAAAAAATCAATACACTATGTCCAGCATCAACCAAGTTTTCCTGTGACATAAAGCTTTTGCTGTATTACATCCATGATTAGAGAAAAAATCAGAGAAGAGAATCCATGTATGCCAGAGTAAGAGCACCAAAGCATTCGAGTACAGACCAGTAAAGATAAAATAAATGTAATCTTGCATGATACATCATGAAGTGCTTGATCAGTTTCTTCAGGCAAAGTCATGTTCGCTATGTTCATAGCCATTTTCTCCACCATATCAAGCTCTGGATGATTTAACATGGTGTCCAATCCCTCAAGTACACCCTCTGCAGCTTTTTTTGTCAGAAGATGTGGATGGTCACATATTTTCTTAAGAATCTGCAAAAAATGAGGTCTTGTTACTAAAAAGTGGGGGGAAAGGAAAGGGAACAAGCACTCCAAACAGCCTCCTACTGCACCCATGTTTATAAATCAGGATATCTAGTTTGATATGAAAAATATGTTAAAGAGATGTAAAAAGAAATATTCCTCTTATTAGTCGTAATGAATAAAGATGAAATAGTTAGGCTTATTTAGAGAAAGATAAGTGATCACATGAAAAAATATGATAAGTATAGATAATTAAGCAGCATATTAATACAGATAGGCGAGAGGAAAAAAGCTTTTGTTCTATTTTTGCAGGGCTTTACCCTATTCTACTTCACAGCGTAGTAGACTTGATGATGCTCGCACTCGGTTAGGGGCGCAACTCAGTTTCATGAAACCCTAGTTGCCTCAACCCAATTTATGGATGCTTTTGCATTTGGAGAAAAACTGGGGAGAAATTTTTGTATGTGTAATGTGAACCTAACACTTTCCCATTACACAATGATAACTCGTGAAACTGTGAGTTATTATGGTCCATTTTAGACCAGTTTTCAATGTTAATCCAAAAGAATATGATAAGTTTGCATCCATTTAGTTTAGTTTTCACTCACTTTACATTTTAAGAACAATATGTAGTTTTTATGCATTTTTAATATAAAATAGGCATTTATAATTCATTTATTTAGTTTTAGTTGATTTTGCAAGAAGGACGGGCAACTACCCTTGTGCGAGTGAGTCGGGATGAAGAACCGAGCAAAGGAAGAAGTGAACAAGTTGGCACCCAGGCGCCGCCCGCCTAGGCACCAACCAATAGCCTTAGACGGATATTCCAGAATCTCACACAGGAAAAGCTTCCAGTGAGTTGGTGCTCATGCTCCACTTCACTACCATGCAGAGATATATCGAAAAGCCTCTACGTCAAGCAGCCTCAAGAGAGTTGGTGCCTAGGCGCCACGGCGACCCCGCACACGTTTGTCTGCACGTGTTTTGTATAGACTAAGGGGAACTTAAATATCTGCTTAGGGTTTGTGAAAAAGGACACGGAGAGAGTGGTCGTGGCTGCTGTGGAGAAAAGGAGAAAAACCAAGGTTTCAAGGAAGGAGAGAAAAGCAAGTGAAGATCCAAGCTATCACTACAAATCCATTGAGTTTCATCTCCTCTTCTCATCTATCTCTTCCTATTTGTTATTCTCCTTGCTTGAGTTGATTGTAACTTGATTTTAATGAGAATTGAAGTCATGTTTATGGGTTGAATCTTCCTATAGTGGGATATATGTAAGATTTGAAATCATAGCTTATGATAATTAGTTTCTTTTGCTTGAAATGACAATACAGTTATGTTGTGACTTATGTTGCTTGAGATTACCCTTATATATCATGCTTAATGCATTTACAAGTTTTGCAACCTTATACATCAATTGAATATTCAGATTCATGCTTGGAAAAATGGGATTTGAATAAGATCAACATATGAGGCACATGTTTTCCAGCTCTTGTTTGTGTTGAATGCTAATATAGATAGGAATATACCAATTAACCCTGTATAATCTTGATTAGGTTATGTGGTTATCAACCTTGTTTTACTTGTGTGCATGGGAACGTAGCAAATAACTAAAACTTGGTTAGGTTTATATATGTTGGAAGACATATATGAATATGAATGAACCTAGATTAGTAATCACTGCACAACTAACTTAAATGGGACCAAATGACATAGCTATGATTCAATGAACTCATATTCTCACCTATCTTAATCATCTCAAGGCAATCTCAGCAATATTCACTCCACTTTGGTCATTTACTGCTTTGCTTGGTTTTTAATTCAATTCTTTGAAACCAAATCTCATTCCCTTTACCAATTCACTTAGAAAATTGAGATTTAAGGTGTTGATTTATTTAACACAATACTCACTCTTTATTACTTGATCGGTACGTATACTTGCGATAAAACGAGTATTTTAATTAGACATATACGCAGCTCATCACACAACTAAGCACTTGCCTAGAAATCATTTTGGACCAGTTAAATCATACATATCTTTCAACACTTTAAATAATAGTAATACATATCTTTCTAGCTTTATGTAAGATTAGTGGTAACTCCTCAATTGTTCATCCTTTACACAGTTTACTTCGTAAAAACATGAAACCAATTCAACTTTTATGTTAAGACTTTAAATCCAGGGCATATTTAATGCTTTCGAACCATTTTAAACAAAACAAAAAAAAAAAAAAGCACTGCACCAGTCCCTTCAATTGCAACTAAAAATAAACATCAATAAAGGTCGACTCACGAAGGAAGACGTGCGTAAAATAAAATGATTAATATTACCGTTATAGCAGCTAATGGTGATCCACTAAATGACGATTGAACTAGTTCACTTTGAAGAAAAGCTTCATATAGTTGCC
The DNA here is from genome assembly GCA_035584095.1 of Annona squamosa. Lineage (NCBI taxonomy): Eukaryota > Viridiplantae > Streptophyta > Magnoliopsida > Magnoliales > Annonaceae > Annona > Annona squamosa. The sequence continues at coordinate 68,838,095 of JAXCLR010000001.1, forward strand.
TCTGCAGCCAAATAAAATCACATTACAGCATATTACCAATTTATTAATCACATGACATATGCTAAAACCAAAATTTTCAAAATTGCCTATCTTTCCTACTAAAAAGCTCATATTGGTGACTTAATTTTCTTTTCATTTTCAAAAGAAAATTATATTCCAAACACCTTAAACATCAACGAAACGAGGGTACCTGACACGTTGTCAATCTAAGCCATACAATGACCTCAAACTTCTGGGAAAGTTTTGCATCCTTTGATTCTTCACTTTCAAGAAAGACTTCATTTTTTAAGCGGCGCAAAAAATATGGCTGGATTCGCTCACGTAACTCCTAAGAAAAGGAAAAAGCTGTTCGATTAAATTTTCAGTTGCCACACCAAAACCAAGCAGGAATGCAAGACAAAAATCTTTGAAGGCACTATCCAATTTGAAAAAAGATTAATTCAGAAACTAAAACAAGATCCAGGAGTCTGTCAGAAGAAGCATTTAAATGGTATGACATTAGCAAGTTAACACAACATAACTTTACATTCATATATTCACTTCAGGATTAGATCTCATTATTTCATCACCAGTTTTTTGGGATAATTATTTTAAATCCACAATCAATATTTGTATCCAGATTTCGAAATAATATTATTTACAACAAAAACTTCTAGATCAAAAGTAACCTAACCGAGAACTTGTAATAAAAAGAAAAAAACCAATACTGGGATTTAATGGTGGTGTTTGTGCCTGCATGATTAAAAGCTGGATAAAAGTGTCATTTGATTATGCATTTAGGAGGGCTTCTCTACTTTTTTCCTTAAGCCACCATGATAAATTCAAATGCTTGTTTAGATAGATGGTGGGCTTTTGCTTCATTTTTGGTAAATTAGGAGGTAAAAGTATGCAGATAACAAGCACAATCATATTGCTTCCATCGAAAGCACATATGCAATTTGTTGGAACCAAAAGCCAGCTCAGCAAAGCAGCACCAAACGAGGCGTAAGTAGTTAACTGCTGAACAAGCACATGTTCACAAGCCAGGACAAATGTTCACCGCCATAATAAATTCCCATAACATTGATTTGTAGCTGGTTTTTGAAGGAACTCCTGTATTAGAATCTAAAAAAGGTGATAATGGGCCAAACCTCTAGATTCATAATCATGCTTACACATGAAAAAAACCTAGACATAAGTCAAACCTTAGCAACCGTAGAACCAATACGCTTCTCTCGTTCAGAAGAATTTTTGTCGTTCCCACGTAGAATTGGATGTTCATATCTTTCTCTGAAACTGGAAAGGAAATGAAATATTTCTCATCATCAAAAACCTTGTAAAAAGATTATAAGCAAAGCCCATGGTGATACTCAAAAGCCCATGGCCATTACTCTTGCTTGTCACCCAAAAGGTCTGGACAGCAGAAATTGAACAGGGCCCACAGCTCCTAATAGAATGAGTAAAAAAACCATTCGTAAGACAACAAAATCGCATACATATAGAGAGGCAGAAATTCGAATGTGAAAGATTCCTAGAAACAAACTGAAAAAAACTTTAAAACATAATTTTCTGGGACTAACCCTTAGATTGTTTTGTATTGGTGTTCCACTTATAATGATCCGATGGATGCTTGGTATTTCTAGCAAACTCTTGGCTCTTTGTGTGCTGGGATTCTTTATGATATGCCCCTAAAATAATCCAAAAAATAATCATAAAAATAATAACAATAACAACAACAATAATAAAGTAATAGTGAATGAATGAATCAGAAACAAGTTTACATCTGGATGAACTGATCTTTGAAAGGGAAAACCACAGAATATTCACCAACTCTAATATGCGTCCATGAAATGAAAGAAAACTGTTGTTTTTGTTGGAGATACGTTAGAGGTCAGGGTCTAAAATATTAAATTTGACACATTCCATCATTGCCGGAGCTTTTTTCAAAGCAGTAGCTGAGCATTCTTCATAACATATTAGCACAATAATGGCCTAGGTTTGAGTTGCAAAATGTATACCTATGCACGGAAAAGCAAAATTTTGAGCTGCATAGGTTAGAAACATCAAGAGATGGGAAGGGATATTCTGATGGAGTGACTGTGGCATTCACATTAGCAACCACAGACATAGATTTGTGGATTATCATGAACTCAACTTTATTTCAATGCCATCATTATATAACTAAAGACATTTGTTTTACAGAATACATTATATCAATGCCGATGTCATTCTTGTCTTCTTTTAGCAAACGTGAAGCCCATGAGAAATGATTCTGTCAATAATTCATTCAGTGCGTACCCATGACCTGCCTGCTCACACCCAATTACCTGCAATTGAAAGTTCAATAAGCCATCCTAGAATCTGTATAGGTTGATCCATGGTTCTTTAGTGTTAATCACATTTATTTTTTTTTTTTCAAATAGTTTGAATAAGAAGGTATTTTTTCTAAAGATGCTGACTTCTACTTATTACTTTAGGGCATATTTTAGGTTAAAAACTACTTGTAGCATCGCCAATTACACTCCATTTATAACATAATTGTAGCACTAGCCTCAATACCAAAGGAGAGTTGCCATGCACAATACTTTATATCAGCTTTTACATTAGTGTGATTTTTTATGCCTCATTACATCTGTGGATTCAATGTTAACATATTGTAGATAAACTAAGGACTTTTGTTGCTTATGTAAATAATCTTTATGTAACATCATTTGTGTGCCAGCTGAAAAAGCATGTTGAAGACACTAATGATAGTAATCCCCATCAATAAAATCAATGCATTCCAACTGCTCTAGAGGTTTTAGAAGAACTGTTATCTCTTTCTGACAATCTCATAAGCCTTTATCTGAAATTCCAAACTAACTAAATTTCGCACAGTAAAGAAACCACCAACATCATCTAAGCCGTTGTACCAACTACAGCATGAACTTAATGAACAATCCATCATCCTCCATGAGGGGATGTGGTAAATACACAAGATTGCTTGAACAGACAGAAGTAAACATTACAAAATAAAAAGGTTACAAGGATAGCATCAACAATGATTCATTGGAACAAATTTGGGTGATTAGCTACTATAATCAACCAAGAACAAAGAAAAGTACTGATGAATTCCTGGACTTAAGGGATAATGAGAATTCCTAAAATCCATGCTACAATAAAAATGCATAATCTCATGTTATAGAAAGTGCAATTACTAGATCTACTGAGGAAGTTCCTCAGCAGCAAGAAGTTCACAAACAAACCTCATCAAGTATGATATAGTCCCATGTCAATCTATCTTCACTATCCTCATCTTGCAGGTAATGATCACCACTTAAGGATTTTGTGTTATTTCGTACAATGTCATAAGTGGTGAGAAGAATACCCTTGTCCTGCCCAAAGTAGGAACAAAATAATTAATTAGAGAATACATATCCTGTGTCTGACTGCCTCATGATGAGCAGCACACACACAACTGAAAACAACTAATCAAACTTCAATTCAGATGATTGAGTACTCTTGACAATATTTTTTGAAGTACACGGAGTAATTGTTTTGGATAGCTGTACATATTTTTTAGTGCTATTCGACCATTCATGTGCATTAACAAATATTTCCAGACCTGCAGTACATATTGAAGTTCGTATTCACGTGCTTTCATTGAAGTACCAAAATATCTACAAACAACAAACTCACTAGTTAGAACAACTTTTCAAGAATACATGAATGCATTGCCGAATTCACAAGTATCTAAAATAAAACTAGAATAGAGGTTGAAGCCTCACTCGCGGATCTTTTCAGAAAGCCCCACAGCTGTCAATTCCTTAGTCCAGTGAGCAAGGAGTGTTTTGGGAGCTACAATCAGAGCCCTTTTCATCAAACCCGAGTGGAAGAGGCCTGCCAAGAAGGCAGATATCTGGAGAAGCCCTGGTTAGTCTCGGAAGGGGAAAAAACACAAAACAAATTTCATCGATCAGGTTTGCCTCGTTAACGCACGTACACAACGCAACAACGCAACAAACTTTAAATTTATATAGCATGCAGAAATCTATGCATGGGACTAGAAGTAAGAGGCCAAGCCCTCTCAGTTTGGAAATGCTTGGTTGATATTACTTTAAGAGGAGGATAGAAGAAAGTTCAATCAAATCAGTAAAAGAATTAAGACTCTTTAGTGCTTACCTGCATTGTTTTCCCTAAACCCATGTCGTCCCCCAAAATCCCTCCGACCCGCTTGCAGTGTATTGCCCAAAGCCAGTTCAAACCATCCCGCTGATGAGGATACAACATTTTTGAAATCTTACCGGGAAGTGTGTATGTCGATGACCGGCCCTTCAGTACGATCGCATTTCTATCCTCGAAATCAGAATCTTCCTCGTCATCAGCCCAGTCAGCATCGTCGTCCGCCACAGCTGCCTCCTTGCCCACTTCCTTTGCGCTTAAAATCGTGCAGTCGTCTTCAGAATCCAAAGCCACAGGCAAAAAAGCCGGCTCGGATTCCTTTACCTCTGCTATCGAACCACTAGATTCTAAACGTTTCTGTTGCAGGGACGGCTTTGAGGAGCTCGAAGAAGCAGCAGAACCAGAATCAGACAGTAGGGAAAAGGAAGACATCGGAGTTTTCGGATATGCCTTCTTATCGATCGAGAGGGCGTCGAGCTTGGCACTTAGATCGCTGAAGGTGTCTCTAATCTGTGGAGAATCAGTCAGCCCATTGGATTCTTCCGCCCTTTGTTCTTCATCATCGGTTGCCCCGGATGACATCTGCTTGCAGAGGCGACGCCGGCCTTGGATTTTGACCTTCACGGACTTTTTCACTGGAGGAGAATGTCGAGGGAGTAAACGATGAATCCATGCGGAGACGGGGAGAGAGAGAGAGAGATGAAACGAACTGCTTAACTTTTCGTATTACCTTTCGTAAGCGCATGGGGATCTTGTTTGGAGGAGCAGCTTTGGGAAAAGTCTGCAACAAGACGCTCGTTTCTCTCATTTAGACTCAGGAGTTTGGCACCTTTGGGTTTGGAGTCTCTGGACATGGCGAAATGTGCAAGAGTCGAGAAAGGAGGATTCGGAACGGAGAGTGGTGGGAAGGAGATCTCCTACTCGTGAATGTAGTGATGTATTTATATCGCACTTCCCGCTCGGCTGAAATTTTGAACATGTAATAACGAGTCGAGATCCGTCCGCTCGTTCTGATGATCTGATCGCTGTCCGAGACCCGGGAGGGTGGTGCAGCTTGGGCGTCAGGTCGTTGATCTGGAGCTCCCGGTCAGGGAACTGCTGTTCGGATGAATCGAGTCCGTCGGTTTTAAGACTCAGAAAAGATGTTGAGCCAACTTTTTCTCTTTCTTTTTATGTGGCATTAGAATCGATTTAGCTTTATAAGTATATTTTACTTCTTCTCCAAGATAATTTCATGTTTTACTAAATTTTTATTTCTGTGAAATTAACGTTGACCTATATAATTTGATCAATAATATAAAATCGAAAATTGATTTTATCAGTAAATATCATTTCATCGATTGAATCTAAAAGTTAATTGCAGACACCGATTAGCCAACGGAGCATTTAATGGAGACAAGCGGAGTTAATATAACTGCATAAAATTTCAACTTTTGAATTATTTTGGTTTTTAATAAGGCTACGTTTCGAAAACATGAAAACTCCTACTCTCACCGAAAACTTTTCAATATGCAGGTGTATCCGGGCAAAAACCTGTCTTATCACTCCTGCCGAACGTCTTTCATCCCTACCCCCGTACGAAGAGTTGCAGAGTGCGTCGTTGAAGAGAAAAAAATGGCCGGAAATGGAAAAAACGCAAGGGTTTCGAGTTAGGACGGAAGTTGCGACGCCAACTTACATGGAAGATGCGACGCTGCAATTCCTGCAGATGCTCCGAATGATAGTGTACCTACCTGATTTAAAAATTGATAGTTTTTCAAACACCAAAACCCATCAAAAAGTTTTGGTGTTTCCCCAACAGTCCCTAAAACTTTAGGAAAAGATTTGCTGAAATACACCTAAAGGGCAAAGAAAATGATGTGATATTAATCATGATAAGTAAAAAAAATAAATAAAATGAAGTTAACAAGGGGTTGGCAAACCTCAAGATATACTAAGGTGTTTATAAAAGTTTTAGATAAAAAGCTTTTTATATAAATCTTGTTGAACGCCGTCTAAGGTCATATAAATTTCTTAAATTAAATCTTCATCGCCATTTTCCATACAATTTTACAAGTCCGATGGCAGTTTTTTCAATTTGTAATACAACTTCGCACATTATTATATTTTCATTCAAATTCAATCCAAATTTTGTATACAATTTAACACACGCTTTCAATTAAAACAAAAAAGATATAGTAGGGTAATAATGAAAAATAAATATAATAAAGTTAAAATATACATGTTAATTATGTAAAAATAATTGAAAAGTGCGAAAATTATGAAAAAAGATGTGATGGTATGATTAAAAATTAGGCTAATATATAAAATGAAAATTTTTAACTTGATTTTTTTTACTATTTGTCAAGCACTAAAATCTTTTCGTTATTCTTCGTTATTGTATTTTTTTATTATTTATTAATATCTTCTTCTACAACTATTATGTTTTTCCACTATCTTTTCACAATCCGACCACCACGCATATCTTAACTTTCTTCCTCTTTTTTTCATTACTAATTCTATCATGCCGTAATATTTCTTTCATTTTACTGTAAATTGTTCAATTTAAAACTTTTAACTTTCAAATACTATTACATTTTTATTATCTATTATATTTTTTTATACAATTATCCTGTTTTTTAGTCAACGCAACACAATTATTTATACAACTAATTTATTTAATTTAATTTAATTTAATTTACTATTTTTTATCATTTTATTATATTACGTTATTTTTCTTATTTCAAAATTTGTATACACCAAAAAAAAATTTCTATTAAAACATTTTATTACATCCCTAATGCAACTTGTTTTAAAGTTGGATCAAGTGTGAATTTCACCCTAAAACATATATAAAAGTTACATGAAAAGTTATGAACAAATAAGTTACGTGAAAAATTATGAACAATTATATTGCTTCTTCAGTTTGCGTGAAAATTATAATGCATGCCTATAAAATAATAAAACTTTTAGATAAAAAGTCGCTGGTATACAAATTTTTGAAACGGCAAAATACGATGTTAGAAACTAACAGCTACGATGAAAAGAAATAAAATAAATGTATTTGATATATAGGTAGTTACATAGGAATAGTTAAAAAACATAATAACTGTACGGGGATACGTGGAAAATAAAAAATTAAGGGTGTGTTTGTTTTGGGCAAAAAAATGTCAACTAAAACTTTTCAATCTAAAACTTTTCACTCTCCATAATTAT
>JAXCLR010000001.1:68845574-68871776 GCA_035584095.1 Annona squamosa
CACTTTCTATTGATTTGACAACTTCTACTTCAAAAACTTTTCATCAAAAGTTTTACCTCCAACCAAACACACCCTAAAAGTAGTTGTGAATAATTTAAAATTAATGGTGTGTCTAAGAAGTAATAAAATTTTAAAATGAAAAATCTTTTACATAAAAGTTGATAAATTTGTGAAAAAATGACGTGATATGATAGGTTTAAGAATAATGTGTAAAAATAATAATGTTAAAAATTGATAGGTTAAGTGTACGAGTGGTTAAAAATGATTAAATATATTGTAACTACATACGAAAATGTAAATAAATAAATTTAAAATATATTGGTTACGGAGAATAGAAAGTTTTTATTAAAAACAAATATGTCATTAGATTGAAAAGTTTAAGATGAGAATTTATATCAATAAACAAACATACCCGTGATATACATGCATATATAATGCACGTAAAAGTTTTTAATCCATGTCTTTTGTTAAAGTAAGATGTGTATATATATCAATAGTTACGTGGAGTAAAGAATCTGCAATGGCTCTTGGTGGGTTTCCCCACCACGAACTTTGGGTTACATTATCCAGGTGTGTTTAAAATCATAAATAACTCAACCAACGTGACAAATAAGTTAGATTTGAAATATTTTTAATTAAAAAAAGGAAGCTTCGTAAGCACTCCTTGCATCCGGTTACATTCAGCTGTAAATGCAACGCAGAGACACGCTTCTAAATGCCGTGCGGAGACATGCGTGGCTCTGCCATAAACTTTTCATTTTATATTATTCATCCACACAATTAACAAGTATATTTTAATTTTATTATGTTTACTTTTCATCATTATTTACATCATGTCATATTATTTTATTCAATTATAAAAAAAATTCATATAAAAAATTTTCATCAAAAATTTTATCTTCGATCACTTTCCAAATGAACCTTAAATTTGAAAATGCGACATTCAAGAATGTGCCACAACATTGTGCATCTAGATAAGGAAAAAACGAGTAATAATGAAAAGGTGAGAAGTAAAGTTGTTGCATGCTAAGAGAAGAAAAATCTGACGCATTGTTTGGTAATAACCGCAAACAAGAAACCATCTATTACATACTTTTCGAGAAATATTTGATTTTTCAATTACTTAACGGCTTTATTTTTCATTTTTATTATCTTATTTTAATTATTTTTTAAATAATTACACTAGTTCTTCGTACTTTACCAAGCCTCTCATTTCACTCTCCACACCGCGATGGCTGAATCCAAAATTCGAATTTCGAAGACAAGGGAGCCCCTATTTATTTTTTGAGCCAAATGCAAGAAAAGATTGTATTTGATTTGTATAAAAACGAGTTTTTTAAGGGCTGTTCACTTTGCAAATAAATAAAAAGTGAAAAAGTAAGGAAATTTAAAAAACTGGGGAACTAATGTAATACGTGTTCGGAAAATGATAAAATTTTTAAATGAATTGTTTGTTTGGATAAATAAAAAAATTTTCAAATTAAGACTTTTTAATCTAAAATTTATCATTTGCTATTGACGTTGTATTTTTTAATTATTTATTCATACATTTTTACACAAATATCTTATTTTCAATAATTCTTAAACAATTACTTATAAAATTAACATATTTATTTTAACTTTATTTTGTTGCTTATCATTATGACCAATATCATATCATATTATTTTAAAAACTTTTATATAAAATTTTTTATTAAAAAATTTCATCACTTTATAGACAAGTTTGAAAAAATTTTAACATAAAATTTTTTGAATTTGTAGAAAATAATGTAATATAATAGAAATAGTAATGAAGAATGAAATTAATCAATAAAATTGAAATAGACACATTAGTTTTCAGAGGTAATTTTGTAGAAATTATTAAAAAATAATGGAGTTATATAAGAATACGCGAAGAAATAATTAAAAAATGATAATTACGAGAAGTAAAAAATTTTATATTGAAAAGTCTTTATTATATCCAACCGTGCCCATACATGACAAATAATCGAGAGAGAAAAATAACAATAAAATACATACAAGATAGTTGTACAAAAAGACATGAGATTTTTTTTTAAATGTAAAAAATATGAGAATTAAAAACATGAAAATGTTGACATAATAAATATAAAAAGTTGTTGATTAAATAGTTATAAAATCAAGTTAGACTCTCCCTCATCCTCCTCTTACCACACTAGCATTACCCCCCTCCCCTTCCCCCACCACACACACACATATACATGATTGGAAAATTTCTATTTTGCTTTACTTTGAGTGTGTTTGGATACACACAAAATATGTCAATAAAAAATTTTTAATAAAAAACTTTTCACTCTTCATAACTACTTTATTTTTTAACATTTTCGCATATATACAACCATACTTTTCAATCATTTTTACACAAGTACTTATACAACTACCCTATCTATTTTAACTTTATTTTTTTTTACACTTTATTATTATCCTTATTATATCACATCATTTTCTGTCAACTTGACAACTTTTACTCCGAAAAGTTTTCATAAAAAAATTTTACGTACAAGGGTGTTTGATATCTAAATTGCCGATAAGGCGAATGTCAGTTGGCGTCAAAAATTAAAGATAAAGGTGGCCTTGCTATTCATGTACATGAAAAAGAAGAAGAAAATGAGGGGTAAAAAGAGAGAGAGAGAGAGAGCCTGAGTGGCCATGACTGACGACAGCTTCCGGGGGAAAACCTTTGATTATATCCTCCCCTCCCCTCCCTTCCTTTTAACCAACGTGCTCGTACGGGGGACAAGCATAAGAAATTGAGAACATTCTTCTGCATTTCTCCTTCAATTGCCGGTGGTAGTTAAGATCCAACCAAAGCAAATGTATAGCAACGATAATGATTCAATACCTGCAGAAGGTCCTTCCGGTCGGTGTCCTTGTATGTTCATGGCTTCATCCAATTCATCTCCGCGGCTGATATTAACGACCATGAAAGGATTGAGCGGGGGAATTCCCGACGTGGAAGATATTGATTTTATATTTCGAGACGACTATCGATGAGCCAAAGCCCAAACGGGATTCAGTTTCACGTGGGCGCAACCGCGCTTCCTACTGCTGGCTTATCGTCTGCATTTTTGATTTCTGAACCCAGCACGACAACCCCACCAAAACGGACTCGCCTGCCACCTGCCGGAGATCCCACCGGAGAATCGCCGGCAACCCCACCAAGATGGGCTCCCTTAGCTCCGGTGGGAGAATCACCCGGAGACGACGCGACTATTCTAGCCGTCCCATACGGCTTCGCCGACGCAAAGTTGACACTTTTGACGGGCAACCCACTCAGATTCTCCTCGTCGGAATCCACAACGCATCTATGCGCCGCCGTCGCGAACCAAAATAGCCATGGAATTCCCACGAGTGCTATGCCGACGTATGGAAACCAATCGGTGTCTCTGCCTTCCGGGAGGACGATATAGGCTACCAGAAATGATCCTCCTGTAACCGTGAAGACAAGAATTACGCATAAGACAACTATCACGTGCGTCGCCCCGGCTGTTTCCTCTTCGAATTGCGGCATCGGCACGGATCGGGTAACTGTAGAAGAGAGTCGATGCATGGATCCTCCCTCTCGTTTATGGCTGCAGCGGCTGCACGGCTGGTCTGAAGGTGGCTTGCTAGGCTCGATCGTTGCGGCAATTCGCGTGTTGAATTGTTCAGGGTTTCGAGCAATTCGCGTGTTGAATTGTTCAGGGTTTCGAACGCGACTGGAAACAAACGAGACGGAAGAGGGGATGGAGAGGCGAGAGGGAAGGGGAGAGGGAGAGAAGCGAAAAGCGTGGTGCTCTATACCAGATTGATGCGCCGTGAGGAACCGATCGATCTCATTAGCATACGTACACACCAAGAAACTGGGCCGCGAATCGTGATTATTTCCGACCCGGCGGAATGGAGCATTTCCGACCGGTCATAAAGATTCGTGCTTTTTGTTTTTATGAGTACCTGCTGTTCATTTCAGTCAAACCTGTCTAAAAATATAATATTTTTTTGTCTTTTACAAATTTTCATAAATGTATTAATTTAGTTATATTTAATCTATAAACTAAATTTTACTATTTTTATATTTATTTTGGATTTTTAAATACAAGAGTATTTAAGTCATTTTAAGTTCGGGTTGATGGAGTAAATATAATTAAATTAAAATATTTATGAAAAATTAAAAAACAAAAAATTATATTTTTGGAGTAGACCGAATGGAGAAGTTCTATTCTCTTTACGAGTGTTGTTATTTGCACGTAGAAGTTTTATATCTAGAACTCTTTACTCTTACAAATTATTTTACTTTTTAATTATTTTATCATATTTTTCTACAGAAGCACCTCATTTTCAATTAGTTATTAGTAATTTTGATATAACTATTATATTTTTAATCATCCCGTGTAGAAGTGTTTGTTAAAATACAATCTTTTTTAAACTAATTTTTTTTTAATCTAACATATTTTACTCACCAACTATTATATTTTATACTTATTTCTTTATTTATTTTAGACAACTACCTTATTTTTCAATCGTTTATATACCAATATAAATATATTTAACCAATCTATTTTAATTTTATTATACTTGCTCTCCGTTACTATCACTATCATATCATATTATTTTTTCACATTTCAAATTTTCTTATACCAAAAACCTTTTATCAAGAGTTCTATCACTTCCTAAATGGGTGATTTGCAAATATACTCTCTTAATTTGATCATAATTGTAAATATATTTATAGAATTTCAACAATTATAAATTATTTTGCATAGTTTGACTATAATTGTAAATATATCTACATATTACAATGCAACTACCGCACTGTTGTGGTGTGAGCATATTTGCAAAAACTTGCAAACTATGCCAGTATATTTATAATTTTAAAATTTAAGTGGATATATATAGTTTTTGCAAGTATACTTAGGTAGTTGTAAACTTGTTGCAAATATACCCACATTATAACGGTGCGCTGACGGCATCCTAACAACATGATTATATTTGCAATTATGGTTAAACTATATAGCGTAATTTGCAAAGTTTAAAACTATATGGGTATATTTAGAATTATGATCAAATTATACAAAGATATATACAAATTATCCATTCCTAAATACACCCATATTATATAAAATCATTTTATTTCATTTTAGTAATTTTTACACGATAACTTTTTCTTTTATAGAGTGTTTGGTTGGAAGTAAAATTTTTTTATAAAATATTTTTAAACTAAAAGTTGTCAATTTGATGGCGACAAGGTATGGATAGCAACGAGGTCTATAAAATAAAGTTAAAATATATAAGTTAATTGTACAGGAAGTTGTGTGCAAATGATTAAAAAGTATAGTTGTTTGCATTGAAAAATATGAAAAAATAAAAAATATAATAATTATAGATAACGAAATGTTTTTTTGTTAACACTTTTTTACTTTCCAAATGCACTCTATTTACATCTAAAGTACCAATTTTTAAAATGAATTAGAAAATCAATTTAATGATTCGATTAGTCATAAATGATCATTGGACTAATTAAATTGCAAAAAAATAAATGGGTGCGATCTTCTCATCCGACATCAATAATACCCTTCGAGTATAAAAGTATAAAATAAAAATACATGAATCTTCAAAAATAATAAAACTCGATTTATATATAATACGCACTTAGGTTAATTATTTTATCAAAAATTTAAAAAATATGAGTGTTATGGTCGATGGTAGATGGCCATTAAGTTGAGATAAATAAATAATATTATGACAAACAACAGATAATAATATTAATATACAAGGTGAACTGAATTTTCAAAGGAGAGTGATGACGACGAAGTAATATAATGAATCTGTAAGGCCTCGCAAGTCGCAACTCGTTTCATCCAATCATATTTTCTCAGAGAAACCCATTGGATTATCTAAGAGACTATTTATGGTGATTTATCAGATGGGACGAGAAATTTTCACTCACATTTTTTTATTTCCAATGAACGATTAAAATAGGACAGGAATGGGATGGAGACATGAACATACAAAATAACACGAGCGTATTTGGGAAATAATGATTAATTTTTATCGGTATTTCACTGTTCATAGCTAAAATGTGATAAGAATGAGATGAAGACACGGACATATAAATTAGCACGAGTGCGTCTGTGAAGTGATAGATTTTTTGTAAAAAAAAAAAATTAGAAGTTTTTAAAATTGTATAAAAAGATGTGATACAATAAGATTAATAATAATAAGTAAAAAATAATATAATCAAAATAAATAAGTTATTTACATTGATAGTTGTATGAAAGTGTCGGAAAAATAAAAAACTGTACAAGAAGATTTTAAAAAGATTAAAAATGAAATAGTTATAGAGAGTAAAGAAAATTTTAAATCAAAAAATTTTAATTCGAACAATTTTATTATTATTTTTGAACAACGAACAATTTTATTATTAAACCGATGATTTTGACGTGACTGCATGATGCTTCCACGTCAAATTATCCCCATTGGCTAAATGTTATAGATCCGCAATTTAAATAAATTGTCGTTTAGGTTGGAAATGAGAATAATTACTAGTATTGGGGAAAATTATATTGAAAATAAAAAAATATATTATTAAATTTCGAGGATAAAGAAAGAATTTTTTTTTAAAAAAATTCATTTATCCATATCCCGTCTCCTTCCCATGAAAGCTTATCCACAGCATCTTTGAGATAATATCGAATAGGTGGATTGGATGAAGCAAAAATTTTCTCACTTACAATATAATATTTTAATCAGTTTTAAACACATAGCCTTATTTTTTCCATTTATAATAATATTTTGTCGGTTGTAATAAAATTTCCATTTTCAAGTTTACCACGACCTGAATCAGAATTCACCCCATTCTAGCAAACTAATGGTGTGCTTGGAAACGAATGAAATTTTTTATCAAAAATTTTGAATGAGAAAAGTTGTCAAATGACGTGATATGATAGAGGTAATGATGAATAGTAAAAAGAATAAAGTCAAAATAGATAGATTAGTTGTATAGATAATTGTGTAAAAATAATCGAAAAGTATGATAGTCGTATAGTAAAATGCAAAAAAAATGATTTAAAAAAATTATGGTTATAAAAAGTAAAAAGTTTAAAATTGAAAAGTTTAAATTTTACATTTTCTATTAATTGCCAGACACACTCTAAATGATCGGACAACGACGCATAGAACGAACTCACAACAAGGGTGCCATGGACATACACCATAAGATTACATATTTTTTATTTTTTATTTTTTATGATACACAAGGTTACATCCTTTGATAAGAAGGCTGCAACCAAAATCTACTTCGATGGGCGTGATCTGTCCCTAGGAATAGTCTTTGCCCTCTTTAACGACACGCATGCAGGAGTGTTAATAGTCATGGACAACCTGTCAACCCGCTTGTTTAACCAGTTTATAAGTGAGTTTAGGTTGAGATTTTCGAATTGATGGGTTATGAACCGCTAACCCGTTTAACCATTTAATTAAAAAAATGAAATATAAATGAAATTTTATAACTCGTCAACCCGTTTAGTAATCCATTTAACATATATAATTTGTTCAACTCGTGTAATTCATTCAACTCATTTAATTTGCTTAGCTCATTAAAGTTTTATATATATATATACATGTAGACTTTTTGATTATTTTCCTATTATAAGTCTTTCTAACGCCACTTAATTTTTATTTTTTCACCACTGTCCTAATTCTATTGTCCCGTTATTGCTCTATTTCCATTTCACTTGCACCGAAAATATCATCTTTTTATATTCATTGCGAGATCATTATCTACTAGAGTTTAGACTTTGAAGTTATTTGCTATATAGCCTGTTAACAACTTATTAATCCGTTTATTAAATGAGTTGTAAATGAATGAAAGTTAAGATTTTTTAAATGAATTAATAAATATATTAGAATTAAGATATTTTAAATTAGTGTGGATTAGGATTTGGCAGCTTCCCCGGTCCTCGAAAATCACGACCAGTCGCCCACAAGGGGCTGAACTACTCGGGAAGTTCACGCCTTGTTTCTGTTGAATCGCCTCCCGGTCCCCGGAATTCACGCAAGCCGACGTTCACCGAGTCGGATGGGCGATATCCGTTTCGCGATGTCAAAACCGATGGCATAAGCTCGCCTCTGATCGCCGCGACTTCTAACATCGTTCTCCTGGTTCCGACGCGACGCGAAATGCGATCGACACACCAGGAAAAAATACAGAAGAATTGAAGGAAAGGAAGACTCCCGATCGCTCGCAGGCATGGATCCCTTCAAACCTCCCTTCCCACGCAATCGTGAAAGGTACTTCGCTGTACCTCTTAAGCATCAAGTCGTTCATCCTCCTCCCAGTCCCCTCCTCCATCCGCTTCATCAGCCACGCATCTCATCCCCATCTTCTCCACCCCGTCCCTCTCGCCACCCCTACAACTCCGCCTTTCATCATATTGACCCAAGAAGGCCCCTGCCCCCCCCGAACCCAGGTCGCCCTAACGATCACGCCGCCGACCTTCTCGCCCATCTCCCGATCTCCGATGGCCGGAGCTACCTGGCCAACGACACGGTCGCCTCTCCTGTTTTCTTCCGGGACGAAGTGCCTCGGTCGGTTCGTAGGCGCTCTCCGCCCCCGATTGGATGGGAGAAGCATGCTCCGCGCTCTCCTGACGGCCTCCGCCACCACCAAGGCCGTCCTGCCCCTTTATTGGAGGCTGCGGGACCTGCGCACGTAATTCGGAAGAGGTTCGACCCGCAGACAGGGAGATTCGAATTCGTCCACGAGGGTCGCGTTGATGAGCCGGGGGATCGGAGGGACCATCAGCAACACGAAGAGAACCGTCGCGTTCGTCGCTGTATCGACCCTAGGTTTGAGCCGTTCATTCTCAATTCAGTTCCTTCCTCTTCATCTGCTGCCGTTGATCCTGATCATCGCACGCCAGTTGAATGGGCAGCACGGAGTAAAAGCCAATTTGACTCCATAGAAAATCTTGAGAGGAATGCAGCCGTGAAGCCCGAAAAGATTATCTATAACTTCGATGGTCCAGTATCGCCTGACTACAGTAGGAATAGATACCTCATTACTGGTCTGAAACCTCCTGATCACAGCCCAGTCAAGAAGACTATGAGGACTAGACGTACTGTTGAAGCTCCAAGACCACTTGAGCCCAACTCAGCTGTGAGGGCGGCACGTATTGGACACTTTCTTGATGATTTTAATATTTCTAAATCTCCTGATTACGCCCCCCTAGATATGGACAACCGGATCAGATATCCTTTGGATGGTCCTAAATCCCCTGATCATAGCTCCATTAAGCGCGACTCTAGGCTTAGACACTCTTTTGGTGGCTGGAAACCTCTTGATCACATCTCAGTTGAGGGAGCCAAATGGGATCGTGACCCATTTGAAGCTATGAGACCACTTCAGCAGCTTGTTGAGAGAGAACCAGTGGATGATGATGATGTGTGGTTTCACCAGCCACATTCATGGGAGAAAGCTAAGGAAACCATCAGGCATGATGATACTTCAACACGAGTTGTTCATGGAACACGTTTGCCCCTCCATGCGAGGCTTGGTGATGGCAAGAAGATGGTGGGTCATGAGAAGTTGCAGAAGCCAAGTGCATTGCTCAGAATACAACCTGCAAGTAAGCCTAACAGAAAAAGGAAAGAGGAGCTGTTACTCTCTTCAGCTAACGTTGATAGCTTGAGCAATGCTGACCTTAAAGGCAAAGCTATTGAATCATTACCACAAAATTTACGGGAAAAGGACGCATATTCGGAACTTGATGTCCGTGCAAGGCACAATGAAGGCAAGAAGATGGTTCGTCATGAGAAGTTGCAGAAGCCAAGTGCATTGCTCAGAATACAACCTGCAGGCAAGCTTATCAGGAAAAGGATAGATGAGCCTTTGGTCTCTTCAGCAATAGTTGATGGCTTGAGCAGTATTGACCTGAAAGGTCAAGCTGTTGAACCATCAACACAATATGTCTCAGAAAAGGACTCGCCTTTGGAACTTGATGTTTCTTTTAAATCCAATTCGTTGGTGGCTAAATCCATTTCAATTCCCCCTGCAAAGCCAAATGCCAAGTCCAACAAGATGGTCTTAGAAAGAAAAAAGAAGAAGAAGGTTATAAAACGATTTGTGAGCAGTCCTGCAGAAGAAGCAACTGAAAAAAGTAGCCCAGCTTTGCTTTCAGATCCTCTTCCAAATGAAATACAATATTCAGAAGTCAAAGAAGACAGCAGGCCAAGCCCAAGGATGGATGGAAATGGTACTGTGGATGTTTTGTCTATTTCTCCTTGTCAGGATTTAAAACAAACAGAAGTAGGGGAAGTAAAGGTCTCTAATGCCAGCTCCTCCGATTATGCTGCTTTGGTTTCTTGTCCTCCTGAGGTAGTGTTGCTAGACGACAGTTCAGTGGAAGGATCCCCTCAGGTTGCTGCTGTTACAGAAGACCAGAAGGGTCATAAATTTCATGAGGAGGATGAGATGAAGATTTTTTGTCCAGAAAGGGACTTCACTTCTTATGGCAAGGACGTGGTAGTTTTGGATTCACAATCTCCTTCTACATCTTTATCAGGTGGTGGACTGCAGGATGTAATTCCTGCTGAGGCTCTGAGTGATGGTCATGGGAATTATCTTGAAGCAGGTGTTGTAGAATGTGAACAAGGAAAAAAGGATAAGATGGAAACCAGCACAGTGGAAGAGTGTGGAATGATGAGCAGCGGAAATTGTAAAGATGCAGAGGAAGCGATTTCACAGGAGGATGAAGGGGGTATTTTTTCTTTGGGTGTACAAGCTTCAGACTTTGATCGCAGATCACCAACTGTTGCTCCTGTTGGTGATGCCACAAATCGAATGGTTGAGGGACTGCATCAATATGTCAGTATGCAGTCTGAAGAGCAAGTATTACCTGTCACTACAGATACTGCCAATGACGATGATATACTGCATTCCCCTGATCAACTTTCAACTATAAGTTCTCCAGAATCTTTGCCTGTGGTATCAGAAGCTGCCATTCCAAATACAGATCAGTCTTTGTGTCAGCCATTAGATGAAACTCACCCCATGGATCCTGAAAACAAGTTTGTTGAGAGGTCTGATGGAGAAGATAATCATGTCCTGAAGTCCCAAAAATCTGACATATCAGCATGTGAAGTTGGTGTTCAGTTGACAGATGTAAATGATCACATGATCCATGTGACGGAACCCGCATTGGTATTTCAAGAAATCAAAAGACCAAAAGCAGATACAAAATCACCTGCCAATGAATTACCCAGCAAAACCACCCATCATGTTTCTGGTATTCCCAGGTCATTTCGCCGTTCAGCCGCATTTGTTTCTGGTTCTGTGAAAAACACCTCTGCCAACAGTATGAAACCCCGAACATGGCGCCGGACTGGTTTTTCTTCTTCATCTCCTTCACCTGCTCGTGAATCAAGTTTGAGTAATGTATCTTTTCAACAACAGTCTTCTAAAAGAGCTGGAAATCTTCAGGCCATGGCTTATATTCGTAAAGGTAACAGCCTGGTGAGAAATTTTGCTGCAGGCACTGCTTTGTCCTGGGCATCCCAGGGATTGAGTACTAATATTTCTTTGGCGCATATGACAAATGGAGATAAAACGCTTGGTCATGCAGATATTGAAAGAAAACCCAAAAATAACACCTCTTCAAAAACAGCTGTAAACCCCTATACCGAAAGGTCCCACACACACCCGTTACCTCATGCAACCATGGCACATAATTGTTCTGTTAAGCTCCCTAATATTTCTTCTAATTCAACAACAGTTGAGAATCAGGCTGTTTCCGAAAATTTTCTATGTGGAACTTCTGACCCTGTTAGACCTACTGAGGTTGAGGATGCTCCATGGTCTGTAAAAGCTTCTGAAAAACAATCTGTTGATGTATTTACTGAGCAATTGAAAACCCATGGTGCATTAGATGTTGGCAAATCAAAGTCCCCCAAGACAAAATCAAAGAAGATGATATATGTGAAGCGTAAGTCAAATCAGCTAGTTGCTGCTCCCAGGCCTGAAATTCAAGAATTGGCTGTCCCTAGCACAGGTAGGACACAAGCATTGTCATGTTCTAGAACGAGCGATTTCTATTATAAGAGGAAAAAGAATCAGCTTGTTCTGAACAATGTGTCTGTAGAAACTCAAACGAAGCCAGCAACTGCTGCTGTCCCTGATGACATGTCGAATTTGGAAGGGCAAAGGGCCACTAAGCTCTCCTATTTCAAGTATAGCGAAGTTCTAAATAAAAGGAGGTTTCATAAAGGTCTGTTTCAACCATTATTACTAATTTCTCCCTGGATAATGGGTTATTTTAGCTATGCTGCTAGTACTTCTGATTAGCAGGACCTGCCTTAAGAAATTTTGTTTCCTTCTCTTTTCTTGCATCTGCTTGCTATCCGGTGGGTTTCTCTTTATTTATGTATGTACGTAACTTTTTTGAATATAATGGCCTCAGAAGAGAAGTGACCTGATCCTTAGAACCAACAGCTCCACTTTTTTATGGAGCACTCAACAGCTACAAAAATTTGAAGCGGAGGAAAATAAGAGAACATTCTTGTGACAATATGCTTCAATGTCCTTACTGTTCTATAAATTTCTCCTTTGCCTAATATCCAGTTACTGTTATGAGCAGAATATCCAACACTGTACTGTCATTTGGTGTCATTTTATATTGGAAATGAAATTGAAAGCATGAGGACATTGCAGATTTTAAATTTGCAAGGTAGCTGAACTAAAGTTTGTAATTCTGGCTTGGAGTTAGAATTGATTCAGTAGCTGGTCTGGGCTTTGTCAACCAGGCTGTGCAACCAAACTTTCTTTGCTTGCCTCTATTTTTGCAGTGTGCATACATCATCTATATTAAGATTTGCAAATTCTTCTGTGTATCCTTCAACATCTTCATCTTTTCTGTTGTTGGACTTGATGGAGAAGCATTTAAGTTTTGGTGCTTTCTTCACTGCTGCTTACTAACCTGTTACATCTTTATTCCTTCTTGGACTACGGCCGTGCTTTTCTACAATTGCCTCAGAAATGTTTTTATTTAACGCTCCCATTCAAGGAAAGTTGATATAGTTTCTGTAAAAATTTCCTGTAGAAAATCATTTGTTTTGATCTCATGAATGGGCTTGTCTTTGTATGATGGAATGCATGACTAATTTTATCTCTGTCTCTGCTATTACTGCACAGTTTGCAACGATTTAGATTGACCTTTCAAATGGTAACTATACCTGTGGCTCGCCAGGTTTTCATTTCAACCCCAATGAGTTGAGATAAGACCTTGCCACTACAGTACTACAATCTCACTACCAATCTGGTTTGTGAAGCCTTGACTGGTATATGTTGTTGACTTACTGAACCTGTAAAAATATCTTTAAGTAATCTGTTTTTGTTAAATCTTGATTGGGTAGATGTTATTGGCTCCTGCCAAAATCTCTTTAAGCAGTCTGATTCGCTGAGTCTTGATTTGTTAAGTGTTATTGGCTTCCGGAACCTAAGCAATACCTTAATTCTTGTTCTTCTTGCATGAGATCAGAGCTTTGAGAAGCCTCATGTTGAGTTTACTTTCTGCAGCCATAGAAGGGACACGAAAAACTTCAAAGTTGGCACTGGTATGGAGTCTAGGTGGCATGCAGTCTCACAGCAAAGATACGACCTCTTTGCAACAATCGAATGTTCTGCCTTACCTTGTCCCATGGAAGAGAACGACATACTGGAGATCTATCAAACATGATAGTGCAGTTCCAAAGAGCCCATTTTCGCTGATGAGGTCCATTAGATTTGTATTAAGATGCTTCTTTTTGTTTATTCATATGTTAATTTTATCTTCTTTTTTGTTTGTTTGTATTGTTGAGATAATCCTGATGCAGTATGCATGTATTGGGGATATTTCTTTGCTTTTTGTAGGAAATTAAAATTATCACAGAAGAGAGATGCATTATACACAAGATCAAAAAATGGATTTTCTTTACGAAAATCCAGGGTACTAAGTATTGGTGGGTCTAATCTGAAGTGGTCAAAGTCTATCGAGGCACGCTCGAAAAAGGCTAATGAGGTCAGTAATCTAAGCCATCTTATCATTTTTGAGTTATGTGCTGACGTGCGTATGGAATTTGTTGCATTATACAAAATGTTTTCAGTTGTGATGGGGTATATTTCTACTTGCTAAATATGTACGTGCTTGTGAACATACTTGCTCCCATACTTGCCAAATGCCTCCCCTTGTGGTTGTTTCTTTAAGAATTAGATGGTGTGTGTTCAGAAATTCAGAATTACGTGTGAAGGTAGTAAACAACTATTAGAACTCTGGATTCAGCACAACAAGCAAGTCATTTACAAACCAGAAACCGTGTTTTGAATCCCTACTTTCCTATTGTGTGTCATAAATAGAGCATCAAAAGGAGCAGGAAATGGAATTCATGAATAAGTCATAGTGGTGAATTGATTAGAAGGGGAAAAAAAAAAGATTTGGGTTGTATATAATTAGCAGTGGTAGACTGGTAGTGAAATGCAAGCAGTGGTGAGTTGGATCCTGGAAGTAGAGGTATGGTGCCATGGAAAGATCAGATTGTGGTGTGGTGATTATGATTTTTTTTTTCAGAGTACGAATACTAATGGATGTGGTGGCATGTTGCATTTTCACTACTAAAACAAACACTAGCAATGGTGTTCAACAGTGCACTTGCTAGTTTTCATTTCCAACAGAAATACTTGGGAGTTTTTATAGTTGACTGTTAGTTAACCAAGATTGAGACTGTCCCAGGAATAAATAACAATGCATGCAGAAGTGGCTTATGTGAAATATGTGCATGAATTAAGGTTGCTTGGTATGACACTTGTATCAACAATGGCCTTGTGGCTTGTCCTGGTTTTATTTTCAGAGCCCTTTGTTGATCTTATGCAAAGCTATATCAATAATAGCCGTGCAGGCTGAATGGCCAACCTGGTCTTGCCTTTACATACTAAAGGATTGAGTTCTTTTGTTGGTTTATATTGCTGTATGGATTCTCCTTCTGTTGCTGCAGCATGCTTTGGGCTGAACCCAGTTCATTGTTATATGATTGTTTGGGATGACAGGAAGCTGGAGTTAACAATCTATCCTGTTTAGTTCGTCCATTATTTCCTACACTTATTGTTCTACTGGCAGTGTTTTGCTGAATCCTTACGGAAATACAAAAAAAAAAATTCAGTAAAATACCCCTGGGAATTAAATTCCAATCAGATCTAATTAGATCTGAATGCTTGCCTCAATGTCTTGTTATTTGTCTCAAAAGAAAAAAGTTGCTATTCTTCAACATTGTGATTTACATTTTTATACAGTACTACAATTTAAGTCTCAAGTTTTCACTGTTGATTGAATTTTGTCTATTAAAGAGCAGCTATTGGCTTCCTTGCATGTTATATTTGTATCAGTTTTTGTTTTTGGATTTACCTGTCAGTATGTTTTGTATATGAATTGACATTCTTATTCTGGACTGTAGGAAGCTACACTTGCAGTTGCTGCAGTAGAGAGGGAGAAAAGGGAACAGATGGTTGCTGGTTGTTTTTCTGTCAATGCAATAGATAGAAGTTGCACCTATCGTAAATCATCACAAGGTACTGACATGCTATCATCTGAAGCGATTAGCAATATGCAACTACCGGAGAGATCTGATGTGGGCAACAGCCTTATTGTTTTAATTTGTAAAATAACAAGGCATTGGTGTCACATGTGTTTACTTCTCTATCAGCTATCTGTTTTGTTGGCTTCTTCTCAAGGATAAGTGAAATGTACTTCTGTCTGCAGGAGAGCGCATTTTCCGTATTGGCTGCTTTCGTTATAAAATGGATGTGTCTAAAAGGACATTACTGAGGATACCGGGTAATTTATTTGGCCATTTTTACTTCTTCGATGTGCTAATCCTTTACTTCAGTACTTGATCATAAGATCGTGCTTGAGTGAGAGGAAATGACCTTTTGTTGTTGGGTCTGTGTATCTATTACTCGAGTTTGTTATCTTTTAAAACCTAAGTTGGTCTGGGAGACCCATGCTAGGAGGAGTTATTGGGCTGAAACATCAGCTCATTGTCCAGAGCGTTGATCTGTTAAGTAAAATCCAACTGGAAGAGATGGTCTTATGTCACCGAAATAGATACCTACCGCTGACTTCTGGCATTTTATCAGATGCTGAGCACCAGAGCAAACCTTTCTATTGGAAGCTCTTAAATGTCTTACAGTCATTTTTAAAATTTAATTGTCACGTATTCACTTCAAATGATTTTGAATTTTTAGAATGTATTAGTCTCATATATAGATTTTGAATTTAAAAAAATCAGACCCACTCCTATGAAACCCCATTTATTTTTATTATTTTGAAGGTCGATGAAAAATCTACTAAATCTATTGTATTTGGCATCATGATATGTTATTATGGAAAGTCTTTCAATTGTTTAGTATCATTGTATACGAGCCTAATCCATAAATGTGTAAAATCAATGTAATAAAATGATTCAATGCTTAAAACAATTTTAAGTAGTATGTTCAACATCCAAACCATTCTAAAATGGATCTTGATTATAGACATCATGATGTATTTTTAGCTAAAATACATCATTCATAATTAGTTAGATTTTTTTTAATTTTTTCTTCATAAACATGTTTTTCTAAGTGTGCTTTTACCATTTTACAATACTTTTACATATTTATTTTTGATTTTTTTTAAAAATTAACTTTTTGAGGGTTTGAAAATGACTTGAATGCCCCTCAAATTGATTTTTTTAAAACATTGAAAATAAATTTGTAATAGTATTGTAAAACGGCAAAACTTGATATATGAATTAAATACACAAGGTGTATTTGGAAAGTGATAAAACTTTTGGATGAAAATTTTTTAGTATAAAAGTTTTCAAAATGGAAGAAATGATGTGATGTGATAGGGGTAATGATAAGGAGTAAAAAAATAAAGTTGAAATAGATAGGTTAGTTATATAGATAGTCGTGTAGAGATGATGGAAAAGTTGGATAATTGTATAGGAAGATGTGGAGAAATAATTAAAAAATAGGGTAGTTGTGGAGAGTGAAAAGTTTTGGTTTGAAAAGTTTTGGATGTAAACAAACACACCCTTAGTAAAACATGTTTATGAAGAGAATGAAAAAATTTAACTAATTGTAAAAATAAATAAGTGATGTATTTTAGCCTAAAATACATCATGATGTATAAATTGTGACTGCTTGTAACATATCACTACTATGTAGATAAATAATTCTGTAAATTATTATTACATTCTAACATACATGTGAATGGGTTTTGAGCATTTTCCCAAATTTATACATGAATATATTTATGTTTGAGCAACCGTGGCCCATGCGTATATTTGATTTTGATAAAGATTGGTCTTTTAGCTGAACAAATGATGTTAAATAGAATGAATGAATTAGATTTTGTACCAATCATCAATATCTTAAAAATGAAGGGGATTACACGAAATCACTTCTATGTAACTTGGTTGCATAGAAGTGGAGCCCTTAGACGCTAGAGTATAGTGTGTAGGCCAATTTACTATTTTAGACTCTTCGTGAGAATTATCTGTTAAAACTAGTTTTGCTAATTTATCAAATGTGGTTTCTCAAATATTATGCTCAACTTAATTTTTCCCCTGAATTTCGAAAATTTTTGTTGTATTTATATTGTTCAGATATTAATGCGCTTTCCTGTACATAATGCATACATTTGCATTTGGTCAGCAATATGGTACCTTTGGTTAATGATGCACTCATTTTCTGTACTATTGCAGATGAGAAATCATCATGCTCTATGGATGCTAACTCTGGAAAGGAATCCAAGATTTCTTTTATTCCAAGGAGATTACTGATTGGAAATGATGAGTATGCAAGCATTTTGATATTACTTGTTCCTGATTTTAGTCTGCATCTGCTTTGTATACATCAATTACTTCAAGTTACTATGTTTTTTGTTGCCTGATAATTTTTTTTGGAGGCTGCCAGCCATAAATTCTTTATCTTCATACCGACAATGGACAGGTATGTACGGATTGGAAATGGTAATCAGCTTGTTCGAGATCCCAAAAGACTGACCCGGTTGTTGGCTAGTGAGAAGATTCGATGGAGTTTGCATAATGCTCGTTTACGATTAGCAAGAAAGAAACAGTTCTGCCAGTTTTTTATGCGATTTGGGAAGTGCAGAAAGGATGATGGGAAGTGCCCATACATCCATGATCCTGATAAGGTGGCTATCTGCACAAAATTTCTGAAGGGTCTATGTGCTGATGCTAAGTGCAAACTAACTCATAAGGTGCAGCTTCGTTTCTATTATTTAATGCTCATAAAACCTACAATTTAGCCAGATTTTGTTATTTCCTTTCTTTTCTATGCTGTCTGTCTAACACTTACAGCGCTGCAAATACAGGTCATTCCGGAGAGAATGCAGGATTGCTCTTATTTCCTGCAAGGTGACTGGGTCTTGCTCTCATTGCTTGTACATTTATTGGGTTTATTTGTTTGAAATGCCTATTAATCAATGAAAATGTTCATATAATGTTTTTTTGACAGGATTATGCACCAATGAGAGTTGTCCATATCGGCATGTAAATGTAAATCCTTGTGCTTCTGTTTGTGATGGGTTCCTTCGAGGCTATTGTGCCAATGGAAATGAGGTATGCATAAGGAATTTCACATTTCATATAGTTATTGCATCCCTTCTGGGGAAATTCTGGGACAATCTCTATTTTCATGTAGCTTATGATATTTTTTAATATATTTGTTCATACAAATGCTGTCTACTTCAAGATCTCTTTGGCAGTACACTTGGAACACATCTTCATTTTTTATTTCGTGCAGTGTTTCACCATCATAGTACATCTCTCTGGTATCACATCATCATCAATTTTTTTTTTTGGGGGATTTCCACAAACAGTATCTTAGAAACTATATCC
Source organism: Annona squamosa (assembly GCA_035584095.1). Classification (NCBI taxonomy): domain Eukaryota; kingdom Viridiplantae; phylum Streptophyta; class Magnoliopsida; order Magnoliales; family Annonaceae; genus Annona; species Annona squamosa. Next base: position 68,864,499 of record JAXCLR010000001.1, read on the forward strand.
TACAGGATATCTCTTCTTGTAATATGCCGGCCTACAACGAGTAAGTTTTATCTACATGTCATAATTCAGACAATGTAGGGTGTAAATGGTGATTTGCGTTCCATCCTTTTATGTTCCTGTGGCTGCATGTCATACTTCAGATAATTTAGATTGGAGCACAATGCATATCGGACTTCATATTCAAGGATTAAAACCCTTTGCTTTGCAAAATTTTTGACAGGACATTTGATATTTTCGCTTCAATTCGGTTGAATACCAGGTTGAAGAGGCATGAATTTCATCAGTAATTTATCAATAGATTAGGACTGATATCTCTTCAATTGTTGCAGTTTTGAATGATTTTCATCATATGTTTGGTTCATACTAGTTGATTGTTTTTTTAAGCTTGAACTGTCATATTAATGTCATAAATCCTTCATAATTTAGATTAATAAAAATATTTTCACATTTGATTGTTATATATTGATCATGATATCCATGGCGGCAATGTTTACATTAGACTGATGCAAGTGATTCTAGCCATGCAATGTTCAACATTAGACAGATGCAAGTGATTCTAGCCACTCAGTGTTCAACATTAGTCTGAGTCAAGTGGTTCTAGCCATCAACTAGTTCGTGGTTATATGTGAAATTAGCTGAAGCTTAACTCTCTTCAGTTATCCATTGCAAGGCACACAGCTTGTTTACATCCCCAAAATTTAACATTTAAGTCCCCTTACAACATTGTGTTTCTGTCCTCCCATGGTCACACAACATTGCATGAAATTTCAGGTAAATGTAACATTTTTCATTTGTGAAGAAATAAAGAGCAAAATTTGTCTTAAAAAAAGGAAATAAAGAGCAAAATAAAGAAGAATAGGGTAGTGGAAATTATGGGCAGATGGTGATGATTGGTCGTGCAAGAGTGGCATTGAAATTGCTATATGAAATGCAGGAGAATTTAAGCTGAAGGTGTAGAGATAATACAACTTTTCCTAATTTACATACACACAACAACACTTTTTTCATCCTACTGCACATCCCATACAACATCTCTCCCATTCCTGAACTGGGCCATCGATCAATTTTCCTTCCCATGACAGAGGACAAGGTGATATATTAAGAGGTAGTGGGGTGAAGATGTGAAAAGTTGTTGTTCCTAACATACAGCAACGCTTTTTTCAGGTTATCCTGCACATTCCAGTCAACATCCCATCCCATTCCTGAACAGCTGGATCTCAATTTTCCTTCTTGTGACAGATGACAAGGTGATATATTCACAGGAAGTGGGGTGAAGAGAACTTAGGAGAGCAGAGAGGGTTTTATTTTTGTTATAGGTTTTCTCCTTACACTTCTTTGTGAGAAGAATAACAGGTGTAGCAGTTGCTGGAGTTTAGAGAAAAGCTGTACATATAGAGGATTTGCTCACTGGGTGGGTGCAGCTAGGCTATGTTTTCTCACAAAAATAGAGGGCTGATTCTGATTGGAGTGGGGTGTGCGTCTGTCATTTGGGGATTTTCTTTTAAGCTCTAATGGTTTGGTGGTACAATGATTCATATGGTCGGGATGGTTTAATAACCTAACTGGATGATTTAGGGTGTCGTTTAGAGAACTTTTGGGAATTAGGGCTTTATGGAAAAAGAAACGAGTGCTAAATTTTTAGAACAATAATGGAAGAAGAAACTCTAAATATCTGATATCACTTCTCGGTTCAGGTGTCACACTTGCAGGAATCACGCCCCACAATCCAGTCTCTGGAAAGACATTCTTATTTAGTTCTTGCAATCTATTTATGAGTGAAAAAAATTAAATGCTATACTAACCTAATAAGCAATCAAATTGTTTTATATTAAAACTTAATGAGCTTTATTTCATGCTTCGAAAGTCATTGCGAAAAGAATAGCAAATTAACTGAGAAAAATTATTGCTAGGAACTAAAATACAGACCACCTAATAAATCTGTAAATTAAGAGAACTATGTCCATACTAACTCCCATGTGGGCCCCATATCGCCATGATGATGCCAAATTATCAAAGGACCGGATTTGCTAACTAATGCAACAAGCACCCCTCCACATTTGCAGCAAGGTGTAGATTCCAAGATTATTTGTTTTGTTAATGGATCTTAGAAAATATTTGAAGACTATGGAATATGTGTGCATACATCGACTATGGGCATTTTTTATGCTTGTCACTTGACTATGAATACTGACATTTGCAAGTCAATATTTTATGACTTCTGCAGGAAACATTTCTCTGGGGGACAGTAATTCTCTTATACGCATGGCTAAGCATTGTGAAAATCTTTTTCCTTACGGTGTTTTTGGGAAGTGATAAAACTTTTGATGTAAAAATTTTTAAAATGCAAAAAGATGATGTGATATGATAAGGGTAATGATGAAAAGTAAAGATAATAAAGTTAAGATAAATAGGTTAGATGTATTGGGAGTTGTATAGAAATGGCTGAAAATTAGGGCGGTTGTATAGGACAAAATATAAAAAAGAAAGATTTAAAATTGGATATTTATAGAGAGTGAAAAGTTTTAGTTTGAAAGGTTTTATGGGTTACCAAACACCCCCTTAATTTTTAAAAGCTATTTCTTCCTTCTATTTATTTCTTTTCTTTGACTTTTTTATGTGCTGTGTCACAATAAACACGTTTTTCCAACGTTCATAACTGACATGAATGAGCTTGAGCATAGCCGAACTTTCTGTTTATGGCTTCTTTCTCAACTTTTAAAGCTATTTTTTCCCTTTATTTCTTTTGAAACTGATAATCATGTTCTGCTTTTTACCTGCAGTGTCGTAAGAAACACAGTTATGTTTGTCCATTGTTCAAAGCGAATGGGATGTGTCCTCAAGGTTCTGCATGCAAGCTTCATCATCCAAAAATTGGAAATAAATGCAAGAAGCGTAAACGAGCAAAGAAACAAAAGAATGGCAGTGGTCGTTACTTTGGCTCTCCTGTGCCAACATCGATTTGTCTGTCTGAGAAAGTTGCTTCTGGGGAATATGGTATGGAACAGGATGGAGATGTTTTCTTTTTTGATGGACGCTATGCAGACTACATAAGCCTTGACGCCAGTGATGTGGAATCCAAAGAAACTAATACTCCCACAGGTACAACAATGTCCTGTGGTGGCGATTCTTCAGATTTACATCCAGATAATCTTGATATGCTCATGAAACCTGTTCGTATTATGAATGAGAATGTATAATGAGGACCTCTACTGATTCCATGAATCCAAAGAAACTAATACTCCACCAGTACAAGCCACAAAAGAAGTTTCAATGCACCAGTTGCTGCATTTTATGAGTCCTTATGGAAGTCTAAAATGAAATCCCAGTCCACTTGTGTTTGTGCTTCTGATAATTTTTGGCATTTCACAGTATCCAGATTATCTTGACTGGGTTCACCAGATTTATTGGTACTGAAAATGAAGCTTATTCATCGTGAGCTCATCTCTTGGGGCCCATGGAGTTGTGTGCAATGTTTTGGTGTTGCAATACTGAGCGAGGATTTGGGGGGAATGTCTCGCCTATGCTCTCATTTGCTCGAATTTTCCCCTAGAAGATTTGTTGAGATGAAGAGTTGATTTCAACAAGATGATCATGACATTGTTTTTCTCTTGAATGAGGGTCGCACTAAACATTGACATTTTTTTTTCTCTTGAATGAGGGTTGCACTAAACGTTTTTCTGGAGCACACTAGCAGGTTGGTGGATTTTTATGAGTTTAGCGTTGAATTTGACTGTGAATAAAATATAGGTATTCCGTGTGCTGTATCCTAAAAAGGAGGATTGAAAGGAACTACCCGCTGCATCCATTATATTTTTTTTCATAGAATTTCATGACTATTGAGTTCGTTTAGCAAGTTCAACCTGCTCATTTGACCTTATATCGTGGACAACAATGCATCAATCAGCATCCTTGGTGAGCTCATACAAGCTACAGTAATAATTGGCAGTAAAGATTGAAGAGTAAGTCCCTATATTGGATACCTGATGTGTTCTTCAATGAAATGAAATGATATTCTCAAGATTTTTGTGCTTGTGAAAAATATTGAGCTTTGTCATGATCCGGAATTCAGCCTGAGAATCTTGATTTTGCACATCTGTCTTCTGAATTCTGATGCGTCTCCTGCTATCAGCATGCTTAGAGGTAATGCAAACTTTGTGATTTGCTGCTGTTAACTTTCCATACTGAGTTATTCCTTGGATCCAAAATGAGGCTGGGATGGCTTTTCACCTTTCTCCACTTGTGAAAATTATAGATGTACAAGGGCGGGGTAAATCATTGCAACTACATGACCTTTTATGGTGTTCACTGGATTTCGCTTAGTAGATGAGAATGCATATGAAAGGCATAACTTCTGCACTCAGCAAGTTAATTGGTCCTATGGAGTGATATGCAACCAGCGCAAATTTTGGTGCTACAGATGCCAAATGGGAAAAGTATGTTGAAGATTTGCAGTGGCCAGCTACCAAAGAACGTCACGTGCTCACTTAACCTTATGCTAAGCATGAGAATGTGTATACTGATAAGAAACTCTTGGAATTTCTGCTGAAATGATGATATTGATATTCTTGAAAAGAAATTTTGTTATTAGAATGCAGAATGTAGCTTCACTGAAGCTGCAGAATCTTTTGGTTTTATGGATGTCAATGGGAAGATGCATGTTTTGTAATGAAGAAAGATGGAAATAATTATTACTTCTCATGTCTATTTATGAAGAGATTTGGAATGATCCAGGTTATTCTGCAAGCACAAATTCTTTGTTTTTCTACAGCCAGATGATCTTGATGCACTCATCACTCTTGTATATACACTCAGAAAAGTTAGCACGCTGAGAGAGTAAATGTAGATCTCACTCCATTAGGATTCAAGACTGCCTCATATAGTGATTGAGAAAGGCTCGGGATGAATATTTCTTCTGCTTGTGGTATACAGTGGATTTAAGATTTATTGTGCTTTCTCGGAGATCATGACACACTGCTGAATCTAGCAATATTGAGAATGCATTATGATAAACACCTCTTGAAATCGGCAAATGAAGGATCGAAAGTGGGGCATATAATCAATCCAGAGTATGCAGATGTGAAGGATTCAACTTGCTGATGCAGAATTCAGACTAGGTCACAATTGGCTCTGACCCCTGCTCCTACTCACTGGCAAAGGTAGTTTATGTTGGTTCAAGGGGTGCTGGATGTTGTTATAGGGAAAGGATAACAATAGTACAACTTGTATTTTTTATTTACGGAACCAATCTAAAGGTGCCAATAACTTCCTAAAGAATCGGTTGGTTTGAGGGCCTAATGGATTAATTTGAAGGTCTAAAACTTTCATTTTTTTAAAAAAATGCATGTTCAGTTAACAATGTAGTTATTATTCATCAAAAAAAAGGAGAAAATAAATGTAGTTATTAGGTGGAAGTTTTGTGGCCTGCCAAAACGTTCATCAATGTAATATTTGGATCTCTTAAACTAGGCCCTTATACCAGCTGATTTCTCAGAGGAATTGTGGTTCCTTTAGATAGGTTTATTTTATTTATTTGAACCGATGAGGCTTGTTGTATTTGTGAGACGGCCAATGACATCCAACTGCTGATCTGTGTGCAAGAAAAATTTGTATAGTGTGTACAAATCATTTTGTGCGAGAATTGTAATGTTAACTTAGGCTCTGTTTGGGATTGTGTTGGCTGTTTCGTTTTTGCTTAAAAGAAAATGGATGAGCATTTCTAATAGAAGCGAGATTTTGGAGCTTCCGTATTAAGTGCTTCTGATCTGTATTTTTATATAAAAATAGCAATAAGCATATGTATAAGCTATATGTTATCCAAACATGTATTCAATTTATCCCGTTTTGGGAATGGATAACTGCGTAGGCGCCCCTTAAATGCAATGCCAAATGGGCTTTTAGGCTTACTTTAGCCCCATCCAGAAGCACTGTTTCAGAAGTGCTTCAAAATGCCTGTTTGGATAAATAAGCAATTTGCAGGGAATCCCACAATCAAACTGCCTTGTAACTAGTTATCAAGAAAAACTAAGAAGGCCTTGGAGCTTGGAAGTGCCAGTAGGGGAAGTTTCCAAGCAAATGGAAACTGCTTTTCCACAAACGTGATTTTACTGGCAGTGCGGTTAGCATACTTCCCGGCGAAAACGAAGCCTTATGCACGAGGGCTTACGGGGAGGCTTATAAGTTAGATTCTGCCATTAATACTTTTTTGCCTGACGAATTTAACTATTCAAAAATCTAAGTAGGTCATATTAAAAAGCAATAAATCACCGAGGGTGTTTTGAGGGTGTTTTAATGCATCTAATGTATTGAAATTTCGAAGTTTTATTATTTTTAAAAATGTGTATATACATATTTTTCATTTGTAAAAATAAGGGAGTTCTAGTCCTTTTTAAATGATTGAGGTACCTGCATTTTTTAGTAATAAAAAAAATGCTTGCATCTTCAAAAAAAAAAGAAAAACTTGATTTGTAAATTAAATATACTTAGATTAAGAGTCTTATAAAAAAAATCGAAAAAAATAAAAATAGAATTTGCATCAGGATTCATTGAAGCAAACCCCATAAAAGACGTGGTTCTACTATTTTTCTTTCATTGCGATACGTCTGAATTTTCACTTAAAAGTACTTTTTGTATTTATGGCGAGTGTATGGAAACAAAAAAGATTATTGGTTTTGATCCGATTGAAATGTTGCGGCCGTGTAATTCGGCTTTTGTCTTTTGATTGACATACATCTACTGAATGCAAATGTACTAAACCGCGAAATTTCCAAAGAAATCTCGACTACAAAACTAATTACTAAAAAGAGTGAACTTATCTTTTTTGACGATATTCTGTCACCATTAAGTAGAATTTACACATCCTTTTTGTGACATTCACCTGCCTACACGAACCGTTACATCTAGCCTTTATTCCCATGGCCTTCCCCGCGTCAAACAAATGATCGTGATTAGTGGAAAAAATGAGAAGTAACAGGGGAAAAAGGAAACAATATTATATAGCATAGGGTGCCAATTAGAAATATAACATAAAGAAAAAACACAAGGAATTATTCGACATAGAAGTAAGAACGGTAAATACAGTATTCTATATTTGTTTATGATGCGGAAAATAACATATACTAAAAACTATTTGGTATTATATATATTTTTAAATTTAATGTTGAGATTATTGATCATGTGCTTATCGAATAGAATGGTTAAGTTAATTTTGATGATTAACAAATAATTGAAATATCATTAAAAATGATCTAACACATTTTTCTAAGTGTTCTCAGATGTTTT
>JAXCLR010000001.1:68877837-68888294 GCA_035584095.1 Annona squamosa
GAATTGTCTCAGGACTTTGAATGTAATATGAATTGAGATATGTTGTAAATATACTCCAATAAAAAAAAAAAAAAAAAAAAACTTTTCGAATTCACTATTTACACCCCGACAAACTTAATTTTGCAAATAACCACCCATTTAAGTAAGTCATTTGCAAAATATCCCCACAATGATTTTTTTTCCACTTTGCAAATTTGTTACGGAAAATTTCATTTTATAGTTATTTTTAAATATCAAAATTATGTGAAATGAACTCAACAAAGAAAATTTAAAATTTAATTCATTTTGTGACCTTCTGTAAATAAAAATGTAGCCTTGCTAAGCCCATTTGTGGATTGCAAAATCAAATAGTTATGGTGAGGTAAATGCAACATTTGTAAACTCAGGTATGGTTTGATTGATTATTTTCTCAGGCATCGTTCTTATATATTGTGCATATACTTGACACAGGCATCTGCAGATAATGGAGGCCACAAAGAATCCTGGTCTAATGGAAAAACTTCTTACTTTAAAACAGAACTTACAAAAATTTTGAACAGGCCATATAAGCGACAGGAACATAAAGATCTATTGAAAGAAGCAACTGAGTGTAAAGCATTGCATAGCCAGAGACATCTGCGGACAACAGACAAATCATATCCAACAACAAGAGAGAGCATGTGTTATCTTGATTATTACCCTGGTAAGGAGGACAAAATGCATTTTATTTTCTTAGTTTACTTTCAATTTCTTGTCAGTGAAAGGGTCACCAAAACTACAGAAGTTTTTATCAAATGAGTGAATCTTGAAGGCTCAGTATTCTTCTGTTTTGCCCTTTTTACCCCATTCTGGTTTCTTTCTTACGTTTTGAAACTTTCATACACATGGGAATGATTCTGAACACGTGGTTCTCCACAAAATGGAATTATTCACTTGGTGATCTCTACTTTTTTGATAAATAACATTTATTGACAATGAGCAAGAAAACCAACAAAATTCTTCTGTAACATTTCAGAAATAAGTGCCTCTATTGACCGATCACTTGATTTTTCTTTCTTGTTTTTTTCTTTGTAGCAAGTTCATCGGATTGAGACCTATGTTATTTCATGTGTCTTCTTGACCAATCCACCTTATTGGTTGTTTGTGGCAATTCACCAACATTGCAATAGAGGATTTCTTATTTTAGTTCATTTCTTGAGGGTTGATGCAAATTTCATCTTCTTTCCTTAATTACATCTCGAGGAAGGGGCTGGGATATTAGATAGACAACATCCAAGTGCTTGCGCCCTGTCACAGTGAGAGGGAGGATGATTTTGGCTGATGGCATATAGATGCCAGGATACACTTCATTCTTGTGACGTCACTGTTATAATTTGCTTTCGTGATCTCTAATTGTTTTCTGTTCAACTAATTCATACAATTTCTGCAGTTCATCTAATACTAGTTTTATTTTTTCTTTTAAAAAAAAAAATTGCCTCTGGCTACTGAAGACCTGGCAGCACAAATCCACTCTGCTGATAAATATGAAGCTTTGACATTGTTACGTGGTTTCTTCTTCTGGTTGAAGGTGATCTTCTCCTTTCAAAAGGCACATGTACTTGATTCTGTATACTACTTCCACTTTGTTCTTTTCAATGGAAACTTTTATGTCAATGCAAATGATATTTTATTATCACAGTCATGAATTAAAGTTAAAGTCACTGCTGTTTCTTGGATGATGTCCTTATATAATCATGATCATTGCTTTACATTTCCACATATTGTTATGACTCTCTGATTTGAACTTTGGAGTCTAGGTTGCTTGAATTTTTTCTTCTCCTGGTAACATCTAATTCTTATGACGACGACGTGTGTTTTTTGTGAATTGGAAGTAAAATTATGTTGGCCCTTCATGAAGAGTATTTATTTATCTTTCTCAAGCCTTGACAAACTCAAAAACAAATAAGCAAAGGAAAACAAAAGTCACTGTTCTACAAAAAGTTTTGGAAAGTATGGCGCCTAGACTCAACATGCAGTTCCTGTAAAGATCTCTATTCCAGCCATAAGCCATTCAGGTTGTGGTCTTGAGGCTTTCCTGAATAATGTCTTCTTCATTTGGCCACAGAGGAGTTTGCATGGTTTATTGCTGAGAGGCATTCTTATCATGTGTTTGATTATGTTATTGTTGAATTGTGTGCAGTTTTTATCTCATGAAGGAGCATTCATGCCATGGACAAAAACTCCATCTCGTGATCTTGGAACATTTCCAAGTGATTCCAATGACATGACACCGATTCAGATTTCATGATGCTAGAATTCAGGGAGACATGGTAAACATGTTGCTGCTGTACTATTTCTTGGCCCTCGTATTTGTAGCCATTATTTACCCAGAGATGATTCCTCTCTACATCATTTGCCATCAAACTGGAAAATGGGAAGCCATTAAAAAAAATGGCTTTTGGAGGAGAGATTGGCATGGCAAGCTATAGTTGCTATATGCTGATCATATTTGTAGTCCTTAAGGTACATTTTCGGCCTACTTGTTTTTGAAGATGACTCGTGGCTTGCCCATGCTGAAGTTGAGCACCTGTGCATTCATATTGTACTTGATTTCACCATCATACAACATTTTGCGGATGTAGTGCTCTATGTCGGATCCAATCAATCGGAGGGTGTACTCGGTCAGCGGTGCTCCCTGTTGATACACGTTCCAGTATGCCAGTTAGAGCAGCAACACCAAAATGGTTTATTTTAATAATTCATTCTTTTTGGGATCCTCCCCACAACAAAAACAAGGTGTTGAATGGGCGGCCATTTCTGTAGGCTTTTGTACGACGCAGGGACTCCATGATGGTTCTGGAATAACTACTCTTGATTTCCAGAGGGTGGCACGTTAGGTGATTAGCCTGTATGGGTTATGGGTTGGCCTATTCTAGTATGTGATGAAACAGAAGTTCCTGGTCTGTATGTTTTTTAATGCCTAAATTCTTCTTGGGCTCTGGTTCAATGCATCCGGCTCAATGCTCCCGGGCACATATACCTATTTATTTTTATTTTTTTTTCAAAATTTTTTTATGAACTTGTTAATCTAAGTGTATTTAACATGTGGATCAATTTTTACCAATTTTGAGGATTTTTAGATATTTATTTCGAATTTTTTAAAAATCAGTAGTATTTTAGTAATTTTAAATTACTAAAAATGCCACTAATTTTTAAAAAATCCGAAATAAATATTTAAAAATCTCCAAAAAGGGTAAAAATTTATACACATATTGAATACACTTACATTAACATTTCCGTAAAAAAATTTTCAAAAAAAAATAAAAAAAGGGTGAAGTACGCCCGAGAGCATTGAGGCCGGGTGCATTGAACGAGAGCCGATTCTTCTTCTTTTGCATCAGAATAATGAAGAGTGATTTTGTTAGCTCAGGCTAAGTAAATGCCCTACTTAGCCCACCTTAAAAACCTATTTACAACAATTTTTTTTTACTTGTTTCTTTAGTGCACTTGTTTATCTAATTGTATTTAACATATTGAATAAGTTTTACTATTTTTGAATATATTTATCTATTTTTTTGAGATTTTTAAACATCTATGTGTATATATGTATTTAAAATATTCTTATTTTTAAAAATCTTAAAAAATAGATACACATATCCAAAAATAGTAAAACTTGATTTATATATTAAATACACCTAGATAAACAAGTGTATGAAGAAAAAAGCAAAAAAAAGTTGATTTAAATAGGATTTTTGAGGTGTGCTAAGTGAGGTATTTATTTAGCCCGGGCTAATAGGATCATTCTTCCAGGATAATTGGTTTTTATTTTTATTATACTTTTTTTTGTAAAAGTTTACTTAATTTACAAGTAGGCTTTATCGTTTGGGTATGAAGAATATACCCTTTTGGGTAAAAAAATGTTGTGAAATGAACCTGACGTCAATGCGTACGAGGCAAATTGAAGGAGTAAAAATATTTTTTAATTCATTGGAAACTGCAGGCAATCCATTCTGTATTGAGCTTGTCTCACATCCTCGTATAGTTCATGGTTGAAATTGTTTCGAAAATGGCAGGGTCAGGGTTTGTTTTGCAGCATTTTGAAACCCGATAAGGGGTATTTTGCAAACATCCAAACAGTCGGTTCTAATCTGCAATCAAGCGAAGAAGAATAATAATACCTCGTAGTGGTCGACGAGCTCCTGGAAGTAGGCGTAGACCTTGTTGCACGTCTCCGGCGTCCACACGAACTCGTTGGTTGGATCGAGGATGAGAGTCAGCTTGTCCATCTGAGTCTGATCAAAGGCGTTGGTGATGGGGTCGATGTACGCAGCGTAGATTCTGACATGGCGTGTGACGCTGCTCAGCCATTGTCCACCATAGTCCCTAAACATGTTCTTGCTCTTCGCCATCGGTTGCTGTGGCTGTGACACTGGCGGTTGCTTCCCTGCATTTGCTTGTTGCTGCGGTGGCGGCAGGTTCTGTGTCTGTTGCTGCTGCTGCTCAACTTCTTGTTGTTGAGCCATTACGGTGCATATCTTTATACGACGGCTTGGAACCATTTTCTTTCTTCCAACCCATCCCAGCATGGAAAAGCTTGCCGAGGCAGTGGCCATGGCTGTCCGAAGCCTCTATCGAGTTGGGTTGTGAACTTTGCTCTGGCCCCTTATCATCATTGCTTTGCTTGGAAGAGGTTGGTTGTCCACACAAACGTGCTATTGTGTGGCAAGGCGCACGTATGATGGGCCAGCATGGGAAGTCTCCTGTTTTGTGGGCGAGTGCATGTAGGTAGGCAATTCCGGATAAGGTTTGTTTCTGAGGCCGAACTCCAAAGCCCCAGAAGGTCCTTCTATAAAGTTCTGGGTGTATGTAGTAAAACTCGAGCTTCGACAAAGAGGTTATAGTAAAATTTCCTAGGGTGAGTTGTGTTTTTATACAGCGAATATTGAGTTTTTTTTTAAAAAAAAATTTCCTAATGATATTTTCTAGTTAAGGATATGGTTTACATAAATCCAAGCCAGTCATTGTTTTTATCGATAATTAATTAATATAAAAAATACCTTCATCTACCTACACCCACCAAGGCATCCGATCAAGGTGATATATTAACTAAAGAAATTTAAAAAAATGTGTCGCTTGGATTTATTTGAAACCCTTAATAGTAGATTACACACTAGAAAACGGTTTCCAAATTTCCTTGTAATTTCTTTTGCAGTGATTATGTGAATTCGAGTTACAGACTCCAAAAACCCTTCCCTCCATAGCAAATTATTTACTAATTCGTTACCACAGCAAGGAACAAGATCACAACACTCAGATGCCACACATGACTCTCCTCAATCTTCGAAAATGGGCCCATGAATAGAACCAAAATAAAAGGTAAGAAGACGCCTTGTCGTCAAGGAGGGCCACAGTTCTTCGAGCAACCTCTCATCCAAGACGGTTAAATAGTCAACGAAAAATCAAATGCTTGTAAAGGACTATACAAAGATATGCAGGTCTCACAAGGGGGGACGGTCAATCGAAACTCCCAGACCGGCTCCATCTTCCCTGCAAGTAATCCACCCATGATTTGTTCGTTGTTAAATAGCTGAGACTCGGCTCCGTGCTGCTAACAGAAAGAGAATCATCTTCCACATCAAGCAAGGCAAGGTTGAGATGGGACTGGATGTCGGCAGGACATGCGTCATCATCCAATGTATCAGACTCCTCTGAAGTGCTAACCTGTAATCTTGCCCATTTGGTTACTTCATCATCCCCTTGGAGAAGCTTCAAGGTCTGTCACCAAAGGTGAAGCACAACCACCTTAGGATTAGAATCAAGCAGAAATATCTCTATTTTGCCATGCATTTTTATTTAATAATCAAGAAAAGATGCTATCGTTGGCATTGCATCCAGAAGCACCCTGAAAAATAGACACTCATGGCACAGAAACGAATCAACAATGCAGACAATGACTTACAACGCCCATTCGAGGCCGAAATCTGGGTGTCTGTCTGAGACAGAGGGAAGCAGCTAGAATAATCTTCTCCATTTGATTATTGTCATAATTATCACCCAAGCTGGGATCCAGCAGCCGTGTTGCTTTACTGCTTTGTAGAATTGGCTTTGCCTAGGATAAATGAATCTGGTGATCAATACGGATCTATTGCCTGAAATGGTATAAAATTCAGCAATAAAAATTTAAGGAAAACCTACCCACATAACCAGGCTCTCTTGGCCTTTTGGATACTCATTACTGATGGGCCTCCTCCCTGTAAGAAGCTCAAGGAGTACTACACCAAAAGCATACACATCAATCTTTTCATTCACTTTCCCATACATGAAATATTCAGGGGCCAGATATCTGGAAGCATGTTTAACATGAAGTGAGCCAACTCAATATTTAAAAGCACAGGTACCCATGCATTGACCTAAACAAATATTAAGACTGAAATTTGAAATAGGAACAAACCCAAATGTTCCAGCAACATCACTATATGTTATGTGCGAGGAAGACGTAGAAGCCAATGAAGCAAGTCCAAAATCAGCCAACTGAAGCAAGAATCAAAAAGATTACATGTAAGAAATCTGAAGAGGTGCTTAATGCGCATATAAGAGAGATCCTTGATTTTTCTAAGGAAATACAAACCCGAGGCTCCAAGTCATTAGATAGAAGGATGTTTGATGACTTTACATCCCTATGAATCACAGGCTGGCTACTACCAGAATGCAAATGATCCAGAGCCTCTGCAATGCCAACAGCCACCTTATATCTCTCACTCCAACTGAGTACCCTCTGGTTTTTCTTGCCTAATTAACAATAAACACATCACAACATAAGAGGATATCAATCGGGATACTGAATCTAACAAAAACCACTTTGATTGACGACTAAAGGAAAAATATATATATATATGCCCACTGATGGATATTTAGTGGATGCTGGGGCCTTTTTGCATCTACCAAAAGGCAGGAAGGATGGGCAAAAGTCTCCCATCAATGAGCTACATCTAATAAAAGGAGAGGATGATGAAAAAAAGTCCAAACGGTAATCAGTTGATAATTTTGTGCAGTAGCATTTTCTCCTATGGTAATCCAAAGAGGCCCAAACTTGCAGAATATCTCCATGTAAGAATGACAAACAACCTATCCAAAAAAAAAAGAAAAGAAAAAAGAATGAAATACCATGGAGGTTTTCATCTAAACTTCCCCGTGGCAAGAAATCATAGACCAAAAGGAGCTTCTCATCCTCAAAACAGAAACCAATCAAAGAGATGATGTTCTTGTGACTTAAGGAAGAGATGATCTCAATCTCCGACACAAACTCTTTCACTGCATCTGCTGATGCTTTCAAGATCTTTACAGCCAACTCTTTTCCATCAGGAAAACATCCCCTGTAAACTTGGCTGCTGCCTCCCTTCCCTATCAATTTGCCTGAAGATCAAAGGACAGTTAGTTAAGGAAAAGAAATGGAAATAGACTAGAAAATGTGAATGTTGGATTCAGAAAGGTCTTTAACAATGCTTCCATTTGGGAGCACTCCAGCAGTGGGAGTTGTAGACACTGTCAATAGGGCTGAACATATATGTGCTGCCCCCCAAATAATTATATCAGTCATAATCTCTCACAAGCAAATCACAGGAATTAAGAACAATTTCTTGGTTGAAATCCTTACAGCCAATATTTAAGAACAAGTAACAGATATGAAGGGAAATAGGGTGAACCTGAAGAGAAGTTGGATGTCGCAGACACAAGTTCCTGATAACTGAACAATTTGCAGGTTGATGAGTACCTCTCATGAAGGGACTCCAACTCCTTTGGCAAGCCCTTTGATCCATTTTCATCTGACGTCGAAGATGTAAGATTTCCAACAGGAACCATTGCCCCATTATACTGGGTATTTTTCTCCACCACTTCCACAGTTATAGGGTCCAATTTTGCTGGCTTTTGATCAGGATGAACCGCAGCAGCAGAATGTTGGGGTGGCAGCTTCATTGCCCATTGAACAACAGAGACCTGGTTAGCCTTTAACTGTCTGGAATTTTGCTTGTTGGGGAAGATTGACCTCCGAAGGAGGGCCCAACCGGGCCTCAACTCAGGCATTTCCTGTATCAGGAGGGAGATAGAGCTGGATGCTGCTTCTAGTGTCTGTCCAGGAACTAAAGCCAGAGAATTGTCACTGTTATCTTCCGCAGCTTCAGGGCAATAGGCCTGTTCTAAGGATGTTGAATTGGACGCACAGATAGAACATTTAGGACTGTCGGTATAATTACCGTCAGTAGTAGCTATTTCAGTGCAATCTGATTCTGCTACCGAACTTCGATGGTCTTCCCAATCATCGTTCTTTCCAATTTCACCTGCCGTTACATAAGGAACTTCCACGCTCTTGCCATTCACGGCTTTGGAATTCTTACTCCATGTCCTATGAATCGCACCAAAAAATCTGGTGTGCCGATGGCAATCTTCGTTTTTGTTTCCAGGATCTTCGGCAGTTTAAGGTGCGAAAATCATGAGCGAAGAGAATCAAAACTTCGATCCTAGTCGAACTTAAAAAACAGAAGACAACCAAAAATAGAAGAAATGCACAAAACCGACCTGGTGATGAAGAACTAGAAAGCGGTTCTCTCTGGAAAACAACCTTCCCATTGTTCACAGCCAAAATCCAGCAGTCCGGGGGCAGTTTTCTCGCGCAGTACTTGGCAACCGATGCCGAAGACCTGAAAATTCCAAACCCAAATTCCCATTTTTATCCCCCAAAATATAAAAATAGAGCCAGAGATTACAAATTGATTACAAGTTGACTGAAGAAGACTCACCGAATCCCACATTGGTTCTTCGCAACACCAACTATGACCTTTGTCGCCTCAAAGTTTTTCGCTTCATGGACCAATACCTTTCTCACCGATGAACCCCGACATATCTTTAACTTGAGATCGACCTGCAAAATTATCGCCAAAAAATGATTTTTTTCCTTTTTCTGGAGAGAGAGAGAGAGAGAGAGAGAGAGAGAGAGAGAGAGAGGACCTGTTTCAAGTTACAGAAGCCTTGGTAGACAGTGAGGATGGATTCAAAAGCCTTCACAAGAGAAAGAAGGGAAGCTTGTCCAGCACCTTCGCCTGCAATTCAATTCCCCTACATTTTCTTCCACTTCCACCCAAAACGACTAGAAAAAAAAGAAAAAAAAAAACACACAGATTGGAGAACGGCAGAAAAGAAAAGAGAGGAAACCTGAAGAAGAAGAAGAAGATGGAAGACAATGGACGGCCACGATATGATCACCGGGATGGGCCACTTTGACAAGTGACCACGTTAGCAATTCTTTGCTGGGAGTGTCCAATTTCACTCCCACTACCACCGTGTCCTTCCTCATCCCATCACCACCACCACCTCCTCCCCTTCCCAATTTCATTCTCTCCACCTCTCTTCCTCCTACACTAACGTGCTCTGTTTGCAGCTCTTCACGACTCTGAACTCCTTCCTCCTCTCAGCGCATTGAAGATTCCTCAACTTCTCGTATGCCTCCTCATTCCATTTTCAGGAGCATCCCAAAGCAGAAGAGAAGCGCGAATTCAGCGTCTTTTTTATTTTTATTTTTTTTACGGTCTCCGTTTCTTTCCGCCGTCTACTTTATTTCTTTCCTCGTTTACCGAGAAGGGGGAAAGCGAGGAGAAGATAGGAACGGATTCCCTTCCGTATTATTTACAAACTACAACGCGCGATCGTATAATCCTACGATTCTTCTCCTCTCTCGTCGTCTCGTTGATGCTCTGGATCTGCATGCTCCGCCACAAACGAACCGATGGACCCCTGTCTCTGAGTTTACTAAAATCAGAATCGTGCAATTATGAAGATGGGGATATGTTGACTTGAACGATCGGAATAGTTTAATAGTAGCAACTGCTGTTGCCGAAAATTCCGGTGCTCTCCCGAGCATGAGCCGTCGTGCTCCATCGAGCGTAGCAGTCGCCATCTGATTTCCGGAACGGTTTCCCCTGGGGCGAACGGGGCACGAATATCGGCGCCGCGGGTGGCTATCTTCCTTCTTCGGACACCCCACCCCAATGCATTACCTGAGTGATTGGTTGCCATCATAGGCAAGTGGGCCACACATTAGAAGTGAATTTTGGATCTTTTCATAGCTGTTTCAGATTTTTCTACTGGGCGTGTTTTTCTTTCTTCATTTTTTTTTTTTTTAACGGTGGGCCTTGCATGCAAATTTCCAACTTTTTAGAGTATGCTGCAATTCGACCGTCTACTATGAAGTACTTGTTTTTTCTTGAGTGGGGATGATAATTTAACCCCAACAATCATTTTTTCTTGCAAAATCGACTTAAAATTTTTTTTGAATTCGATGGAATACGCAATGTTTTTTTTTTTTTTTGGCGTATTTATGCCTTCAGTACTCCGATGTTGCATTAATGCCCTTTTAGAATCATATTAAATGACAAACAAAATCCTTTTATCGTCTTGACCAAGGTATATATTTTTAAGATAATAATTCTCTCCGAAGATAATCTTAC
>JAXCLR010000001.1:68890680-68911504 GCA_035584095.1 Annona squamosa
AGACTTTTAGATATTTTTTTTAGATTTTTAAAAATCAGTGGCATTTTCGGTAATTTAAAATTACGAAAAATGCCACTAATTTTTAAAAATCTAAAAAAAATATCTAAAAATCTCCAAAAATAGTAAAACTTGATACATATGTTAAATAAATTTATATTAACAGCTTCATGAAAAATTTTTTAAAAAAAATAAAAAAAAATAGGTGCAGTGCACCCGGGTGTATTGAGGCTGAACGCACCCGGGTGCACTGGATTGGTTCCCAAAGAAATGCTGTTGGGATATGACCCCATAACCAACTAATGGTAGATACGTAAACATTAAATTGGCAGCGAAGAATTTTATACGAAGCGAAATTGTTTTTAAAGGTTAATGATTATTTGTAAGTTCAAGACATTAATTGTATTTTAAAAAAATTTAACACAATGTCCGAATTTTGAAGAGGAAAAATATAAATCTTGCCACCAGATCATTTTTAAATGTACTTGTGTGTATTTTTAATTTTTAAAATTTTCTGTTCAGTTATTAATTTAAATATATTAAACATATGGATTACAAAAATTTTACTGATTTTAACAAATTTTAAAAATATTTATAAATCTCAAAAAAAGCAAAACTTAATACATATGTTAAATATATATATTAAAAGTTGTATAAAAAATTTTAAAAAATAAATTTTTATTTCTGATGCACCTAATGGGACGTTTGGTAACATCTCACCATGGGAATCATAGTTTTTCCATTGTATTTAATTTCCCAATACCAATTATTATTCTATCAATCACACTATTTTTTTTACTTTTATCTGTGCATTTCAATCATTTTCCCTACCAACTACATATAACAAACTTATTTATTCTAACTATATATCTATCATTTTCTATTAACCACACATTTCTCAAAAAATTCTCTTTTTTATTTTCCATTATTTACCACAATCACGTCATTTTACACATTACCACAACCCTGAGTAAAACGGGAGTCCCCGGCACCTGAGCTCTGGCCCACCGTCACCTTCACTAAAATCTGGTCGGCGGGAATGTTGCTGACACGCCATTCAAAATGGTTTTCGGGAAATGCAGCTCTCTCGGGAATTGTTTCTCTAGATACCCGCAGGAGATGGAAGATGGTGTAGGATAATAGTGCTTTATTCCTTCTTCCATTTCGACTTACGCATGTCCAATGCTAACTTAGCTCCTATCACAAAAAATTTCAGTCTCAATCCGTGATATTTCATTTAACGAGCGCCGCCCTCCACTGTAATCCTAATTCATTTTATATTTATAAACGGGTCGAGTTACAGGTAATCATAAATAAAAAAGATAAATTATCTAAAATGTAATCATCAATAGCAAAAGAAACTTGAAGATCAATTTTTCGTATATATTTTTAATTTATCAATAATTATGCAATGAGTTGCACAGGTTAATGGAGTTAAAAGTAAATGGATTACGAGTCAAGTTGAACAAGTTTAATTCATAACCAACTTAATTAGTTAAATAAATTAAATAAGTTAAATGAATGGATTAGCGGGTTGAGGAATCCCAACCCCAATAAGCTTCAAACCACGGTCAGTCAACCAGGTGATGGGTCTACCTTTGCCCTGTTACACTTTTTTTTTTTTTTTTTTTTTTTTTTTGCAAATTTGACACCGCACTCATTTGGTGGGGCACTTCGGAAGCTCTCAAGTAAACTTATTAATTAGCCTTCTTAAAGACGTAATTAACCACAAATAATAACCCAACAGGTAGCCATAAAACTGTTTGAAACGGTCAAACCGTGATCCGATTGTATGAACTGGTTGGCCCGACTCGATTAGTTTCTAAAAGAGAAACAAAAACCACACGCTAGAATTGGAGTATCGCATACGCACCTCACGCCTCTCTCTTCAACCCCCTCTATTCACGAAAACAGGAATCACACTCATGAAACATAGATCACGTTATAGCAATCACTCCAGTTCAAATCAAGAGCTTCTTTCAGGCAGTATCGTGAGCGTGAAGCGGCAGCTGAAACCATTATGGAAGAAGGAAGATGACTTTGCTTTTGGTACTCTAAGCGGTGCATACACATTTGTGCGCATACAACCACATTATTTGTGATTACACTGTTTAAAAATTTATTCAATTTTATGTGTTTGCAAAAAAGATTATCCATTTTCTATACATGTCGAACTTAAGTCATTCACAGAATCACAGATGGGGTTTCCCTTCCATATTAGCGTTATTTTACATATAAATTGCAAGCTTATATTGAAGTCTTCCATTAAAAAATTCTATTAATTTTTCTATATGTTTTAGTGGTTAGAATGACAGATTTTAAATTTAATATATAATCTTAAAAATAAATTTAAATTCATTAATACATACAAATTAATTTTTTGAATTTTTTATTACATAGAGACTATTGTTCCTTTCCAAACTGAAAATCAGGGTCATATTCTTGTACACACGATGTCAATTTCATTTAATGTTGATATTGCAAATTTAAATTAACTTATTTAGCTGTTAAATCAATTTAAATAAAATCATTTTCTTCACTAGTTCAACTTCGAAAACATTGATTAAAGGCATATTTAAAAAGTGATAAAATTTTTGATGAAAAATTTTTTGTATAAAAGTTTTTAAAATGTCAGAAAAAGATATGATATGATAGAGATAATGATAAAGAGTAAAACGGATAAAGTTAGAATAACTAAGTTAGATATTGAGTATTGTGTAAAAATAATTGAAAAATAGAATAATTATACAGAAAGAAGTGAATAAATAATTTTTAAAAAATAGTTGTGAAGAATAAAAAGTTTTAATTTTAAAAAATTTCATATTTTAACAAACTCCCCCCTAAGATTAAACTCTATAAGAAAATTAACATTTTATGTCATGCTTTTAGTGAAGTTTAATTTTTTCACAAAAAGTTCTATTTAACAACATAAATCATTATTATCACTAAAAATTAATTTTTAGCAATAATAAAATAATAAATGTTGCAAAAAGTGACCTTTTAGTAACAAAATTTGTCATTAAAAATATAACTTATAATAATTACTTGGATGATGGAAGTACTTGATGTGAGTTTGTGTAAAGATGTGTAGGGTGAGAGGTTAAAACATTTGTTTAGTTTGCCTTTTCTCTCAAGTTGTCCTCCCTCGACTATACGATCATTTAAGTGTATGTAAAAGAAAGCATGACTTTTAATGACGAATTCCAAAAAGCGTTATGAAAGCTTGTCTTAAAATTGATCATCTTGTCCATAAAATTTTTTTTTATCGTCTTTGGAAAAATTATTTTGTCAACTAACGAAAGTCTGACCAAGAACATCTAAAGTTCTAATGATCTTATTTTTTTCAAAAAAAAAGTTTTAGAACCTTGAGTTCAAATTAAAATTTAACATTTTATTTTCATAAAAATAGAAAATTTAAATGCTGGTAATCATTTTTAATTTAGTGAAAAAGTTTCTACATAGCTAAAAATTTATTTTATTGTCGTGAAATATGTATCGCAGCCAACATTCCTAGACCAGCCTGCGTGAGCTGAAATACTAAAGATTAAGTGGTTAGCATGTGTCAGTATTCCTCCTCCTGGGTAAATATCATTTTTATTCGACTTTCTAAACTAGTCTACCAGTCTTTTAACTTCTCTTTTTTATCATGCACGGGACACATGGAGACATTTATCATATAAAATGTGAAAATAGTTTGGTGTGTGTGTATATATATATGGGCTTTGCTTTTATGTTACATAGAAGTGGTCCCACGTTACCCTCTTAAATTTCAAGATATTAATATTTGATAGAAAATTCAATCCATTTATTATATTTAACATCGTTTTTTTTTTGCGAAGAGAGCAAGTTTCATATAAATCAAGTATGTGCATGCGCAATATTTGCTCAAAAATATGTATATTCATGTGTCAATTATGAAAAATACTTAGATCCATTCATACGTGTATTTGAATGTAATAATATTTTATAGGATCATTTATCCACATGCTATTGATATTTTAGATGGTTTAGATATTGGAAAAGACTACTTTAAAGTTGATATTTTAATACTAAACAATTTTATTACGTTGATTTTACACTTTTATAGATGAGACCCATATACAGTGAAATTAAAAAAAAAAGGTTTCTAGGATACTAGAAATGATGTTAAACACAATGAATAAAGTGAATTTTTCATCAACTATTAAAATTTTAAAAATGAAAAGTGTTATATAGAAAGAAAGTTTCATAGAAGCAAAACTGTGTGTGTGTATATATATATATATATATAAGAAATATTCAGTATAGTGGCATTGCACTATAATTACAGTGCAGCGTAGCTGAAATGGGCCCTATATGATGATCAAATCATAATCTACTCCACCAATTGTATTTAAAATCATGTATTCTATTACCGTACTAATTTTCATCGTAATCGGATATGTGTATGGTCTCTATATGAAAATGGTATAAATTCAACGTAATAAAATAGTTTAATATAAATGACAACTTTAAAGTGATTTTTTCAACATGTAAACCATTTGTTATAAAATTTATAAATGGATAAATGATTATATAAAATTTCATTGCATTTTAATATGTGTGGGACCCTCTTTTTGGGCAAATGTACCACTGTTCTGATACAATTGCGTTGCACTGAAACAGTCGTATATATATATATATATTGGGATGAAGGGTTCGGTAGTATAAATTAAATCAATAGTTATGTGGGTTATTCCAATAGAATTGTAATCCCGGCCATTATAACTAGAAGAAGTGATACTGTTAGCTCAGACAAAAATAATATTTTGTTTAGCCCACTTCAAAAAATTTATTTAAATATATATTTGTTTTTTTTTTCTTCATACATTTGTTTATCTAAATGAACAATTATGCATATATAACAGATTTCAAGGAATTTCAAGGTTTAGACTTAGAGCTGAGGTGGTGGATGATTTGATTAATTAGAAGAGAAGTCGGAAGAGAGGCTGGAATTTCGATTAAGACATTGTCAACATATATTTAACTAGAAAATTTATGTCTCCCATTTGCATATGCACCCTAGCTAGCTACTTTAATTAACTAGACCATTAAATCTTGAGTAATTTGCAGATGTGCTCATTTAGTTTGACGCTAATAGCTAATATACTAACCTTATTTCATGAATTGCATATTATCCTCATAAAATGTCATTAAAATTGCTTGCAAACTTATGTTAACAACTAACATTTAATTGTTGTTAAATAAAAAAATTAGAATTTGTCGATATAGTCACTTAGTTCGATGTTACTTACTAATATACCCATATTGTTTTACGAATTACATATTACTTATGCAAAGTTTTACCAAAATTACGTGCATACCCATGTTAAATGCTAATATGTTACCCCCAAGTAAACTCTTTCCACATGCACAACTGAGTATGTTATAAACCTTGAGATTCTAATATAGATTTAAGTATGGAAATCTCTATCATTATTCAAAATTTTAATTAAGAGTACCACTTGGGTTGGGTTGTACCAGGTTTGGGTTCACCCAAACCTAAATCCTAATATTAGAATTTGGGTTTGGACCGGGTTGATATTGGTTTTGATCTTGATTTTGAGTTTAAATTCGGGTCACTCTTAAATCGCTAAAAGTTGAAATTACCAATAAAGATAACAAATGTTTTAAACATTATTGCATTCGCATGTGAATACTTTACATGTGAATATATTTATATGACCTATGATAATTTTAGTTTTGATGAAAGTTAGCCTTTTAATTAAAAGATCATTCTAAATACAATGAATATAATGAATTTACACATAACAATCAGCATAAGAAAAAATAAATGAGATTAAATGAAATCACTATATAAAGTTTAATGAAAGGAAAACTTATATATCTCTTAATTAATTAGCATATATGTAATAATTTTAAAGAATTGGTATATTTATAATTATTTATAAATAAAGTTAATATCAAATCTAATATATTCAATTTTTATGGACAAATGTATATAATATTTAGGTTTTAGAATAAACATTTTACAGTTTAATTAGATTATGATTATATGGAATAACTTTTATCACAATTATAGTTGAAATACTTAAATGCATAAACGAATATAATTATTTTAATAAATTAAGAAGAATATTAAATTTGGACTGGGTTGAGCTGACCTTGTACCAAGTTGCAACCTTAATTTTAATGCACACATTAATAGTGTCTGATAACAAAGAGATGTCATGGGCATGCATGCAAATTTGGCAAAACTTTGTAGAGTAATATGCAATCTGCTAAAAAAAACACTAAACTTGTAGTTTTCTAGCACCTGTTGTCAAAAATCAATTTTCTTGTAGTGTAATCTTGCTTATCCTTGCTTAGAATTTTTATGTATGAAGAGTTGAAATAGTAGAATGTTAGGCTAACGAAATCTGCACCTTGGCCATGCATGGGTTGGGATTAATTTGTTTTCTCATCTAATTAATTTAACTAGCTAATGATCCCCAGCAGTCAGTTGCATGTGTATAAGACTACCATCCCGTTTACCCCTAACAACTATCATTTTAATTATTTTTTAAGGATAATTTGCATATATACCCACGTAGAATTGTATATTATCTCGAAATAATTTTTACAGAAATTGTAGATAACTCATGCAGGACCACGCGTATGGCTAGAAACTTTGAAAATAACAAAAACGACCTTATTGTACTGTCAGCATGCCACGCTCCAAACTCAAAGCGACTTCGGTGCTTTTCTTCTCGAAACTTTCTACAACAAATGGAAACCCAAGTGGGATTTGGGCTATCCCTATTCGCCCTTTTCTTCTCGGACTGTTACCCTCTTCGTCTTCCCCAATTACGGTGACAAATGCCGGCGGCAAAGCCGGCTCCAGCAACAAAATTATATCTAGCAAAAGAATCCACGTCAAATGCAGATCGACTTTGAGTCATACAACCGATGCGAGGTGTGCAATTACAACCTCCACAAGGACTGCGCCTTCGCCGCATCTCATGCCTCTTCTTTAAGAACTACGACTTCCATCTCTTTACCAAGGGTGCACTTCCAGGCCATGGAGACGACAGTGCTAAAATCTGTCATGCATGTGGGTCGGATGTCCAAGGCTTCTGCTACCACTAGATAGAGCACAAGCGAAAGCCACACCCGGATTGCGCCAGCCTGCCGCACTCGATTGGTAGCGACAAGGTCAGGCTAGAGCTGCCGCCCAAGTGAGCTCCAAGTGCCACAAGTTCGTGTGGAAGTAATGCCGGAAGGAGTTGAAGTCCTGGTTGTACGTCTCCATGTGCGGGGGATATTGCTTTCTGATGGATTTTTATAAAAATATATAAAACAATCTGATATTGAACACGTGGAATGGGATGAATTTCTACCACATGCAAGAGGAAGGCTGATTGCCTTTTTATAATGGTTTGAGTCGGTTAAGGTACATTTATATAGTCGTTTTTGCTGAAAATTTTCACCTACATCTTGCCGAAACTTTTGACTTTAAACTACTAAACTATCTAGACTCAGCAAATTTGTCATGAACCGACTTGAAGTCCACCTTTTTATATTGCCAACATCAACATTCTCATTCCATGTTGCTGCCAACATGCAGAGTTTATGCACCGACTTATCTATCCAGATTTTGCTGGATTAAATTTTTCAACACTTTCATGTCTCATGTGTGAAGGAGGCCATTTTGGCTAGTGGGAAAAGGTGATTTGGGAACGTTGATCATGAGCACGATGAGAGTGATGAAGATGGGGGAGTAGTTGTGGTATTGCTTCTATAGTAGAAAATATTTTCGCCCTTCTCTACCAATGTTTTTGCGTGGGCCATTACAGATATGCAATCAAGTCTAGGAATATTGTCTTACACGCGTACAATTTTTGGTCCTTTCTTGCAGAGTAGCAGGACGTGGCAAGCGTACATGATAACTTGAAGTGAAAGGTATTAATAAATAAATAAATAAAAATAATCTACGTCCGTTGATAATCTATCATCATGTGATCCACAGTGCAAAGCCCTTTTATGAGGGGCCAGAGCCGTATTAGTTTTCGGTGTGTTACATCATTTCCCAACCATTATGATCGGGACCAATATTCATCATATATACATGTTCCGCACAATTGATTGGCCAGTGAACCTTCTTTTTTGAAGGAAAAAGGAAAAAAAAAAAAATGTAGTTCCCCACCATTGGGGACCACCTAATAATTCTGACCAAGGCTGTATTTTATTAGTAGTCTTTCCTTTCCTTTTCTTTTTGCCTTTTACGTTTTACTTTTACCATCGTAAAGTAGGTCTTAATATTTTTGGTCAGTCATGATTTCATTTAATCTCATTGATTGATGATTGATAAGAAATTTACTCCACCTGTTATATTTAATATCTTTTATTCAGTAGAAGACTGAATTTCATCTAAGTTAAAAATGCGCATGGTCATATTTGCTTTAAAATATAATATGTGTATATTTATATAGATTATGAAAGTATTTAGTGATATTTATATATATTAGAATAAGATAATACTTTATAACATTATTTATTCAAACACTAATGATGTTTTAGATGATTTACGAGTTAAAAATATAATTATAAAATTAATATGTAATAATAAACCATTTCGTTGTGTCAATTTTACAAATTTGTAGATAAAACTCATAGACAATTATAATAAATAAGTAATAAGGTTTTCGTAATAATATAATGATGTTAAATATAGCAGATGAAATGGATTTCTCACCAATTTAGATATCAACGCTAGAAAATGAATGACACTGTATGGAAGTGTGAGCTCATAGAATCAAGATTATTTTTGGCAGTGGATCTAATTGAAAGGAAACATGCATTGCACACATCTTCTGTGCTTCTAAGCTTAATATTCCAGTAGAAATGGGCCTACAAGACGATCAGCGGATGGAAGTAATCGACAAAGCATAAAACCAAGAGCGAAAAACCAAAACATATGCTATCTAGCAATTTTTTTTTACTGTCCGCTTGTGTAAAAACTAAAAAGGTCTCATTTTCCGGTAGCGTGTAAAATGGTCTCACTTCTTGTATGGTCGCTCTTGAATCGCCCGATTGATTTATACAGACTACGGCAAAGAACCTTTTTTTTTTTAGAAAAAAAAAAACGCGTCCTCGTTCAGATCTTTCACCCTATAAAATTTAGTAATTTTATTTTTGAAACTAAACGGAATAAAATATTTAGTTCAAACCACACATTTGTAAAAATAAGAAAAAATATATGTTTCGAAATGGGGGATGGATCGTTGGAGCCTGAACAGGTGCACTCAAGAGCTATCAGCTTCGGTGCACTCAGGTACTTATTTTTTATTTTTTAAAATTTTTTATATACAACTTTTAGTTTTATTATATTTAATAAGTGTATTAAATTTTTCCATTTAAAATTTTTTTTTTAATCAGTGATATTTTAATAATAAAAAAAAAACGAACGAACGAACGAACGATCGATCGAAAGCATATTGCGTACCAATCTACTGTCCGCTTTCCACCGCATATTTTTCTCTTTGTAGACCAAACGTGTCAGCTTCATGTCTCCCGCATTCAAGTTTGATTCTCCAGTTGGGACTGTGCGCAGATGGGCCATGATCCGATCGGAGGTACAGACCAATTACAAACCTGAGATTTTCCAATCTCGTTGATATTTGTGTGGTGGACTCGCCTGATGTTTGCAATGTTAATGGTTCAACCAACCCGACTCCTCCATAAAAATAATAATAATAAACATTCCAAATTCCATTTATGACTTCTAGGATTGGCTGAATATTAATAAGGCACACCTTTTGACGCTTGCATTTCTTTCAATACGTATCCTCCGATTTTTCAGTCATTTACATTTTTTATATTCAATAATGGAATAAGATGAGCAAAGCGTTGTATGAGGTTCTCTATAAGATTCTTGATTACTAGAATTTTTTTTTTCCTTTTCTATCTTTCTTTGTATTTCGTATAATTTTATCATGCTTAATAATCTTATTTTTTAACATATGAAACTTCAAAGATCAATTTATCATGCAAATAATACCCAAAACAATTAATTCACAACTATGTAAAATTACAAAGTCTATTTTGCAAATATGCACCCCAATTACGGAGTGTAATTAAAGATTGACAAAATTGAATAAAATAACGAAAAAAATTCATTTGATAAGAAACCAATATTCAGAATCATTAATTTTGTGATAATGATGAACAAACTTATTTTTTCTGCGGACGGTCTGTTTCTCCTTCAAAGGCGAAAATTAGACACTTCAGTTCAATCCATAAAAATCTCCTTCTTAAATATAGAAGTCGCCATTTTCTCATGCATGCGTTTGAATTGGTACCGCTGTAATTCATCTAACCGGCAGCTGAGTTTCTGACTCGATTGATAATTTGACAGATGTTCCCAAAGTCTAGCACGCAAGCAGAATAATAATGAATACATTAATTTCAACTGCATTAAAGAAATCTATCACTTGGGAGTTGATATCTGATGTTTGATTTTTTTATTTTTCCGTTTTTCCAGTAACGTGGAGGCCCAGGATTTGGAAGTTTTAGCTTCAATTCCTTTCGGGGCAGCCGGCATGCATGCTGCCGATGCATTTCTTGTGGCTAGGTTCGCTGCCGGGTCACAGACAGTCTGCGTCATGAACAGTCAACGATCACTCTCACCTGGGAATCGGCACGCATGTGTTTTTTTTATTTTTATTTTTTTAAAAAAAAAGCTGAAAAGAAAAGAAAAGAGAAGAAAATAATTCCACATTGCATCCAATAACGCTACCTAACCACACCCATTTTCATGGACTTTATACAAATTAGGCCTTCTACATTTTTAATATTAGAAATTACTTTTTTAATTTATTTTGACAATGGAGTTGAAATCGTTGGGGGATCAAAGATCTTCGATGGTGGAGGGCAGCTGTGCATGAAATATTGCAAATACAGATAACCTTAAATCTTCAGATTTACATAATTTATAGCTTGTACTAATTTGTAATATGGTAGACTTCAAGTAACTTTACCAATAAAAAATTTTCCTTTGTTATTAGTCCCAAGCTCCGGATACAGATAAAAAATGAGAGTTAACCTATTAGATTGGCAGCTGGTGCTATACAAATTTCTGTCATAATTTTTTTCATGGATTTACAAATAACACTGTGAAGATAAGTGTTGCACGGGCTGAGGACACGGGCTTAGCTGTTCCACGTCTTCCGTTCGACTCTTCGTTAGGGTGAGTCTTGAACACTAGTATTTGGGAGCACTGTGTCTCCCTGACATTAAGATTTTAAGCGGTGTTTCTATAGAAAATAGATGAGAGTAGTGTATTTTTCTTGAAATTTTGTAAGACTATCTTCGTACTTGAATGTAATAAAAATTAAGATGATTGTAAATACATACATAAAAAAAGTAACATTCTAATTTGTAAATTGTAAGAAAGAGGTATAGGATGAGTGTTACATAAATGAGAATATTAAGATGAATAAGACATCAAAAATTAGAAATACGTATATATAAAACTAGTATTAAACAAATTGGAATATTAAGTTGAATAAGAAGTAAAATAAGAAATGATAAAATTAAAAATAAAGTAACATAAGATGATATAAAGAACAGGGTTAAGTTGGTTTGGGCATATTAAATGAAAGTCTAGAATGATACTAAGAGTTAAATGTATTCTAATAAAAATTAAGTAATAGGAAAATGTGAGAAAGACATAAGAACGTGAATCATTAAAGAAGATAAAAATCCGTTAGAAATTATTTAAAACACAATCCATGATCACGAAAAATAATAAAATTGGATACATGAAGTCAAGTTACATAGGTAAGAAACAGCTTATGGTGACGATGATGACGACAAAATGGAGGTTTTTGAAAGTGTAAAATTCCCACCGATACTTTTTCTTTTCTTTGTTAAAAGTTTCACAATACTGTCCTGTCCCATCCCCTCGATTTTCAAATGCTATGATAGACCGGGTAAAGTTATGGGAAGACGAAACATTCGGCCCTCTTTTCACATTCGACCGTCAGAATCTGAATTGATTAAAGCGTCTCTTGCCATTGGATCCTTCACTAGATAAATGATATCTTACCCACCTACCAAAAGCAGATCTCCACCGTCCATCTGCAGTCTAAAAAGCAAAGGCAAGATGGTCCGAGGTCAGAAGATTTATGAACATGGGGCCCACTCCGCTGCTTTCAACCCATAACAGAGAGATCTTGATGGTTCACGATTATGCATAGCCCAACCTTGGTTAATAAAAAAGAAATAGTTTTAAATTTTTTAAAAAAAATTTGAGTTAAGAAAATTAGAATAAGACTCACTTTTTTTGTATAATGAATGAAACTCACTTTGATAAGTGCCCAAAGTCTAAAAAATTTCTATTTTTATTAACTTCCAAAAATACTGTTGTTCCCTTTATGTTTGGCATACAAGAACATTTTGCGCAAATGTCTACCTCTGCTTATAAAATTATTGCACTTATATTTTGCTAAATATAGAAAAATGTATTTTATGCGTAACTGACGATTTTGTAACAAGTATAATGAATTTTATAAGTGGTTGGTAGTTTTAAAAAATATTTTTCAAGTATTTATAGTAAAAGGCAAATAATGTACAACGTGAATAACTCAAACATATGTTTCAATTTTAGCGATTAAAGTTTATAGGAAAAATTAAAACAAAAAGCCCTACGAAGCCATTAATAAATTTACGGATGAATTAATATGATTAAATCATTTTTTTTCATAATTCACCAGTTCATGTAAATTTTAACATAACTATAAACTAGAGAAGGCAGTTTATAATGAGGAATGATCTATTAGCACAAGCTACACAAATATCTAGCTTAGCCTATCTTAAAACTTATTTATAATTTTTTTTTTTACTTTTTTCTTCATATATTTGTTTATCTAGACGTATTTAATATATAATCCAAGTCTTACAATTTTTGAATATGTGCAAATATTTTTTAAAAAATTTTAAACGTCTATGTGTATATATGTATTTAAAATATTCTTGTCTTTAAAAATATCAAAAATATATATAGAGATATTCAAAATGATAAAACTCGGTTTATATGCTAAATATACTTAGATAAACAAGTGTATAAAGAAAAAAATTTTAAAATATTATAAATAGATTTTTAAGGTGGGCTAAGTAAGACATTTGCTTAGTTTGAGTTAACATGATCACTTCTTGTTTATAATTTATCAAACTGTAATAATTGAAACAAGTGAAAGTATTAAGAGTTAATCCCAAAAATAACACTATATTTAACAAATGCATTAAAGTTTCCCTTTAACTTATATGCCATGTATACTCACTAATTTAAAAGTAATAAATACACTAATTAAGTGTAGGTGACACCCATTCTGTGAACAACCGTCAGCTACGAATGACAACCACCTCTCTTGGCTAGGGGTGTTAACAGATCGAATTGGATAGGTTGGAGCCTAATTCTAATCCCAACCCATTTAAAATATCTTAACTCTAATCCGTTTATTAACTCATTTAAAAAACCTCAATCCTAACTCATTTAATAAATTGGTTAGTGGGTTGTTAACGGATTATATAGCAAATAATCTAAAAGTCTAAACTCTAGTAGACATTGATCTGGCAGGGAGAAACGAAAGGGTATTTTTGGCGTAGGGAAAATGAAAATAGGGCAGTACTGGAGAAATGAAATTATGGCAGCAGTAGAAAAATAAAAATTAGGTGACTAGAGGAAGACTTAGAGAGTGAAAATAACAAAAGGTTTACATGTATATATATATATATATAACTTTAATGAGTTAAGTGAACAAGTTATATAGGTTAAATAGGTTACTAAATAGATTGAAGAATTATAAAATCTCAACCCTAATTCATTTATTTAATTAAACGGTTAAATGTGTTGGCGAATCATAACTCATTTATTCAAAAATCTCAACCCAAACTCATTTATAAACTAGTTGGACGAGCCGGATGACAAGTTGACCATGACCATTAACACCCCTACGCTTGGCAATGAGAGGAGGTGGGAAAGTTACTTTTCCTCTTTTTTCTCTCCACATTTTTTTAAAAATTAATTTAAAATTTTAATTATTTAATTGTTCTATTTTTATATTTTCATCTCTATATTTTAGTTATATACAATTATTGTGTTTATTTCTATTTGACCTCTACCATTAGGTCCGTAGCACAACATTGTCGCAATTTTCGAAAATTGTCTAACCGCGTTTTCCACTTCGGTTCTACTTCGCCTGTTGGGGGAAGACTTTGCAGTTATCATCAGCTCCGTCGGGTTGGAGTTCGCGCCTACTCCTCTCTGGCTCAGAACTCAGAAGCTGAGGCCAACAATCACTTGACACGTGGTTAATGGTGACCTAAGCGGACACGTGGCACACCCGAAACACGCTCGGCCTGTGTCACCGTTTCCCTTGACTTCGCACTTCCCAGGCCCCACCAGTGGCGTGAGCCCAGCTCACCCAGTTGCCCAACTACGTGCGTGCCACGCTTGTACGTATGTGCCAGAGCCGGCTAAGAAAGAACCCTCTTTTCAGATTCAATCACATCCCCACGATCCGAGCAGATGAATCCAGCACCCAAAACAGAACTAAAAATCATCATTCTAATTTTTTTTTTTTAATATTTATATATGGATACCAAGTCAGTTAGCCCGGCGAACAAATTCATCCTTGGGAATAGATAAAACTTTTGGTAAAAAGTTTAAGAGAGTAAAAGTTGTCAAATGATGTGATATGATAGGAGTAATGATGAACAAATCAAAAATATAAAATTAAAATAGATAAGCTAGTTGTATAAATAATTATGTAGAAATGATTGAAAAGTAGAATAGTTGTACAGAAAAATGTGCAAAAATGATTAAAAATATAGTAGTTATGGAGATTGAAAAATTTTAACTTAACATTTTATTTTCATTGCCAAACACACCCTTTTTATAGAACTTTTGGCCCAAGGACACTTTTTACAATTTTATTTATTTATAGAGATATTCTTACCTTTTTTTTAGATTTAGTACTTAGTAGATGTATTTGCAATTTCATACAAAACTTATAAGAATAGATGCATCCTAGCACACACTGCTAAATTCTCCAAATGAGATCCCCCACCCCACGTGATTAGTCTCCTCGGGACCAACATCTCACGCAGGATACAGTTAAGCACTAGGGTAGCATATCATTAATAATAATAATAATAATAATAATAATGCACATTCGTGTCATTTTTGCCACACGATGTTATTGTTGTTCCTTGGTCAAATCACGTATTTCGATTGACAGATCGCTGATGGAAATTTTGCACATGGGCTGCAGTGCTCTTCCTCAAAATCCTGCTCATGTACTCTTTCTTAATATAGTTTTCTATGGCATGGCAGCCATTCCATAATACATGCTGGTCCTATGCCCATAAAACAAAAAGATTAGCTAAAACCCGTAGCATATCATTTAGTGTAGCCCCGTGGATTTAATATTGTTAAAAGGGATTGTCTTATATTCTTGTCATCTACCTTTCCTCATGTCACCAGTGACTCCTTTCTTTTTGGGGGCATCTGCAGAGCATCAACTAGCTCAGGATTAGCCCGAATTGTAGACCCATTAAACCGTGAAATTCTTAATTACAATCACTGCGCGATTCATGTTTTCAATGGAATTTTCATGGGTTGTCATAAAATTACTTGGGTGGGATTACCGTCTGTATTTTAGCTTGAAGCAGTAGGCTGATGGCGGTAGACCAGTACGCCCGGATCATTATGTCGGGCCACTGTTTAAAAAGCAATAGCATGAAAATCTCTCTAAAGCCACAAACAAAAATCCAAATGGGGACATAAAATCCGCCCCAACTGCAAACTTTATTGATTTCTTCGTGACTATGAGACGTGGCCCACCAAAATTAAGCAATCTTACCCAAATAAAATAAAATAGGCGAGTGGTGTTAGTTAGGGATGATGCCATACGTTCCACTCCTAACCATGGAAGCGACAAAGACGCCTCAGCAATGGCATGGCACATGTCCGATATTGGAAGGGAGTGGATAACATATTAACATTGTTGGTGAGCCAAAGGCCATACAACAGTCAACAACATCCTTTTTATAAATCTCTCAAAAAATATCACCACCTTTCTCATATTTTCATCAGGTGCCTGGAGGCGGCTTTAAACCTAGTGACAGAAAGCTGCTGCCTTGCCCTGGCCGACCCGGCCCGCACGCCCATTTGACCCAATCCAGCCCAGCCTAACTCAAGCCAGGCAGTGGAGCCTCATCAACATGTCAGTCCATCTTGTCCAGTCATCTCTGTTGCACGCTATCGTCCAACAAGATGAGAGTCATGCCATTCATGTCCATCTCATGTCATATTCCACCCACCACATCACTAGCCTATGCCTTAATGCCTACTACGACCTCGCACCAATAAGAGGCTTTTTCTTTTCTTTTCTTTTCTTTTTAACTGTCAAACCGAGAGCGAATGTGGTAGGTATCAAATTAGCTATTTGCGGATCCTTGGAAAGGGGTTTCCAATTACAACCATAGTGGGGAATCGCACCATCGCCAGGATGGAGCGGAACGAAGCTGCAATTTTCACCCTAAGCTGTTCAACAGAATAGGAAATTTCGAGGCATAGTCGTTGAATGAGAACTTCATTCCATAAATTACCATTAAAAAGAATGGAGAAAAATTACATTTGAGTTGCTCTTAATTTCATCCAATCAATGATGTTGCTGCTGTTGTTTTCTGTTGTTGTTGGTACAAGGCAGAGCTGAGATATTCACATGGCTGCTGCTTCTAGCTCTGCGGTGTCGCTGTATTTACTACACAGTCTGCTGGCTACTTGAATTTCTCACATGGTTGTTATTCCCCTTGAACCCCCAGCCATTCCTTGGGCGCAGCCATGGGGGGCATTTCCGGAATTCATTGTTATTCCACTTCTGCTGCCGGAAGAACCTCCTCCCCAAATTGTCTGACGTCCATCTCAACCTCCCAAGAATATGTGGGTTTTTATTTTCCACATTTGCCCCAATCTCTTGGCCACCCTCATTTAATGCAGCATCTACACTTTCCGCACCTATGTGGTCACCACTAGCCTGCTGCTCTCTGACTTCATGCATCAACCAACTATCATCCACAGCAGAAGGCTGTATAGATGGTAATTTTGTTTCTCCACGTGGATAGGGTGGCAGTGGTGGAAAAGGGTGAAAGGGTATGCCTGGTGCAACCAACCAATCTTCTCCTTGAGGCGTCCCTAGCTGTTGTACTGATGCCACAGGAATTCCAAACGACACAGGCAAATGAGGCAGAAATCTTGGTTGAGGATGTGCAAGAACTGCTTCACACGCATCACCAGACACAGGGAACTGAGCAGGTGAAAAGCTACATGTTCCAGAAGAGGGAGCAATGGTGGACACCTGATGGTTCTTGAATGGCAAAGAGAAACCTGGGGGTCGATCATCATTGATGGCAAGTTTTGTTGCTTCTTCATGTGATTCACCTGCTTGACTCGACACCTCAGCACACGTTTCCTGCTGTGATGTGCTAGCCTGAGTCTGGAAATTCAAGTTCATCTCGGCTGTTTGTTCCTTAATGTGCTGCTTAGGCTCTGGATTGCTGTTTATCTCCACAGGCTGATCCTGATCCCACCGGCTTTTTCTTCTCCGTTTCCTTTTCAATCCATCTGTTGGTGCATTCTCAGCAGAGGTTGCTGTGTTGCCTAGTAGAGTTAGGGGTAAACTTGCAGCCACAGGAATACTGTCATCAACTGGGACAGATGCAGGAATTGTTTGGCTAATGCAGTGAATTGCATCCGATTGCCTCAACCCTTGACCATGCCAGCGCTTGTGAGATGCTGTAAATCGATTGCAGTACCCATTTTGTGATTCCAGCCTGCAATCATCCCTCTCTGAGTAGTATTGTTTGATTGTTCGCGGTATCCATCTGTCTCTGAAGCTTCGTGCAATTTGGTGGACCTAGATGCACATGGAAAGGATAATTTAAACAAAGTAGGGAAAAGAAAATGACCTCAGGATGCAACAATGGAGAGTGCAGTTTTCATACCAAATATTAGAATGAAGACAAACCATGCCCCAAAAATTCATAAAAAAATGTCAGATGAACTCCCCATAGTGGCAGCAGATATTAGAAAACAAAAATAATCAATGATAGAAAAATCAGTGATGATATTTAGATGAACAGCCTATCATATAGAATTTCAAGAACTGTAAAAAACCCACCATGCAGAATAGGTCTCTTCCTCTAATCTTAATAAATACACCAGTGCCAGGAGAAAAGTGCTTGGCATCTTCAACAGTCTTATTCTTTCACAGTAGGATGCATACTGATAAAGTGTTGTAATTTACTGCTAGGAACTAGCTTTAAGCATACAAAATTGAAGGCCAAAAAAAAAAAAAGAGGGAAATAGCGAGAAATATTTGAATGTCATCACATATATCAAAGGAATCATTCTTTTTTTGTCCAACAAAATTGTGTCAACAGAAGAATTATAGAGTGAGAATAATTCTGCCCACTGATTGGCATGATGTCCATGGCAGTTGGACACAGATAAATAATTGCATAAGCACAAGCACAATAACAATACACAATAATTGCACATTAAGGACACTTTAAAGGATATCTTCCATCTTAACTTATCATCGTCTGCCTTAACTCAGAGAGACCACCAAGCATATGAACAAAAAAACCATAAGCAGAATATCCAGTGTGGCAAGAATAGAATACCCATAAACATGTCTTGGATTATGAGAAGTGAACTACTGTTCTGTTAGTCTTGTATATCCATAAACGTGTCCTAGATTTTGAGAAGTGAACTGTTCTGTTAGTCTTGTATATCCATAAACATGTCCTAGATCTTGAAAAGTGAACGACTGTTCTGTTA
This sequence comes from Annona squamosa, assembly GCA_035584095.1. Classification (NCBI taxonomy): domain Eukaryota; kingdom Viridiplantae; phylum Streptophyta; class Magnoliopsida; order Magnoliales; family Annonaceae; genus Annona; species Annona squamosa. Next base: position 68,909,543 of record JAXCLR010000001.1, read on the forward strand.
GTCCCGTATTCACCCAAGTGGCACGTCTCATGTCATGGACAACAATTAAGGTCCACTATACTATGGACACATAAGTTGACAACAAGAGTCACAGGAAGCAACAAAATATATTATGATGTAAAGGCTATACCAGGTACTAGCAAGCAAGGAATGACTAAAAATGAATGTTGTACAAAAAGTTGTGCAAATGTTTTTTTTTATATTTTTAAAAAAATTTCAAATCCAAACCACTTAAAATAAAAATTAACATGTATGTACTTATGACACCAAAAATCACTTTGACCGGAAACTCACATGTTATAATGTCTAACATCATCCGAAGGCGAACATGGAACTGTTAAAATTTGAAAATAAATATATAGTATAAAAAAGTTCTCAAATATTTGATTTTTAGCATCATAACTAAATACATGCATATATGAATATTATAAATGTTTTAGATATTAATAAATCTTATGGGAAATGAAAAAAAAAAACATCTGTAGAAAATCTATTATACGAATTTTTGTTTTTTAACCATTCCCCTTCCAAGTTAAAAAAAAAAAATCATGTTTATTTGAGTTCTGAAGCACAAGACTTGTGAAGACTAATACTCAAGGAAGGAGAGAATGCCCCAACAAAACTAACAGAAAATATTATTTGCATAAAACAATAACAAATAACACCTTGAACATGGAGCTAGGTTAATTACTTTTTTGTCACAAATAATAAACTTGACAGGTAGACACTTCAAAAATGGAAATAATTTACAATGAAAAAAACAGCATAATAGTTATGTAGAATAATTACCTGCACATCACTGTGCCTTGTTAGAGTAAGCATTGAATCCTTAAAGCTGCACAAAGTACCAATCCACGAACATGATTGTAGTCAGTTTATCACAAATGATATCAGACAAACCAGATATTCTAGATCAGCCAAGTGCAAGGGGACACTGTTTAGCATTCCATAAACTTCCATTCCACATGAGAAATAAAACAAATTAATGTCACTACTGTGGGAAAGAAATATGAATTGAAGGTCCTTTCACATAGATACATACCGAAGAACATTGAAAATGAAAGAGGCTGATCAATATACAGAAAACATGAGCAGAATTAATGCAGACCAACCAACAACAATCAACTAAATACACATGAGGATCACAAATTTGTCATCGCACTCTAAAGCCCTGGAGACAGACATTCTCCAAAATATTAGCTGCTTTATTCACAAAAACACACACACACACACACACACACATACACTCTGTTGAGATTTTAGGTACCAAAAGAAGAAAAGAACACCTCTGAAGGACCTGCTGCTTTTAAGTATTACCCGTTGTAATTTTCTTACATGGATGCCCCCACCAACTCCTTGAACTCAAATACACCAAATTTCTGTCTCGATGAGCATGGTCTTGCAGAACATGGCATTATTATTAACCCAAGCAGGCTACTCTTACTCCAATAGGAAAATCGATTAACATTTTCTCAACATTTTATTGATGATAACTCCTCCAGGTATGCTAACTCATGCTCACTCATAAATCCAAGAATCATGATCATACAAAATTAAGGCTCACTACATTGTAGGAATATCACAGACTCCTTCAGAATTAGATATCTATCTGAAGTTGTAGACTGACCAGACCATTCTCCATAATTTCATGATTCATGTATTATCTTCACAGTAATTTTACAATTATCCCATTTCAAAATAAGGATCATCAGGGATCTACGTAATAAGTTGGAAGGGTTAGCACCTTAAGCCGTTTTCATTACTGACTATTCAACAGGAAAGTGACTATTCCCAATCGAAACACAAAGATAGACACGAACTCCACAGACATGCTACATGAAGAATTCTGAAAATATAAAGGAAGAGATTGCACCTAAGACATGCTATCATCATCATCATCATAAGCCATTTCCCACCTATGTGGGGTCGGCTGCATGGATTCTGTTACGCCATTCCTGGCGA
>JAXCLR010000001.1:68915174-68938062 GCA_035584095.1 Annona squamosa
TATATAGTTCTTTAACCACCCAATGTTCTACTCTATAAGATTTTCCTTTTAATTTAATTGGAACTTGATGATCACATAAAATTCCAAAAGTACTCCTATATCTTAAATATCGAAAGTGATTGGTTCTTGTTACTACCTGGTCCAAAATCCTGATTGATCCTTCATCTAGGTGTTCACTATTATTAAAGTAAGCACTTATATGTTAACTTTTTGTTCGACCAATTTTAAAGCTCAAGCATCTGTTATAGTTCTCTCATCATGTTCACAATTTTGAAAGATCATCATTCACAAGTGATCATGCAAACATCGCACCTGAAGTCAAAAACTACTAAAAAATAATATATGACTTTCAGATAATTTTTGCGAGATTGGACTTCATTTTTTATTCATGAAAGAATGTTGGAGAATGTTTCTATTGTTTAGTTTCATATCTAGTCTATTTCAAAAACTAGTGATATAAAGTTGCTGTTAGAATCCTTGAGGGAGTTGTTCTAGATTTTCCACACCAAAGTGTGGGACACGGTAAATTACCAATAATGAACAGACAGACAGCTCCAAAAGCCATGTTTTATACAGCTTGATGTGCGTATTTCCAGGAAAAGCATCCATGTTTTATACAGCTCAGTGTCAGCATTTCCAGGAAAAGCAACAATATGAAGACCAGATGGGTGGGGCTTGCAAGTAGGGAAACCAGAAACAGAAGATTCACACAATACCAACAATGTGACTCTGTGCGTTATACTGTTTTCACTTCCCTAGTGTTCAGCCATCATTGATACCATAAATAAAAAGTTCAGAAAACAGAACTACACAATACCAACCTTAAGTAATTTTCTTAGTATCGGAGTTCTATTAAAATTCAACCTGCTCTGCTTCATTATGTTGTGTAGCATCTGTAAGCCTGAAACCCCAAACAAAAATGGCATCATTCAAATATGTATGATAGTTAATTGCCTCTCAGTTCAAGACAGAGGCTTGAGATACAAGACAAAGTAACAGAAACCAATTCAATACCATTTTTGTTCATTATATCAACCAAAACCATCCGCGATTTGGTCTTGAGTAATGCATCAAGAACCAAGGAGAGATCCCGTGTGCTGTGCAAGTCGAATAATATAAATTCCAACATTAGGACAAAGATGTGATGATATTCGTTGATCTTGTTAAGGCTGCAATAGAAACATCCCAAAGATGCCAGCCAGACTAAAATACAGAATAATAAGAGGCAAGAATAGAGAACCTATGAGATGCTTCTGTATGATCTCCTGATGCTGCAGTGACAAATAAAAGCTTCAAGTAGGCTTTTGTAGAATCCTATTCATAGACAACATAAATAAGAAACAAGCTCCGTCATTCAATATGGTGCAAACATAAATAAATAAATCAATCAATCAATCAATAATCTACTGCAAAATTTTATTGAGAATGCAAACAGTCTGAACACAAGGAAGTTGATGATCTACGGGACAATTTTGTAAGGATAAGAACACAGCTTGAACTAACAAATCATGTAATTAGAAGATAGAGTGACAGAGATTATTTAACAAACTAAACTTAATTTGCAGAAATACAGTATTTAATTCTTTTAAAAAATCAAAGAACTGAGCAGAAGAAAATTAGGATATTTATTCTTAACTTTAAAGATCTTATCAGCAATTACATGTGACAGTTAAGGCCAAACCAGTACTCTCCAAACACAAACACACACACACACACACACACAAAATGATTCAAGAGATGGACCAATAAGCAGGAAAGAGTAAAGCAAATGCCAATAATTTTCAGGAAATTTTGAACTCTGACATCAATTCTATCCCCTTTTTGATGACTTAGGTTAAGACCCAAATCACAGGATTGATAGAAAGCCCGCCTGCCATAGGTTATGAAACCTTTCAAAATTCACAGCATAGTTAATAGAATGGACCTTGGTGGAATCCACTTACTTTCCGCTTGCTTATTCCCCCCTCAGCATCTAGTAACTCATTGAGTTTTTGTTCAACTGCATGCACCAAAAAAGGATAAATTAGACAAGAACTACAGTCCGTGTAGGCATGAACTATTCATTTGTATTACGCACAAATTACCTCCGTCAAAATGGCTCCTACCAGTGCCATCTGCCAATCTTCTAGGCTTGTTTGTCATCGTCTGATCTGCATGACATTTACTCTTCTTTATTGTTTCAGAAGAACGAGATGATTTTGAAATCAGACACTTAGAAGTATCCGATTTCTTCTCAAATGCGCCGACTGCAGGAATGCTTTTATCTTCAACAGAAACAGCCAATGGAACAACATTTGCAATCTCTGAAGAAATATCATGTGATTGGACAGAAGATGGAGACTTGCTTTTTGATTCTTCAGTTTCAAAGATGTTTTGAGACTTTGGAGCAGAAGCTAAAAGCTCACTTGTACTGTCTTCCTCTCTTAAAGAATCCCCAAAATTTTCAAGAAGAGAGGATTTCATGGGGACATCTTCAATTTGCAAAGCCTTAGACTGTTGAGAATAGGGTGAGAATTTTGTCGTACTGTCTTGCTTCTGTGGCAAATCCTCAGGAAGCTGAATAGTAGGTGAGGACGTTCCTGGGAAATTTATCATGCCTGAAGAAATCTCTGCATGTCGCTTGTTTGCAACATCCAGAGAACTAGTACAAGGAATCATTTCATCCAAGTTATGATCACTGTCGCCATCATCACAGACCATTACAGGTTCAGGGAACTCATCATCTGAATCTTCTTGGACAATAATTTCTGAACTCTGAGGATCCCCACCAATATAACCTCGACATTCAGCAGAACCACAGACGCATTTTTTTGCAGCAGCTCCGAATACTCTTACATAGTTGTAATCAAATGTTACCTCTTCACCCTGCCATATTAACCTAAATATTCATATCACATAAAATACGCAGATTGACAAACAGCACAAATAATGTTTTTTTTTTTAAAAAAAAGAAGCATAACTTGACTCATGCTTATTTTCTTAACAAAACTGTTTTAGAAAATTGATGACAACAGAAACAAAATGGTACAACCACCACCAGACGATGTCAGAAAAAGCTGTGCATAGGGAAGTCCAATTAGAGATTAGTGTCTGCAGAAGTCTCTGGCTGTGGTGGGGGGACTGTCTGCAATAGGCATGCTGCTGTCTTCATCAAAACCTCATTGCAGCTATGCAGTTGTGCAAGCCAAGTCAAAAAAATTGATGACAACACGACTAATGTGATGCTTATTTTTAACAGGACTCGTTTTAGAAAAATGGTGATAGCAGAAACAATATGATACAATAACCACCAGATGATGTGAGAAAAATGCCGCGCATAGGGAAGTCCAATCAGAGAGTTGTGTCTGCAAAAGCATCTGGAAATAATTGGGGGAAAAAGAGGGGAAAAAAAACTGTATGTCTGCAACATGCATGCTACTGTCTGCATCAAAATCCCATTGCAGCTATGAGTTTGTGTGAGACAAGTCAATAAATTCAAGGGTTATCCATGAATTCCCTTTAAGTGACTAACAGTGACTGTACTTGTCACTTTTCCAGTATTTCAACATTTTCAAATTGAGAAACAAACACCACATTAAACCTAAACAGTGAAAGATGAAGAAATGACCCTATTTCTTTTGCAGTATCTCAGCTTAGAACCAAACACCACATAAAAATATGGACACTAAGAAATGGATGCAAGGGAAGAAATGGTAAAGGTTTAGACAAGTCTTAAATATGTTATTAGTGTAAGTTCAAATGAACAAGTAACATATAGCGACAACAGATTAGAAGGCAACAGACTGATAGGAAAGCATAGGAAAGAATACCTTCTTAATATCTCTGACTGCAAAGAGTCCGATGCAAACTTCTCCGTTTACCATCCACTACCCCAACAAAATATGGACAAAGTTAACACGTGAATTCAATGCAGAACAATGTATAAATTAACAATCTAAGGATAGGCAAAAACAATGACATGTTCATGAAGAATAAATCAATTTCTCTGAGATAGAAGCCTAAGGAGAAAAGATGCATAGTACATAACAATTGAAGCAAGTATTTGTCCAGATAGAGCAAGAAGCTGTCAAGTCTCATGTGTTGGCAAGTACAATGGAATCAAGGACTTCTCCAGAAACTGGATGGAATGGGTGAACCAGCTAACTAACAAACTGTGAACAGCATAAATCAAAAAGCGACAAGAACTTAGATGGTGGTATACATGCTTGGCACATTGGCATTGGCATCCAACCTGCAGAATTTGACGTCGTTTTTTTCCCCACACTCAAAATGTTCTCATATATAGGTAGAAAACATATTGGCTAACCGAGAGCATGGTCCCATACAACTAGGATGGCAGAACAGGATTCATGCAGCTGGCTCCAGAACATGCTCAGCCAGCAGATTCAATTAACACACTATAGACTGGTTTTGTAGAACATTGACAGGAACACAAGATATGACCATGGATAAATCAAAATCAAACAAATAAAGCAGAATCTTATAGCACAATGACAGAACAGGGGTTCAGCTGATCAATCAACAAGCAAAAGATTGATGGTGGTGACTAGATAACATAGAGATTTAAAACTGAGTAAATGAGAATACCACAATACAGGAGCTAAAATGGCTAGGAGCCTTAAGCATGGAGTAAAATAGCTGGAACCTTTAAGCATTGAGGACAAGGGGACACTTTAGAACCAAATCGCACTTAAAAAAGCAATTTGGGTCACACTCTAGGAGTGGATCGGCTCACGGGGATACCAGCAATATTAAGCATATAGGCAATAAAGAGTTTTTAGCAGCACAGAGGGTTCTACCTTTTCTGTCCGGCAATTTGGATCACAACTATGATTGATGAAGCGCCCCAAATTACCTTTGGCACACGCATCTATCACCTGCAAATTAAAAAATTCATGACAAAAAATAAATCAATTTACAGACAATACAAGAGAAATCTGTAGAAAACAGAAAAATGAAATTATCAATATCACAATTGCACTTCCTGATTGAGTTTCCTTATGAGAACATTAAACATTGAATATATCTTTTCAACACAATTACTACATACAACCAATGAACCCCATGAATTTTTCTTTTCTTTTCTTTTTTTTTTTTAAGCCAAGATAACTAAAATATCCAACAGCAATCTTCCGCTGGAGAAGCCTTTTTTTTTTTTTTATCATTTTTGTGAAATGAGAAACCCATTGTGTATTTTCATCGAGTTCTCAAATCCTCATTGAGAATGATACTAGTGGTCCATTTACCCTTTTAGAAGCATTAGAAATAGTTTAATTTAAGCAAAACATTGAAATGAGCTCATTCAGAAAGTACTATTGAAGTAATCAAAAATATTGGACCAAACAGATTCAACGGGCAACATAATGGCATAGTTGAAATCAAGACAAGCAATAGGAGGAGGGATGATCTGAACTTTTAGTTGCCTTCCTTACCACACATTGAAATGCAAAACCTTTACATCCTGAAAGAACATTTATAATCTCTATACTAAATAAAGAGACATCAACATTTCTTGTGTTAAGTTCCCATTATCTCTTTAGAAAACCATTCAATAGCATCCTGATAGAAGATCTATAATCATAATCCTCTAATTAGATGTCAGCGTCTTAAATAGATCATCTACATCGCAGGTGGATTGTACCACGTAAAACCTAGTCTAAGGCTACATGGTCATGAAATTAGCTTGTCACATGATCTCATATGCTAGGTAGCAAGATCTACAAGCTAGACGAAAATATTTAGGGGGCTAAATAGCTATACGTCGCCTTCACTACAATGAAAGAATTGGTTGATGTTCTCAATGTCTTCTATTTCATTGAACTTACTGAACATTTTCAGTACAATAAGATAAGCAACCTGATTTCATGTTGCTCTTATTTATCATGTTCATTCTCTTCATTTAGGTTACCCCACGAATGTCATGCACTACGTTTTCTTTATTAATTGTTCTAGCTTGCTGCCAATACTAACTAAAATGCCCTCTCCTACTAAAGGTATCTACCAAATTACAGATTTGTCTTAACAAATGTAAATATGCAAGCAACAAACTTAATTATTGGAATAAAACATAATAGCACTTCCTGAAGGTCAATATTTGGCAGATGATTCTTTAGATGAAACATTTTCTGAATAGATGAGTAAAGATTAAAATGCTCAGAAAACGTTAACTACTCCTCTTTCAACCACAAATTTTTTCAGTCCTATGACTCCACAAGAATCTTAAATACAAAAATACCATAGCATGTGAAATTTTCTCCATGGTGAAAGATTCAACAAATGACAGAAAAATTTTATCAATAGACATGAATGTTGAATCATGTACCTCACTACCATTCAATGTCATGAAGTAGAAATGCTTTTGGCCTCTAGCAGCATAGTCCCTTTGCCGTGCTTCATAAGTATGCAAATCAAGCACCTAGTTGGGAAAAAGAACAAGAAAAAAAATCAGAACACCCAGAACCAATATTTAATGTTCAACAGGCATCAGAGGACAATCAAAATGTAGATATTGGACCAATAGAAGTATCCAGACCCAAAGCTAAGAAGCATGCCTGATAAACAAAATTTATTGACACTGAACATAAAATAAACTACACGAATCAATTGAAGCGGTAGGAAACTTACCTCCCCAACATATTCGATCAAAAACACCCCCTTAGACACATTCTCCTGCAACTGGAGGCCATAACCCTTTTTACCACAGCGGATCCATTTAAATCTGGTATATTTGCGCTTCTGAAACTGAGAAATTTGGGAACAAATTATATCATTTACATACTTCAACAAGTAGGGACAGGAAGTAGCAGTAGGCCACTTACCTGCTGGTTTGAACAAAGATCCCCACATGGGCAGGTTCCTTTAACACATTCTATGTTAAGCATCCGGTTCAGGCATTCATCACCACAACCTGAACTGCCATCAGAAGGCGGTTTGCATTGGCAAACCATTACCTGGTTCAAATGGAAGCAAATATGATTATTGTTATTTACAATAACTCGGATATCCTAGTGCATAGATTATCTAGCAGGATCAAACTCTTCACATATCAAACTCTTCACATATCAAACCCATAGTTGTGAAAGACTGCAAAGTGCATGTAGATGCAAGGTAATGTCATGTGAGGTAGTTGTGGCTTGAGCAGATCTCAGCGCTGGAGGAGGTGCACACTGTCCAATCACAAGGCATGTACCCCGGTTGAAAAGTGTGAAATAAATAAGGAATTTCAGGGTTGTTTTATCATTTGAAAGGACCAAAAAGAAAAAAGGGAAAAAAAAAAAAAAAGCCACAGCGATCATGTGAAGAGGGGACAAACACAAGGAGGTCAACAGATGCTGTCATGGTTTCATCCCCATCAATTTACTTGGGGCTGCTTCTCTCTCATCAAAAGTTCGTTGTTCTTCCTCATTTTTGTTTACTTGCTTTTCTTTTTTTAAGTTTTTGTTGCTACTTGTGGATGCAAACCTTCTTCTTTCTTTTGTTGCCGCATCATGGGATGATGCTTTACAGTTGACAGAAATCTTTGTTAAAATTGGTATGTTATGATCAGTCATGAGAGATCTGCACTGTATGCTTCTTTAAAATGCAGTAAGTTGTGATGAACAATGGATGATTGTCAGACATCAACATTGTCATGCTAGCATGCTTTTTTTTTGGCATTTTTTCCTTTTGCCTACTTCCATGATGGGTGACCATTAGAATGTAAATGTATGGTAATATCATGCTGGTATGAAAATTCTATGTTTGATTATTAGGATGATTCGTAGAATTTTTGGGCTATGTGCTTTGCTTTGATAAAAAATATGTTGATGCTATTAGTGATGACTTGTCCATAATTTAGAATGCTTAATGGATAACTTGTCACTTTGAATACATGATTAAAATGCTTTACTTATTTCCTTTTTGAGCTTTGAACCTGTTGAATTATATTCACAATTGAATGTAAATATCAAAATTGGAGGTGGCTTTTACCCTTAATGATCATGAATTATCAGGCTTTTTAGTAGGGTGGCAACTCATGCTTGTACAAGTTGTACCTTTTTTTTTTTTTGCATGGATATGTGAGCTTAAGCAAGATCTTTTTGCTATCCAAATTTTACGTTTTTATTTTTTTTATTTTTGAAATTTAAAAATAAAAATGTAAAGTTTGGACAGTTAAAAGGTCTTACATGGGCCCACATGTTTATAAAAAAAAAATAAAAAAGGGTCCAGCTTGTGCAAGTATGGAGAAGGAACCCTTTCTAGTATTTGGAAAATAATAATCATTTTATTTTTATAAATTTCAGGTGCTAATTGTTATGAATTTTATACAGGGTGTGTTTGGAAAGTGATAGAATTTTTGTTGAAAAGTTTTTTATGTAAAAGTTTTCAAATGAGAGAAAATAATGTGATGTGACAGGGGTAATTATGAGGAATAAAGAAAATAAAGTTAAAATAAATAGGTTGGTTGTATGAATAATTTGGTAGAAATGAATGAAAAGTGGGGTAGTTTGTATAGGAAAGTGTGAAGAAATAATTCAAAAATAAGATAGTTGTAGAGATTGAAAAGTTTCATTTTTTTAACAAATATGGCCATAATGTGCACCGTACTTCACTCAGATATGCTGCACCTGCACCAATGTGCCTTACAGCTAGGCCCCAACGGAACTATGTGCCATCACCAATGATAAAATCAGCAATCTTATAATGCAGAAAAGATTGAATGCTTTGCATCAATTTCACACGGTTAATTAGTTCAAACCTCATCAATGGTCTGACTTTTGCAACTACGGTGCAGAAATATATTGCTCTTGATAAGTGTCCAAGTTGCCTGCTGGGAAGCTGTCAAGTTTGTCAAATCACAGGAGGAATTAAAAAATATCCAGTGGAAGTGAAGAAAAATTATAGATTTTGAAACTGATATGATAGGTAATGACACGAACTGTGTGCACCTCCTAATTGCTTGCATTCAGATCCTCTTGAAAGTGGGTATGCACTACAGGAATCTTCCTCGCAAGAAGCATCTGAGATTTCTAACTCTGCATTAATCTCTGCATTTGTTTTCTCTTGAGGAATCAAGCAATTGGCAAATGCCTCATCCGAGTTGTCTTTGCATGTCCTTTGAAACATAAATCATTGAGAAAGAGAACAATTATCAATGAAAACCCTCAGAACATCAAGACATCTAACACTTCGTTTTTCTTAAAAAAAAAAAAAAAAAATACAACAAGCAAAAAGCATCTGCACCCCTCATGTGCTTTTCATTTGAACAGCATGGGCAAAAAATTCCATGAGATGGGACATTTATGGAGATGGTTCCTTAGAAAAAAGGAAAAGAAAAAAGACAAGCAAGAAATGATCAATAAATACTTCCCATTACATCACTGGGCTGTGCTGGTAATAACATGAAAGCCCAAGGCCACAAAATAAGAATGAATCATGGACAATGAGTTAGATGTATAAGCTTTTCAATGTTTCATTCAAGAAAGGGAGCAGATTAGAACTGTCTTTACCTATCTCATGTTTGATAGTGGGATTCTGCAATTTTGTCGTGTTACTGAGTCTGTTTATTCTTTTTTTCATTTTACTTCTTTTCCTTTATTAGTGCATGTCATTGCTGCATTCCATCAATTTCCTTGTATTTATTTATTTCCTCCATAATGCATTTTTTTCTCAGATGCACCAGGAACACTGGTTGATAAAAATACTTTAAGTTGTGTCCACAGAAATTTCTTTATAAAGAGTTTGAGAATTGACAGTCCACACAAGAGAATCCAATAGGTAAGATCAAAGGCCTTGTCATCTAGGCTAATTGGCTAAAACAAGGAAGGTATGGCAGATGGCACATTACACCTAACATGTTTTATTTTCAAGAAATTAACAGTCACCCCCGAGGAAAGCTACATCATTTCCATGCTCTCTGGAATAAAATCACAGCAAAAGTAATTATCATATAGACAGATTTGCATGTGCAATTACATACAGAAGTTCAAAAGCAAAACCAATGTTGTCCGATAGGTAAGAGAGAGAATCCAATAGGTAAAACCAAAGGCCTTGTGATCTAGGCTAATTGGCGAAAACAAGGAAGGTATAGCAGACAGCACATTAGTCTATCACACCGAACATGTTTTTATTTTCAAGAAATTACCAGTCGCCCCAAGGAAAGCTACATCATTTCCATGCTCTTTGGAATAAAATCATAGCAAAAGAAATTACCATATGAACAGATTCGCATGTACAATTACATACAAAAGTTCAAGAGAAAAACCAATGTTATCCTTACCATTTGCAGTTTGTTTCATCTATTTTATCTGCAAGTGCAGCTGAAATGCATCGCCATTTAAAGCAATCATCACAACGCACCCATGCAACCTGTGTTGGCAAACATTGCACCTCCAAGGCATTACATAATTTTTTTAATGCCTTATCATCGCATGAAGGTGACTTAACTGAGTCAACTATGCCTTCAGAAACAATTGCTTCAGTATTGCTGTTTCTTTCTGGATTAGAGAATACTTCATTTCCATCCTCATGAATTCCTGCAAAATCTAGACAAATTTAGTTCTTCTATTGCTAAAGAACCACTATCATCTGAGGATATGAATGGTAATAAACAGCCAACTAGTCAAGTCAAAGATACATGAATTTTTATAAAACACGAGAAAGGATTATTACCTTCTGACTCCGCAGCATTGGCAACTTCATCCATTTCAACTTTGCAAGCAACATTTCCAGAAAGTCCAGTGCACTTTTCCTTCTTCTTGCTATTTTTTTTTGCTCCACGAGCATTTCCTCTTTCATGCTTTGCTGAAGCAGTGGCACGTGATCTATGTTTTCTTGATGCATCAGTTGAGCTTTTTGTAGTTTTGTGCTCTTTAATGTTAGAACCATTAAGAAGCTCAGACCTGCATGGTTCTGTATGCCAAATCCCAGGATCCTGGCCAAAGCATTCATGAGTTCCCAATCCAGAGTCCACTTTCAAGGTCTCTTTCCAAGATTCCACCTTAGTTGCATCTGGGATGGGCGATTTCATGATGAACATCCCATCATTGGAAATTGGAGTGGCAGCTTTTTCACTGGTAATCCTGCTATTACCCACAGGCTCAAAGTCACCTGCCACTGTTGGTGTCAGTCTACATCTGGATGCTTTCCTCGCTTTGTTCAACTTTGCTGGACCAAATAACTTTTCTTCAAAAGAGGAGCATCCTGCTAACTCAGATTGGCCTTCTTTAACTTCTCCACTTGCAGTAACTTCAATTGTGCTTGGGCGATTAATCTTTGGAGGCACAACACTGACAGGAGCAGTGAATGCATCCGAGGGAGTTGAAACAGTATCATCCAAGCGACATGGAACTGTGGGATCAGGTACAAAACTGTTTTGGGCTTTCGTTCTACTTTTTGATGAGGTCTTTCGGCGGGTATATACAGCACCCTCACTTGAACTTACACCAATAACTGATGTTGTAGGGAGGCTGTTCATAGGTGTGATTTGTAGGTATTGACCCACGTTCTCAACAGCTTCACCAGATGCTTCGGCAAGACCTCTAGGAGATGCCCCGGGATAATGGCCTGAAGGGTTTTCAATTGACATCTCCTGTGTCACAGAGCTGTCAATGTCTTTGTCCCCACTGTGAGCATCCTGTGTAGAAATATCATGATGATTCTCCAGCTTTTCTGAATTCTGATCAGCAAAGAGGAACCCCTGGACATGACAACCATCTCCTTCAAACTTATATTCCACTTCACCAGCACTTCTTGGAATCTCAAGACCAACACAGCAGTCTGATTCAGGTGAGCAGCCATTAACAGTTAGAATGGATGCTGAAGAATCTACAACCTCAGAAGGCACAGATTCCAGACTTCTTTCACCACCTTCTTCCTTCATAACCTTTAATTGTTCTTGCTTTGCTGCAGCACGAACTTTTGATTGAGAGCCCCTACTATTTCCTCTATTATTAGTCCTCTGATGCCTTCTCCTTCCGGAAACACACTTTGCATTTTTAGATCCCTGCTTCCGCATCTTAGTTAACTGAGAATCAAACTTCAGAATCTCAGCACTGTGCTTGAATAGTTGTATAATATTTCCCATGGATCCCCACAGAGAAGAACGTTTTTGTTCACTGGCATAGCTTCTTTTCCTTCTTGCATTGTTCAAGAAGACCCCAATATTATTAGCTGCCTGTTGGCATTGCCTTGCAGCTTTTCTTGTCCTTGATGGCCTACTTGATTTGCAGCTGCTATTGTTCCTGAAAGCATGGTCAAGTTGAGAACTGAACTTTGCTTCATTACATGCATATCCCGAAAAAAAAGCAGCAGCATCCCTTTCAGCATAGCCCAGATCTGTGGAGCATTTAGAATGTGTTGAAGCCAATTTTTGAAGTGAACAACGAAAAACCGTGGAAGGTGAACCTTCTATTGAATTTCCTCCCGGGAATGAAGCATGTCTCACTGGACCAGTTGAAATGCATGCCTCGATAAGGGATGCCTCTTGTCCAACCTCTCTAGAACTACTAACTGTTTCCTCCAATGAGCCAGAAACAAATTTTTCCAACTTCTGATTTTTTGTAACCAAGGATGACAGGGACATTCCTTCACTGTGAGATGGAACTTTCGACATGTTCGATATTCTTTCTCTATCATAAGGTCCATCATTCATGCTCCGAATAGACAACTGATATGCAGTATCGCTCTCTGAAGATGAACTACAAACACCATAGACAACATTCCCTTCCTTCTCAATAATCCATGGTTCAGAATAATCACGAGAGGCATCCTTTAACTGAAGCTCATCCTGAAGACTGTCCAGAAAATCTGCAGCACTGTTTAAAGAGCAAGTCATTTCTAACACATCCTCACAAGAGTTTGCTTGAAGCAGACAGCAACCTTGGGTGCCCTTGTCACTCTCATCAGGGCCAAGCCTCCCAAAACCCTGTCTGTCCTCTATCCCGTTCCTCCCAAAAATCAATACACTGCTGTTATTTTCATCTGCGCCATTCTCATTCTGACCCCCCATGGCATCTGAATTATTGTCTATTGAAGTCGAAGATGCCCCTGTAGTATCCCCATGCCCATGATTCAATTGTGAAGTGCGTAGTTTGGTCTTCCAGTCACTGTCTTTAGAAAAGATTGCACCACCCCTTTGTGCACCATCATCTTGATTCATACAAATTGATGGTTCCACTTCATTCTCAGAAAGAACATCAGAGAGTGATGCATCAGCCGCATCATCAGAACCCCCAAATCTGTTCATCAAGGGATAAATGTTTTCGGATATATTTTCGCGCCCATCCCACATATTTGAATTGCACATCTGACTCTCCATGTCATAATCATTAGGTGAATGCCTGCTCTCCTCCATTGTCTCATTGTCCCCCGAAGATGACGGTTCCCCACTGTTCTTAGAGGCAATATCCAAGCATAGATCACCATTTACCAAAGGGTGAGCAGTCACCAAGGTGCTGTCACAGTGTTCCAGATAATCTCTATCACCAGAGTAAAACCTTTTGACCCCAAAGTCATCTACTCCCACATTTCCCACAACAACCGATGGTCCTGAAATATTGACAGAACCAACGCTTGGGCCAAGTCCGTGTTGTCCATTAAGTCCATCATCATCAACCAAACAGTCAGCTGTTTCCAAGACACAATGAAATGAGTTGCCCAAACTATTGTCACCCGTATGTCCATTAGAGCAAACCCTGGCAGTTCCATACCCATCTTCCAATCCCACAGTGAGTGAGACTCTTTTACCCTCTCCAAGAGCAACATTGAAGCCAAGCCCATTTTGTCCATCCCCTTGATTATCATCTATCTCCCTCTTGCAACCTATCGAGGGGAGTGCTGTTTCTGAGGGATTAACCTGTCCACCTTCAGAACCATTTCTTGAAGCAGCCAATTGTTCTTCATTCTCAACAGAAGCATCTTGGAAGCACAAATCAGTTTTTCCATGCTCTCCGTCACCATGCATCTTGGGCTGAGCCACTTCCGAGGTAGTAATGAATATGCCCTCCACATCATTTTTCACAGTAACTAACAGTTTTTTATCATCTTTGTCTCTGATACCATATACCAAGGGACAAGCGATTCCCTGGGAATTATCACATGTATCTTCTGCATCTTTTCTCGTAGTAGCTAATGGTTTTTCCTCGCCCAAAGGAAGAACTTTGGAGCAAGGCACACTTTGTCCGCCATCTCCATCACAATCAATTTGACGGTTATCATCTATAACAGGGCAATCTGTTCCTGGGGAAGTCTCACATCCTTCTCCCGATTCAGTTCTCACAGCAACAGGTGGCTTTTCATCATCCGAAGGAGCTATGTTGGAGCAAATTCCAGCTTGTTGGTCCTTTCCATCACCATTTACATTTCCATTACAAACTATGAAAAGGAAGCCTGTTCCCAAAGGATTCTCACTGTCATCTACTAACTCTGTCCTCACAGAAGCAGATGGCTCGTCATCATCTGCAGATGCAAAATTGATGCAGAGCTCGTCTTGCCCATGACTGACGCCACTCTCTTCCAAACAAGGACCACTAACCCCATATCCATCCTCTGTCCCTCTCCTAATATTTGGCAGTTTCCAGCCATCATCTGAAGCAGAAGCACAATGAAACCTATCCGGGCCATCCATTCTTTCACAACTACCATTTCCCAATGAGACATTATCAGCACCATTGCAGTTCTGCTGAGTGCAATCCTTGTTATCCAACTCAAACACATTGTCCTGATTCCCATCCCTCACAACAACCACCAACCCATTGTTGTTCTCGCAAGCACCGTCCAGCCTGTTGCGCCTACTCGGATCATCACCACACTTCACATTACTACTCATAGACGCACAGGACATTTCAGCCACATTAACACGCGTATCGCACCCAGCAGGACCAGACACCACATTCTCGTCATCAATCCGATTACAGCACTCCCCAACTGTCGACCGCCTTACATCCTTCTCAGAACCAGCATTCGTGCAGAACCCATCTGCATCATTGCCACGGTTGGTTAACAAAAGAGAAGACTCTTCCGAGCCATATCCAAGGCCGAGATCACCGGGAGCACCATCATTCCCGCCCACGTCCAAACACCCGCCTTCGGCTTCCAGAAAAGAATCCGCCAAATTGCCGCCGCGGCGGCCTAAAGAATTCATCTTTGATTACTCAAGAACATTCTCCTAAAAAAATCCCAAAAACAATAACAATACCCAAAAAAACCCAATAAATAGGAGAAGAAGAAGAAGAAATACCTATAAACAACTCTGTAAAGGGTAGAAACCCTAGGTGGGGCCATTCTCTGAGTAATGGATTAAAAAAACCCTAATCCATGTCGTTTGTTTTAAGCAGAGACGGATTGCAGAGAATGAGACGTACCTCGTGAGAAAGGAGAAGAAGCGACGAAGCGACTCCGGTACAACCGAGAGCACCGCGAGAGAGCGAGGGGGAGAGAGAGAGAGAGAGAGAGAGAAGCTCTTCGGCGAGCGCTTCCTGGAGCTTTTTCTATCTTGGTCGCTGTCTCCAAAAACCGGTCCGGACCGGTCCGAGAACGTCCTCCCGACACGCGCAATCGCTGCGCTGCGTGTGCGCAGAAGAAGGACACCCCCCAAAGCGCCCTTCTCTCTACTCGGCACGACCGCGAGCAGTTTCGCTTGTCTTTTGACGCTACCTCCTGAGTGAGTCCCACACCATTTAAGAAATCCTGGGAACTTGTCTCAGCGCAATAGGGAATGATTTGAAGGCATCCAGACCGTCCAATTTGAGGGGTCATTCAAATTGCGTGTGAATATCGAATTCCCATTCTTCTTTATTATCGCCTTTATTTCCTTGATGGATTAACACTGAATGACTAGCATGAAATAGGCAAGAGTCGGCGAGAAGGGAGGCTCTTGTTATGGTGGTAGGCGTTTTTTAAAAGGCGACGTGTGAGTGGTTGATGGTCGTAGGGCACGTTCCAAAATATACAAGTTTTTTTTAGATCGAATCTGCATCACTATTTTTAACACAATTTTTTAATTTTTAAAATAATTTTTTAAACTTACAATACAATTCTATTTATTTCCAATACAACTTTACTTATTTTCAATATATATTATTACATTTTTTCCCAAATACATGTTCCATCTAAGAATCTGATGTGATTTGAATTGCGCACTTATTTGTTTACTCGAAATCTCAGATGATGAAGATAGTCTGTGATTATTACATGGCGGTGTGCGCTGCAGAATGGATGTGGGATTTTCATTCGAGAATCCAAACAGATATGAGCTCCAAAGTAATCTCATGCATGTGAGGATAGGCCTGGTCAAGTAGATGGATAGCTTGAGTCGCAAAAGGCTTCATGAATGCGGCCCCTGCACCATCGGGAGTCGTGAGAATTAATTTATTTTAGGACGAGCCTTTGCTCGGGCAATTAGTGGTATTTTTTTAACGAGTATTTATATGTACATCATCTCAATTGTTATTATAGTAAGATTTTGAGACACTCTTATAATATATAATATTATTTTATAACTATCTTATTAATTTCTGTTTTCCATTAGTTAATTTTCGTACCGATAGGCACTCCATTAGTAAAACGCATTAGGCTTCACGCTTTTTAGAAAGATTGGCGTATGAGTGTTTTTTCGTGAGTTCGGCAGCATAACAACTAAGACGGAGCTTTTCGTACACGGGTCAAGTCACAAATCCGGCAGCATAAAGGCAGCGTATATATATATACCTAAAAACTTTTTAGGTCTGTCAGCGTCCTCCTTGACTTCCACGATTTTCTTACTGAAATCCGGATTTTGTGGGATTTCTTCGTACCTCCCGGATTTGCGCTGCCAAAATTGTGATTCATGCTACCAAAATTGTACTTTTCAGATTTTGTAGGATTTTGTCCATACTTTCAAGATTTTGCACGATTTTTTGGATTTTCTCGTCCATCCGGCTCAAAATTTCTTCCCCGTATTTTCTGCACTTGTCCTTCAAGGCTACGGGGTTGCTACGGGTGTCTAGAAGTTTACTTTGCGAGCGGCGCTGTGGAACCCTTTCCTCATGTAGCTTTGCCTCCCGGGTTCCAAACTTTGTTTGGAACAAGATGTAATATAATGTAAAAGTAACATGTGTCATTTTTCTTCAAAATTGCCTGCATTCATGCTTTTAGATGATATAGATGCATTTTTCTCCACCTTTTTATCTTTAGCCTTCATTTGTAATTTTTTATTTGTATCTTGAACTTAATGCTTCTATGGCATGCGGTTTTAGTAGGTTGCTCCCATGCTTCTCTGACATGCCCTCAGTCTTTTATTTTTTGTGCACTTTTTGCCCATTGTGAAATATTATCTTCACCGGTTGTTGGTATTTTTCCTGCCAAGCTTGATGAAAAGACTGTCTGGTAGCCATTTTGAAATATCTCTTGTGGATGTATTGATGAAGAGGTATTTGTGACAGTGGGTTGGTAGATGATGGTTGTGTGCCCTGCGCATTCCGCGGCTTCCGGGGCTAACCTTGTTGGCTGTTCAACTTCGTCGACATTACCTGTGTTGATGACGGTTTGTTGAGGCCTTTTAAATGCTTGTGTGAGGGATAACTTCATTTGTGACTTGTAGATGGTCTCTTCCATTTAGCTTTTCTTGTGCAGGAATTTCTTGAACTCCGTGCTCTTCGATTAGTACTTCCTTTTCTGAGGCATTTGTCTGATTTGTTGATAAGATTAATACTTCACCTTCCGTGGCCGGGCATGATTGTGTAGATGATGATGACAATGACTGCTTTGGAGAAATGTTAGGAGTGGAGGTCTAAGGAGCTTTGGTGTTATCTTCTGCATTTCTAGACTACGGGCATGTTGGTTGGTTGACTGGAATGAAAACATTTTGTGGGGACAATGAGACAAAGTTGGTTGACTTAGTATCATAAGTGGAGTTCCTGGGTATATAGGAAAAATATTAAAGGGTGTTCTTTGAACAATAGGAGATTTATGTAAAATAGGATTCTCTTGTATAAGCTTGGAAGGTTTTCCCAATAAAATGACAGGTTCGACGCATTTTCTTTGAAGGGTGATAGGGTTGATATTTCGAGCTTGTAAAACAACAGGAACATCATGGGGTTGGACTTTTGTGTATGAAAAAGGAAGGGTCAAAATTTTTGGCGTCACCCTTGACAAAATTGACTTCCGCATCGATGTTCGCCACTCGAGGTATGTGGCTTGCTAGTTCAAGATGAATAACATTCCCTTGTTGTAGCCATGAGGAAATCATTTCCTTCCTTAGGCCGTCTTCAACTTGCTCCGCCACTTGCAATAGCTGTGTAAAGTTGGCAAACGGATGTGAGATGAGGAAGCCTGAGATGCTGGGGTGAGCTAAATTGATGATGATGGAGATCTGCTCGTTTAACGGCAATGGGCTTTTCATCTTCGCCGCCAAGGCACGTCATCTAGCTACGTACTCTGAGAACGTTTCATCCTCTTTCTTGCTTGAGTGCTTTGAGATCGACCCTTTTGGGAGCCGTGTTTAGCATATAGAAAAATCAATCCATTAAAGTGAGAGATAGATGTTCCCATGTTTTGATTTGTTTGTAGTCGAGCGACGTATACCATTCAAGGGCATCTCCTCTTAGGCTATGTTGGAATAATATGACCAAAATTTCATCTTTTTTTACCAAAATGTATAAAATACTGCAAAAGGCCTTTATATGGGCATGTGGGCATGAGTTTCCTTCATATATAGGGAGGGTTGGCATTTTAAAATTTTCAGGTAGTTGTGCATTTGAAAATGGGTATAAATATTCAATTTTTACCAAATGAAGGTCCTCCTTTTGCTGTTGCTCAATTTTTCTTTGTAACACTTGGAGTTGGCTTTGAAATTGTATCTTAACCTCTTCTATTTGGCCTTGCACTTTCACTAGGCCGCGTGATCTTTGAACTGGAATAGATTGTGAGCTCGAACTCGTCGTTTGCTGATGTTGTGATGAAGAAGATGATGCTTGATGTTGTTGTTTTGCCATTGATTGACATTGCTCTAATATTTTGTAGAGCATGTCCTCCATCGGTTGCATTCGTTGCATCATCCGATCTCATTTTTCAAATGAGAATGTAGTATTTTTTTTAAAAGATGATTTGTTGACTCTATGTATATAATCTTCGGCTTGAAGGCAACTAGAACTTTAAGATATATAATTTCTTCACTCTTTTTTTAAACCTTTTTTTTGCTCTTTTCTTAAATAGGAAGTTAAAGTAAAATTATGGAAACATGATATGATGCTCCCCGGTTTCAGAACCAAGGGTAGAAAGGTTGATTAATCATCTTCGAACTTGAAAATCCATCGCTAGCTTACTGCCACGTCGCTGTGATGCTTCTGGATGTTGCTGGACCTTTATGTCACGTCAGTGCCTTTTTCGTACTGGTCTTGTCAGCGCCTTCATGTCACATCAACGGTCATTTCAGCTCCTTTTCCGTACTTCTTGCGTCAATAGTTGCCTTTTGGACAAGAAGACTTTTTCAAGTCATGTCAACTTTATGTCACATCAATGGTCATTTCAGTGCCTTTCCGTACTTCTTACGTCAATAGTTGACTTTCTGTTATATCAGTGACTGACTTGCCTTGCCTTTAAGATATGGTAAAGAATCTGAGCAATCAATGAAAAATGGTTAGTACTTATAAACAGATAATAAAAAAAATCAACCTTTTGGATAGATGCTTGCAAGTCCGAGTCATTTTGTGTGTGTGTTTTTTTTTTTCAGATTTTATTTGTTTTAAGTTTTGCGCGTGAGAATGTTCGAGGTCCATAGGTTCTTGTTTGCCTGAGGCGTCTCTAGAAAAGTGATCAGTTCGCTAGAAGCATGTCTAGAGAAGGGACCAGTTCTCTTGAAGCATGTTTGAAAGAATGACCAGTTCGCTTGAAGAGTCTCTAGAAGGAAGACCAGTTCGCTTGAAGCGTTTCTAGAAGCGTGACCAGAAAACACTCAGGTTATGAAAAAGAAGTGATTTTTATGCCGAATTTTTACTTAGCGTTAACCGGTTTCATTCTCGTTAGAAGTTGTTCCTTTTGGCTCATTTTAGGTGCCTTGACA
This sequence comes from Annona squamosa, assembly GCA_035584095.1. Lineage (NCBI taxonomy): Eukaryota > Viridiplantae > Streptophyta > Magnoliopsida > Magnoliales > Annonaceae > Annona > Annona squamosa. Next base: position 68,935,192 of record JAXCLR010000001.1, read on the forward strand.
GTCACAAGGCGGTATCCAATAGTTCTTCACGAGTTCTTTGCTGTTTTGTGTGCTGAACGTCTCTGGACCTAAAAACTTTTCAGGTTTCTGCGTGATTTGGGCAGAAACTTCAGAAACTCGCTACCAGAAGAAGGGAAACCTCCCAGAACTCGCTGTTCAGCGAGGAAGAAGCTCCGATCTTCCAGTTTCTGACCTCCTTACGCCGATGTAGACCTGCAATGTCGTCCCCAGTAGAGTTGCCAAGCTGTAGCATCCGCTGGGAGCGCTACGATGAGCTCAGAATGGTGTCCCGGGCCTTGGAAATCTGGATCGTGTTGGATAGCGACGTGGGCTTAGTTTTCTTGCATCAACATGGAGTAAAACGCGTTAGACTTCACGCTTTTTAGAAAGGTTGGCGTACGGGTGTTTTTTCGTGAGTTCGGCAGCATAACGGCTAAGACGGAGCTTTTCATACACGAGTCAAGTCACAAATCCGGCAGCATAATGACAGTGTATTATACTGAAATCCACGAACCCGCATGCACCCACCTTGCCGAGGTGTTAACTTAAACACACACACACAAAAATAAAAAAAAAAACAGAATCGTCACTGATCTTTTAAAGGGATATCAGCCTATGTTTAAAGAAATAAGACACTAGTTGTACAGAACTCGGGTTTCGGCTTTATAGTTGAAGCAAATATGGAGAAATCTACCAATCCGAAGCGGTTTACACGGCGTGAAAGGGGAAAAATAAAAAGATTTGAGATAACGGGAAAGATAGAAAAGAGAAAATGGGAAGCGAGGTGTGGAACAGGAAAAATCGGGACACCGGGGTGTTGCTGCAGACTTTTATCCTCCCCTCTGGGATGTCTCTCCTCAAGTGTGCTCGAATGAGAGGGGTGCCTCTCCTTTTATAAATGTAGGAGTGGACTTTTGGGCTACTTGAGGTCATGAACTTGGTTCACGGGCTTGGACTTGAGTTGGGGTCATGGGCTTTAGGTCTCTTGAGTGCTTGGACTTGGTCCATGGGCTTGAGCTTGAAGTGAGAGTATGGGCTTTGGACCTCTTGAGGTGTTAGACTTGGTCCATGAGCTTGGCTTGGTGAGTTAGAGTTTGGCTTAGCCCATTGTTTTGGATGGGCCGTTGTGGAGGCCTAAAGTTGTTGAAAAACCTACTTCTGAGGTGTGGTAGGCCGGATCTGGTAGGCTAAAACTTGGCTAAGCCCGTTTGCTGTGTTTGGTGGGCTGCTTTATGAAGCCCGTTAAGGTGGCCTGTAGGAGCTTCGCTCTTTATGGGCTGAATCTGGTTGTTGAAAAGCCTGCTTCGAGTCTTGGTAGAACTTCGCTCCGTGGGCTGAGTTTGGAAGGGCCTGATTAGCTTGCTTGAACATCCTTTTGCCTTGAATTTTTTTAGGTTTAAGACCATTTCCATTTTATCCATTTTTGGGCCCAAAGGTGGGGTGTCAACAATGATAAAATTATGGGTAATTAAAAATAGAGTTGAAATGGATATAGATGTTGTGTAGTTTTTATTAACTGATGTTGTATAGTTAATTGTGGATATCTGATTGAAAATCAAGATCATTACATGAAATGATGTAAAATATAATTAGAAAGTATAATAGTTGATAAATTTGATAAGTTTTAAATTGAGAAATTTATGAAAATTTCAAACACACCTTGTGTTGCTTACTTTTATATTTTTCAAAAATATCTTTTTTCACATGTTGCCACTTTCCTTAACCAACTTGCCGCCCACGCCCTCCATATTTTTACAACATTAAAAGCATTGAAGGAATGTCCCAAATTGTCTCAGATCTTTAATAAGAGCCGTATGACATGAGATTTTTTTTATCTTATATATAACTTTTTGAGTTCAATAAATACTTTTACATTTTCATCCAATTTGTCCATGTCATTTAAGAGCCCAATTATAAACATTATAATATATTTTAAGCTAAGATTTATTATTTATTTTTTCATAAACATATTTTTCCAAGTGTATTTAATTTATATATCAAGTTTTATTCATTTTGTAACACTCTAATGTATTTTTTTATGTTTATAAATCATTGATTTCATAAGCATTTAAGTCGTTTTTTGCCTATTGAAAACTTATTTTTAAAAATAATTATATAAATATATTGTAAAATGATAAAACTTATTATATTAATTAAATACACATGAGGAAATATTTTTATGAAAAATCAAAAAATGCAACTAAGGATATGTTTATCAATTATAAAAGGTACTAATTTAAAGTTTTTAATCTAAAATTGTTCACTCTTGTGACTATTGTATTTTTTAATCACTTCTTATATTTTTCAACACAACTAACTTTTAATTTTGACAACTACTCATAAAGTATCATATTAATTTAACTTTACTATCTGCACTCATTATCATTATATTTACTATATTACATTATTTCTTTTATTTTAATTTTTTTAACGAATGCCAGACACACCTTAATTGTAAAAAAAAAACGTGTTAATTTAAAATACACTGCAATGTATTTCATCGGATTCCCCTCATTTAGGCTCCTTTGTATCCTTTCCACTGGATGAATAACTTGGACTTATAAGATTTGTTCTTTTGATTTACATTTCCATAATGCAATAATGCTATCAAACATAGACACTGACAGACTGACCATTGCGCAAATGGAAAAAGTCCATCATTTTATTTATTTACGGCAAATATGAATTACGACTTTCAATTTTTTTTAAAAAAAAACAATTAAGGTTAAAAAAAGGAGTCTCAGTAAATGCTGAATAGTACAAAATGAAAAACCAAAGACAACTCAGGAAATGTAGGGTGTGTTTGGTTAGAAGTAAAACTTTTGATGAAAAGTTTTTAGAGTAGAAGTTGTCAAATCAATAAAAAGTGAT
>JAXCLR010000001.1:68938162-68952193 GCA_035584095.1 Annona squamosa
TAGTTTGTATAAAAAAATGTGAAAGAATAATTAAAAAATAGAGTAATTATGGAGAGTGAAAAGTTTTAAATGAAAAAATTTTAGTTGACATTTTCTAACGTGAAACAAACACACCCGTAAACTAATGCTGAGACGATAAAACAACAATATTCAATACTAGGTTGGGGGGGCGGAGAGCTGGACAGGGAGCTGTTGCGCCCCCTTACCGTGGGAGGCGGTAAATGTTTTTAATAAATGTATAAGCACTGTCTACATATTTATTCGGTGTTAAAGATAAAACATTGAACTTTTTAAATTTTATCATTAAATTTTTGAGAAGCGCAGTGCTAGCCAATTTTATTAATTTTTAAAATTAAAATAAAATACCAGAATAAATTTAAAATGTACAAAGAAAAATCTAGATAAATCCACATATCTGAGGTGTGTTTGAGAAGTTGTAAAACTTTTGATGAAGGGTGCGTTTGGCAATTAATAAAACATGTCAAGTTAAAACTTTTAAATCTAAAACATTCGTTATTTCTCCACAACTATTATATTTTTTAATCATTTTTACATTTTTCTATACAACTACTATACTTTTCAATCATTTCTACACAACTATTCACACAACTAACATATCTATTTTAACTTTATCCTTTTTACTGCTCATCATTACCTCTATCATATCACATAATTTGACAACTTTTACTCTGTAAAAGTTTTCACCAAAAGTTTTATTCGTTAACAAATACACTCGAAATTTTTTTTATGTAAAAGTTGTTAAATTAGTAGAAAATGATGTAATATTATAGGGGTAATGATGATGAGTACAGAGAATAAATTTAAAATAAATAGGTTAATTGTATTGGCAATTGTGTAGAAATGATTAAAAAGTATGGTTATTGTATAGAAATATGTGTAAAAAAATTAAAAATGAATAGTTATGAAGAATGAAAAGTTATAGATTGAAAAGTTTTTACTTGACAACTTCTTCAAATTGTCAAACACACCTTCGTTTAAAAAATTTTAAATAGCAGATCGACAACCAAAAAGGACAGAAAATAAATTTAGGCAGATAGTCCAAAATATTAATTAAAAAAGGCACATTTATTAAATTTAGTGGACATGGTTAAATGCGAATTGATTCGTTATTTCTGTCAGTATTGTGTTTTTTACACAAAAATATTTTATGCAAGTTTCAATTGCAATTAATTTTTCGTGAATTTTTTTTATACCCGTAACATTTGCACAAAATTCTTAATATATCCATAATATTTTACTAATTTTTCTTGTACCCATAATATTTAACTTCAAATCTCTATTATACCTATGTTGTTAACACAACCGTTATCTACATTTTAAAAAGGTGATTTTATCTCTACAAAAATTATTTATTAAAATAATTCAGCTTTAAATATGATTGTTGAGTCATTTGATGCAACATATTAATATTTTTTGCTATTAATTGAATCGTATTGGATTTGAATTGTTTCAATTATAAAAATTTAAATGGCGGAATCACCTTTTCATTGTGATAAATAATAGTTTTATTGACGGCATTAGCGTAGATAAATTTATAATAAATGTTACGAGGGATAAATTTATAATGAAATGTTACGAATATAATATAAATTAATAAAACACTGTAGACATAAAAAATTAAAGGAAAAATGTTACGTGCTTACAGAATTTTTCCTGAAATTTTCAGAAAAAACTGGACAAACGGAGCCTTAGGGAAGAATGAATATATCAGAACGGTTAGATGGGAACGAATTCCTCATCATGGATGATTCCAGTGGTCTCATTTTTAAAAATAAAAAAAAGAGAGGAAAGACTGAGAAAATCTTCAAGAAGAGAACAGCAGCGTCACGTGCATGCAGCAGGCCGAAACGGAAATTAGAGATGACAAGGGATGCCTGACGGCAGCAGGCGGCAGTAGTCGGGTACATGATCCGGTCCGCACTCTGCAAACCACGGCCGGCTTTTTAAATACGGTCCAGTGAGTCGGCGACGGTCCGTTCCGAGTGGGACGCCGAATCGCCGGCAATTTCAAAATATATTTTGAAATATTTTTATACAGTTAAATAATTATATAAAATATTATATATTTTAATACATACATGACTCATTTAACAGTAAAATATACCATAATTATGGTGCAATGTGAAGTACATCAGTACATCAGTATTTTTCCAAATACATACATATTTGTTTAAGTAAAAAACTTTTCAAATTAAAATTCTTCAATTTCCATAACTATATTATATTTTAATTACTTTTTACATTTGTTATACAACTACAATACATGTCAATCATTTCCAGATAGCTACTTATATAAATAGCTTATTTATTTTAGGGCATGCCTAAGAAATGATAAAACTTTTAAGAAAAAATTTTTCGTATAAAAATTTATAAAATATAAAAAAATAATGTAATATAACAATAGTAATAATTAAGAACAAAGAGAATAATATTAAAGTAGATAAGTTAGATACATTATTAGTTGTGTAAAAATAATAGAAAATAAGATAGTTGTATAAAAAGAAGTGAAAAATTAAAAAATACTATAGTTGTAAAAAGCGAAAATTTTTAAATTAAAAAATTTTTGTTATAAAAGGTTTTTGAGTTACCAAATATCCTATTAATTTTATTATCTTTACTGATTATTATTATTTCTATTATATTATATAAAATTTTTAATTTAAAACTTTTACGTCATAAATTTTTCATCCAAAAATTTTACCGCTCCCTGAGCATAACCATAATATTTTTTGAGTTTAAACAAGTTTTGTAACGAGAGCTCTTGCGGCCAAAGCGTACTTCTTGCACTGCGGAGACGAAGCCGAAGGTGCCATACACATACGGTATTATTGCAAATCGGTCCTCCTAGTCTAAGAGTTTTGAAAATCTAACAGTTCATGGAAAACAGCCATTAAAAATTCTTGTTTCGGCAAAATTACCTGTGCGTCAATTTAGTCAGTATCTTTGCATAATTGATCCTATAATATTTGAAATTGCAAAATAACCTCTAAGTTTAAGATTTTGTAAATATAATCTGTTATGGAAAATCTATTTTTTTATAATTCTTTGTTTGAGAAAATTATCCCACTTTTTTTTAAAGAACGTTTACTTCAAGAGACTGATTTTATAAATATTCAAAAACTATAAATATTTATTATTCTAAATAACTTAATTTGGTGTCTTTCAAATTTTGTTAATTCTCACAAAATATAAAATGTGAGAATTTTAAAATATTTTTACAAAATATAAAACGTGAGAATTTGAAAATATTGTTTAATTATTCCTCGCATTAGGTAACTTAGTTTATTACCTTTAGATCTTTAGATTTTATGAATTCCCATTTGGAGATAATTTTTTACAATTGATGTTGTTACATTATAATAAAAATACAAAAGTTACTAACAAAAATTATATAACAAAATTTTTGAAAATATATTCTTTAACGGGCGTGCTTAGTAATAAGGAACAAAGTAAAGAAAAGTTTGTTAATTCACAAAATATAAAATGTGAGAATTTAAAAATGTTATAAATTATTCCTTTCATTAGGTAGTTTAGGTTGTTATCTTTAGATCTTTAGATCTTATGAATTCCCATTCAGGGATAATTTTTTACAACTGATATTATTATAGTATAATAAAAACACAAAAATTACTAATAAAAACTAAATAGCGATTTTTTTGAAAATACATATTCTTTACACTAAACAAATAAAATAATTTTTTAAAGGCGCTTTTAGTAGTAAGGAAAAAAGTAAAGAAAGTTCTAGAAAAAAATTTAAAAATGCCACAATCAATTTTAAAGATTGTTTTTATAGTTTACATTATAGTGTATTAACATTAGTTATGACAAATTATTCACTAAATGGAATTTATGTACAAATCTAATTAATTTTATATGTTGTTATGTCTTTACTATAATGCAGCGACATTATTGGTGAAATTTATTTATGAATGGAAATTTAAAAAATCTAGAAGATGAAAAACTAAATTATTTAATGCGCGGAATGATTTTAGAAACGTATTTTATATCTCAAGGTATTTAGTTGTATCTTTCTTTCATAGCATCGGAAAATTAATTTTTCATATTTTTTGTGAGAATTTCTAAAATCTAGACGATGCCAAATCAATATGTTTAGCATAATAAATATTTATATCAATAAATTTTTATTTAAATATTCATGAAATCAGGCCCCAAATTCTATTTTAAAAAGTAAAAAAAATTCCTCAAACAACAAATTATATGCAATAATTTTTTGTAAAAGGTTATACTTGTAAAACCATGAAACATATGATGTTATTTTTTCAATTCCTAAAGTTAGAGGGTTAATTTTGCAAAAATATCAACCCAAGGTCCAAAATGAGACAAGGGCAATTTCGGGAAAATAAAAAAATTTGTAAGAGCTGCTTTTCGAAGTGTTAAATTTGCAAAACCGGAGGATTCGTTTCGAAATATTAAAGCTTATGCATGACTACGCAACATAACAAACTAGCTTTTGAGCTTTGCAAAAACTCCGATATGTTTATTCGTAGCAGGCAGCTTAACCTTTTATTATTTTTCTCGTTCTTCATTTTTTGACAAAAAAAAAATCTTCACTTCTATTTGTATGCTGCAGTTTATCAATTCATGGCGATTCATTTCGTTTATGGATGTAGCAGAGAATCCGTGAGATGAGTTGGGTCAGTGTTGCAGACTGGCATGGTCTGAAGAAACGTCCAAACGCAAACAGGTTAGACTGCCATCGTCTACAGTACCTACCTTTTTCCTTTCTATTTTTATCAGCGGCCTATTTGTGTGGTTGAATCTGAATGTAGTGGAGCAGTGGTGCTTGTTGGATTCCTTGGCTCAATTGGGGTAATTGGTATTTTTCCTCTCTATTTTTATCAGCGGCCTATTTGTGTGGTTGAATCTGAATGTAGTGGAGCAGTGGTGCTTGTTGGATTCCTTGGCTCAATTGGGGTAATTGGTATTGTAATTATCACTTGCTCCCGCCACACGTATTCCTAGCTTTTATTGGCGGTTCTTATTTGAAACTTGAGAGACCCTGAGTAATTTGTAGGGGTGCAACTTGGGCAAGTTGAATCTAAACTTGATTTCTAACGACTTTAAACTTTTTTCCCCTGACCTGAGCCCAAAGAACTCGATTTATAAATATGATAAGGTTAATGTTTAAGTGAACTCGAGCCCGATTTTCTATTTTATATTTAAGGTTATGGTTGAGGTGAATCTAAGTTGCACCCTTAGTCTTTTGGTGTGAGCGTGCAGCGTATGTTGTGTGTTATATGAGGCATGTGTGATTGTGGAAAACTTTGCTCTATGTTTTCTTGTATGTGAAATAAAATTTATTAATGTAAAAGTTTATGAAACGAGAAAAAATGATGTTATATAATAAAGATAATGATGAGGAGTAAAGATCACAAAGTTAAGATATATAGGTTAATTGTATGAACAATTATATAGAAATGATTGAAAATAGAATCATTGTAAAGAAAAATACGAAGAAATAATTTAAAATAGATTAGTGGCGGACAGTAAGGGTGTGACTTGAGTAGGGTACCCACCGATCTAGCCTTAAATTGGGTAAGATTTTATAGAAATTTTTACCAATGAGTATGGATAAAGTGTAAATTATTATTCAAGCCCCTAAATAGGGTAATACCCAATATATAAATAACTATAAATATGAGTATATAAATAAATATATAATAGTTTCTACCTCTCATTTACCAATAAATTATTGTTGGTTTGATTTCCTTATTATTATTATTTTTTTATAAATTGTATAGGTTTTGTTTTTGTAATTATGGATGATCATAATATGAATGTGGATGATAAAATAGGTTTGTATGAGTACCATAATATGTAAATAACTATAAATGTGTATATAAATAAATATACAATAGTTTTTATCCCCCATTCACCAACAAATTGTTGTTAGTTTAATTTCCTTATTTATTTTTTTTATAAATTGTATAAGTTTTGTATTTATAATGACGGATGATTATAATATGAATGTGGATGATAATGTTAATATGATTATTAATATGAATAACAAGGCTACGAAGAATGTATAAATAGATGTAAACAACAACAAAATAAAATTAATTATCAACCAAAAAGTTTAAAATGTAAAGGAATATTGCTTTATATTATTTAAAATAATACAAAAAATATTTTTTCACATGTCGTCATTAGTTATTGTAGAATCGATTTGGGATTGGAACCATAATCGATCCTATAAGTAGGTGGGGTAGGGTAGATTTTTTGAAGATAGGGTGTGGATAATGTATGCTATTACCCAACCGGAACCGACCCGAGTTGAGTAGCATTCCTAGTTGAGAGTAAAAAATTTTAGATTGAAATATTTTCATTTAAAATGCTTTAGGTATAAACAAACATATCTAAATTAAAAAATTGTGCAATATCATGAGATGATTAAAGATAATAAAATAAAATATACAAGATAGTTACATGAAAAGATATGAAAAAATAATTAAAGAACAAATATAACTAGTCTAATTGCATCACTCTTTTATTTAAATTTTTTTGTACCATTATGTAGGCCGAAGTCTAATATTTTCATCAATATAGCTTTTATATTTTTATGCTCTTAATTTTTTATTTAGATTTTAAAAATAAAAAAACATATAAAAATGCCTAATTTTTATTTTTAAAATTCTAAATGTGACTATTTTTATTAGTACACTATGACCATTTAATAATCTTGACAGGGGAAATTTTTGTAAAATACCCCCACCACAAAGCGAATATATATAACAACCCTAATATCAGTGGAATATTTCTTGCACTCACCTCTCCAACCCATGCCATTGGTAATAACCAACTAGGATATCTTTTGGTTTAAAAGCAATGAAAATGTAAAACTACATATATGAAAACATTATGCTTGGACACAAGTATGAAACTCAAAAAATTAAAAAGATGGTGTACTAGGTGCGTTGGATCGTTACCTTGTAATAATAGAAAAGTAAGATAGATAAATAATGAAAATATTAAATTATATCAAAGGGTATAAAAGGCCGCATAATTGGTAACACCATGGTCAATTACAACATTGATCAACAAATGTCCAAGGGCGTAGATTTCTCCCTTAGTTATGAGAGCATCTTTTGAGTGTTGGAGCTTTGTCTCCCTTTGACGTGGACATGATTGTTGAAGATTTCTTAAAGGGAGCTGATCGTTGTGGAAGGATTCGAAAGTAATAAACATGTGCACCAACTTCAACTGAACATAATCTATATGGATGTTTGGCAAATATGAAAACCTTTTCGACCAAAGTTTTTTAATATTTACAATTATGATATTTTTAAATTATTTTTTATATATTTTTACACAATTATCTTATTTTTAATCATTTATATACAATTTTTCATACATTCAACATATCTATTTTAACTTTATTATCTTTATTCATCGTTATTATTCATATTCTATTATTTTATTTTTTACTAATTCAAAAACTTTTATATTAAAATTTTTTACTACTTCTCAAACACGCCATATAAAATTTTTTTACTACTTCTTAAACACACTATATAAACAGCAGAACATGCGCATATGGGCGATTTACGTTTTGCATGTTTTACATGCATATGGACGTACACGTAGTGGTTGGCATGGGGCTTATTTGTTTTTTTTTTTTTTAATTCATAGTTTCCCTTGATATTAGACAAATACTCTTGAATAATATTATATAGATTTTTCACTAAAATTTATGTTTGAGTTTCCGTGTGAAATTTGTGTATCAATCTTGCTGCGTCTTGTGTTAGTCCTGTTTTTATGCTTCCCTTGCTGCTTCGCCTTTTGATATTTGGGTGAGGTGGGAGTCCGTTTCCCGTTGATATTAGAGAGTTTACGGTCTCTCTTAAAAATTACAAGAATCGTGGCTTTATAGTAAAGATAAGTTTAGATGTGATATATATCAATAAAAAAATGTAAAAAGGAATGACTCGTGGCGACGTGGCGTGCTTACCCAAGCAAGGCTGAGAATTCGTATGATACGAAAAATTCCTATGGATTCAAATTTCCACGTTCCGTCGAAATATACCACGCATGAGATTTGAATTAATCTATGAACCCCTCGATCAAATTGCATTGCAAATTTTTTGTATTGCTCTCTATGCTCTCCAGTCATTCGTTACAGACTTTCGTGGCGATCAGAGAAGGGGGATTACCTTCTTCTGATTCTTGTTAAATGTGATAAGTTTCTAAAATATACAAAAAAGAAATATGTGAACCCTATGGTATTCAGATTTCGGAATGGATGGATTGCCAATGCAATTCGGATAAACGTGCTATTGCCGGCCATCGTATATCACATCCTTGCCATGTCAGCATAAAATTAATTAATTTCCACAATCATTTATTATTATTTGCTTGGCAATTACAAGAGACATAAGATAATTTAAAATTTTAAAACAAACCATAGTTGGATAAAACAACCCAAAATAAAAAAAAATGATTTTTAAATAAGGAAACTATAAATATGTTTTATTTTGTTAAAAAAAACGACAATATAGCTGAATTTTCTTCAGCCATGTCATTTGGAAAATCAAGACAATAGTAAGCAAGAAAATTTCATGACAAGGAGGGTTTGCAACAGAGTTCAAAAATGGATACCTTGGGTACTTGTAGCATTCGCTGGGAGCGCTACGATGGGCTCGGAATGGTTTTTCTCACCTTGGAAATTTGGGTCGTGTTGGACTGCGACGTGGGCTTAGATTTCCTGCATTCACATGTGGGAAAACGCGTTAAGGTTCATATTTTTTAGAAAAGGTGGCGTATAGATGTTTTCTTGCGGGTTTGACAACATAACGGCTAAGACGGGGCTTTCCGTACATTGGTTGAGTCATAAATCCGGCAGCATAACGGCAGCGTATTATGCTGGAATTTGCGGACCCGGCGCACCTATCTTGTAGGGGTGTTAACTTAAACACACACACACACAAAATAAAGAAAAACAGAATCGCCATTGATCTTTAAAGGGAGATCAGTCCCTATTTGAAGAAATAAGGCACTAGTTGTACAGAGATCGGAGTTCTGGCCTTCGAGTTGAAGCAAATATAGAAAAATCTGCCAACTCGAGGCGGTTTACACTGCATAAAAGAGGAAAAATAAAAAGATTTGAGAGAATGGGAGAGATGGAAAGGGGCGTGGAAGAGAGAGCGTGGAGCACATAGAGCAGGAAAAACCGGGACGCCGGGGCGTTGCTGTAGACTCCCGTCCTCCCCTCTGGGATGTCTCTCCTCAAGTGTGCTCAAATGAGAAGGGTGTCTCTCCTTTTATAGATGTTAGAGTGGGCTTTTGGGCTCTCTTGAGGTCATGGACTTGTGTCTTTTGAAGAGTTGGACTTGATTCATAGGCTTGGCTTGGTCGGCTAGAGCTTGGCTAAGCCCATGGTTTTGGGTGGGCCGTTTTAGAGGCCCAAAGTAGTAGAGAAGCCAAGCCTACTTCTAAGCTTAATGGGTTAGAGCTTGGCTAAGCCCGTTTGTTTCGTCTGGTGGGTTGCTTTGTGGGGCCCGTTGAGGTGGCTTGTAAGAGCTTCGCTCTTGGTGGGTCTGATCTAGTTTATTGAAAAGCCTGCTTCGAGACTTAGTGGGGCTTCGCTCCTGTGGGCTGAGTGCGGAAGGGCCCGTTTAGCTTGCTTGAATTTTTTTTTTTTTTTTTCTTGAATTTACTTGGGCTTGGAATCCATTTCAATTTATCTACCTTTGGGCCCAATGGTGCGGCGTCAATAGTACTATTCCACCTTTTGAATACATTATGGTCAAACAGATTGCAAAGTTAAAGGCAGCAATTCCCCTTCTCCAAATTCTTAATCCTGACGGTAACAGAAAGAAAAAAAGAAAAGAAAAGAAAGGAATTTGCCTCGTATGTCAGCACACATAAACTGCACCTGGATTCCCACAAGCATTGGGGCAAGCAGTTCTTGCCCCTCAAAACACAAACATAATTCAAAAACCTCAATCAATTGTGGCCTTTTTTTTTTGTTTTTTGTTTTTTTTATCATCACAATATCTCAAACAAACGTTTCATAACCAGCAACACATAAGGCTACTCCATTCCTCCTGAAAGAGGACCACAGAGAGCCCGAGGCTTATACCCGAAAAAGTACTACTTGTTTTGCAGGTTGGGCTGCATTGGCTGAATACGGAAGGGACATGGCCAACTCGAAGAATGATCACTCTCTTTATATTCATACCCTTGCTCCACATATCTCACATGCGTGCCCATCTCCATTTGCTGTTGATGCTGTTGAAGGAAACGGAAAAATACAGAGTTTTAGAAGAAAGCACGAAAAGAGGTCACAGGGAAGGTCATTAGTTGCATGCGACTACATGAAATTAGCTTGATAAACAATCTAGCGCACATATATGATAATCAGCAGGGTCAAGCACAAATTGGAGCAGCAGAATATTTGAATAAGTGTTTTTTTTATTCAAATTGTAAAAATCCAACTAACGAAGATTTTTTATCTTCACTACTGACATCTCAATTGCAACAATTTGATAAATAGCCATTGGAAAGACACGGATGAATAAACCACCCCAGTAAGAAATGGTTCAAATATATTGTTAGGAGGTGACTTGGATTGCACTAGAAAAATAATGCAGCTTATAGCCTAATGAATCATGCAACCCATTGTGTTATGCATCCATATCCAGCCGTATTATAAATAGAAGCCTTGCTCTAGAGTCTGGTGAGTTTGAAAATTTTTGAAGTTCTTTTGTATATATTTTTTTATGAGATTTGATTTTTAAAATAGTTTCTTATGCAGTGTATTGAATTTAAGGCTTTTTTCTTTGAAAGTCATCCGTCTGCTATAACCTCTTTATTATAATAGATTTTCTTCTTTTTCTCCCATGCTTTTTTCAGAATCTTGTCCGTAAACATGTGTCTGTTTTGTTTTTCTCCTATATTTTCTACACTACTTTGCTGTTTATAAAAATATTTTTTAACAAGCCGGTATCAGAGCTTGATAAGTTTTCTTGGGCGTTAAAATATTGACAATACAATTTGAGATCGAGAAGTTGGATCGCGAAATTTGTTTTGAAGGCCACGAATTGCTAAAGTCTTCTTGAGATGAGTCATATGCATCTACAAAATCACATTTCCCTACTGCAGATTATCTTTTTAGTACACTGATGGAATCTCATTTGATTACAAAATTTTAAGTATTCTTAGAGCTTGAGTGAAGCTTTTAATATGTTAGTTAAGTCTCTTTCCAATGTCAAGTTCAAGTCATATTGGAGTTTCATTGAGACTTTCCGTGTATTGTTGAAGTTTCTATTGGTTTTCAAGTTTAGATGATAGATTTTTTAAGTATCTCTAGCAATAGTTTTGGGCCAAAGTGAGATGTTACATTTTTTGAGATTATTTAAATCTAAGTCAAGGTAAATCTAAGTCAAGGTAGAGTTTTGTTAGATGGTGATTTGGATGCCAAGTTACAAATCCTATATTCTGTTGGAAAAATAACACGGAACCCCATCGTATGCTTCCGGGTGCATGCACCCAATTTTTTTTAATTTTTTTGAAATTTCTTTGCAATATTATTAAGCTATATGTATTTAATATGTGTATAAATTTTTATTATTTTTGAAGTATTTTAGATATTTATTTTTTTATTTTTGAAAATCAATGGCATTTTAGGTAATTTAAAATACTCCAAACATGCTGTTGATTTTAAAAATTAAAAATAAATATCTAAAATACTCCAAATATGGTAAAAATCTATAAAGATGTTAAATACATTTATATTAACAGTTTTATAAAAAAATTTTAAAAAAATAAAAGAATAGGTGTATGCGCTCGGGAGCATGCAGCGCTGCTCTCAGGAGCATACGATGGGGTTCCAAATAACACAGTTTATCGTGAAGATCCAATTGCATGCACCCGAGAGCATGTAGTGCTGCATGCTCCTGGGCACATACACCCCTCTTTTTAATTTTTTTTTTCAAATTTTTTTTATAAAACTGTTAATATAAGTGTATTTAACATGTGTATAAATTGTTACCATTTTTAGAATATTTTAGATATTTATTTTTTATTTTTGAAAATTAGTATCATTTTAGGTAATTTAAAATTACATAAAATGCCACTAATGTTCCAAAATCCAAAATAAATATAAAAAATACTCCAAAAATGATAAAAATTTGTACACATATTAAATAGATATACATTAACAATATTGTAAAAAAATTTTAAAAAAAAATAAAAAAAGGTGTATGCACCTCATGCTGCCGGGCACATGTAATCAAGGTCTGTTTATCGTGTTATGAATTATGCAACATATTGTGTTATGCACGACACATCCCACTTTGGATTCAACTTGTATTGAACTCCCTATTTAATGTTATAAATAGAGTGTTTGCTTTAGGGTACCATTAATTTGTAATTTTCTAAAAGCTTCTTCTATACTTCTTTATGAGGTTTTATTTTTTTGAAAATTTCTTGTGGATTATATTGGGTTTATTATTATTATTATTATTATTATTATTACTTTCGAGAGTTCCACAATTATTGTAACTCTTATTGTAGTAGATTTTCTGCTCCTTCACCTATGGATTTTTATTTACATTTAAAGATTTTTCACATAAATTTATCTGTTTTTTTTCTA
Organism: Annona squamosa; assembly: GCA_035584095.1. NCBI lineage: Eukaryota > Viridiplantae > Streptophyta > Magnoliopsida > Magnoliales > Annonaceae > Annona > Annona squamosa. The sequence continues at coordinate 68,950,797 of JAXCLR010000001.1, forward strand.
TTTCTTTTATTTTTCCTACACTATTTTGTTATTTATAGGATTTTTCCTAACATGCGTGTACAATAAAACATGCATCGTGCATCCTCTGAATCAGCAAAGATTTAAAAGCATCTGCATGTTGTACTTTCGTTAGATGAGCATACCAGGATACAATTCAGTTGTTTGTTCTCCTCCTCCAATGCTCTTCCCTGTGCAACATTTAGACATACACTGGTTAAAAGATCAACAAACGAACATTCTCAGCATGCTACTAGTATTTCCAGAAAAAGTGATGAACCAGGCATTACACTCTTCTTTCGTTTCTCCCACAGCTCAACCTGTCGCAGTCAAGTGGAGAAGATGAGAGGATTCCCACGATTGCCCAAAATAATTATTCTAGGAAAAGTACTCATTTTTGAAATACAGAAAACACATATCATTTTTTTTTATCGGCGAAAACACATATCATTATCAAGCGAAAAGGCATATCGTATTATAACAGACAAGCTTAATTCAAGATCTTTACATGAGGAAAAACATGTGAAAAAAATTGTACTCCACGGGTCATTTGTATCGTACAGAGTCTCACGCAGTCGTGTATTATAGAGTTCCCACTTTCATCACAAGGGCATCTTTTTTTTTTTTTGGGGGGGGGGGAGGATATATTGGTAACCAGGAAGTGAATTCATGCTCTTTCATTAATTAATAAACTATCTCATAGTCGAATAGAAGGAGAAAAAGGCAAGAAAAGAGAGGAGTATTTGGAAGAAACTTGCCTGCCTAGAGCGAACACTAAATAGACCGTTCTCCAGAGCTGCTTCAATGGGGATGAGTTCCTTCAGATGCAGTGATGCCAGATCCTTGCCTTCCAAGTGCCTGTCAATATACAACGATAAAGTACTGGTGTGACAGGCATAGAATACTGAAAGAATAAGAGCCTTGATCAGATGATACTAATTACCAAAGCACTAAGACGCAGTCACCACAACATGCCAATGACGCAAAATTCACAGTTTTACTCCCACCCCGATATTTTTACCTGAGCTCCATCCGCAGGCTGTCATTCTCCTTCTTGATTCTTTCCACCTCCTTGCTCATATTCTATCTTGTCACATACGCGTACGCAAACAACAAGAAAGTAAATCATTTTTTTTTTTTAAAAAAAAGTTAAAATTCCAGATAGAAAATAAACTACTATTAATCGCGAAATATGAAAAATCAGATAAAAGAAATGTGCAAAATCAGGTAAAATTCGAATATTCAAGACTCCTGTAGAAACGGAAAAAAAAAAAGAAAAAGAAAAAAGCCCGAGCTCTTTTTCGAACTAGCAAATGACCCTCTCAAAATCTATCAGAACTACCTCAAGCTTCGCATCCCAGAGCTTCCTTCCAGAAGCCTTCTGATACCGATCCAGAATC
>JAXCLR010000001.1:68952368-68994199 GCA_035584095.1 Annona squamosa
CTGAGCATCACACAAAACAGTGATCTCGCTGGCTTTCTTGAGCAGTCCGGTTCTCCGTTTGGAGTAGGTGACTTGACGGCTGGCCGAGTTCTCTATCCTCTTTATCTCGATCCTCCCGCGGCCCATCTTGATCGGACGATGATAGTACAGCTAGAGAAGGAGATGAGATATGCGGGGAGGACTAAGTGATTGCAGGCAGGAAGGAAGAAAAGGGCAGCGGAAGATGAGAAGCCGATCAATTTCCGTAAGTGGGGAGGCGAGGCGAGCTCTTTCTGGCTTTGGCCACATTTGGTAGGTTCTGCTTTGCCACCCCTAGTCGAAGAACAGCCCTCCAACTCGAATCGTGCTCCCGCCACTGCTACGTACTGCCGTTCCCAAGAAATTGTGTCTGTCGATATTCTCGGGGATAATCATTAAATACACACCACTACACCAGCCGTATAGCCTTCGTGAATCCACTTCTTTTTGAAAAAAAATTTTGTCTAAGGACATGTCTTGCTGGCACCCACAGATTTTTTAATTTTTTTATTCTTATGGTGCGTTTTATAAATTAATAAAATCTGTAAGTTAAAACTTTTCAATCTGAAACTTTTCATTCTCTACAACTATCATATTTTTAATCATTTTTTCATATTTTTCTATACAATTATCCTACTTTTCAATCATTCTAACGTAACTATCACACAATTAAAGTATCTATTTTAATTTTATCGTCTTTACTACTCATCGTTACCCCTATTATATCACATCATTTGACAACTTTTACTCTCTAAAATTTTTCACCAAAAATTTTATTAATTACCAAACACACCCTTAGTAATTATCTTATTTTTAATTATTTCTCACATTTCTTAGATAATTATTTTTATATAATTACATATACAACTAATATATTTATTTTCATTTTATTTTTTCCGCTCATCGATATTACTCTTATCATGTTATATCTTCCTCATATTTCATAAATTATTATACCAAAAAATTTATTAATTAACAAACATAACTATTAATTTAAAACACTTATCGTGTTTGTCGGTGTGCAGTATTGTCTTGTATATTGCAAACTTTATATATTATACAATGTCTATATTGAAATTTTTAATAGTTAAATATCCACTCTTAAAATAAAACATGATATTTTTTGAAAAATATAAGTTTTTAATAGAAATTATTTTGGTTTTTGGTTGCATAATAAAACGAAACTTGATAAATAGTATCAATTGTTTAGATTTAAAAACGTATTCCAAAATTAAAAAATAAAGTGTTGCGTGTACGTATTAAATCACGTTACTCATACTTAATTTTGGGTTATGATGCCACACAACCTATGTATCCATGCACCTTTTAGTTTTTTAACTTTAAATTTTTTTAAAAAAACTTTAGCCCATTTATAACATTCATCCAGATATTTTTATCTGTAATTTAGAAATCACATATATTAAAAACTATTTAATATTACTTAGTTACCTTTTAAAACGTTAATAGTTATATATTCACTCTTACTAATAAAATTTTTAAAATATATAGGTTATTGTCAAAGTTATTTTTGACCTTATAAATAAATGTTTATCAATAAAGATAATAAATGATTTTAATTTTTAAAAATTAACAAAGCTAAGTGGTGCATGAAATTAGTTCAAAACTCTTTAATTTTTGGGTTTCATTAGTTCAAAACCCCTTAATTTTCTGTTCATAATTATAACTTTATTAACGCTTTTAAAACATTTATAGACTTTAAACATTGTCTAAAACGTCAAAATGTTAATTTTTTATCCCAATATTTGCAAGAACTGCGATGCTAGCAACATTGGTTGTTAGCGCGGGTTCAAAATTTTTCTTATTAACTTTTTGAGATGATGGCGGATCTCATTATTTTAAATCAAAAGTATGAAGTTTTGATTTTTACTGTAAATTGGTGACAAGTTCTTCTAGCATGTGTAAACAGTGAGAGATAAAAATATAGAATATTTAGAAGTTAATAATAATGAACAGAAATTTCAACTAATTAGAAATTATTCTTTATAAAAACAAAGAAAAAGGAAAAGAATTTTTAATTATTAGGGTGTGTTTAGTAACGAGAAAATAGTGGGTACAAATATTTATAGATATTTTTTAATAATATGATATGAAAAAAATAATGATTAAAAGTGAAGAGAAAAATGATAAATAAACAAAATAGCTGTATAAGAAATACAAAAGAATAATTTAAACTATCAGGAAAGGAATAATTAGTTTAATGGTATTGTTGAGATGTCAAACAAGCACGTGTAAATGTCTAAAAGAATGTTTAAGAAAGTGTAAGTTGTAGGAAAAATGTGTTTGTGTGAGGTTAAAAAATGAAATATTTTGAATATTATGTAATTGATATGAAATGATAAAAGAAAAATTTGAATAAATAAGTTTATTGGAAGGTAGTTAATAGGAAAAAAAATGAAATATAAAAGTAAAAGTGAAAAAAATGATGAATGATTGATAGATGAATAATGGACCTTAAAAACTATACTACAATGGTTTCCCTTTCCACTTTCTCTGCACAGGTTACCAAACGCACCGTAAAAGAACTAGGTGAAAATGATAGAATCTTTTTTCTTTTTCCTATATATATATATATTGCTTTTTCTTTTCTTTATACCAATGCAAATAAACGCCTTCTGGACTTGCAAATGAAGAGGTTTTTTTTTTTTTTTTTTGCTGTTATTTGTTATGGAAAAGAAAAACAGAAATAACAAAACAATAGGCGTAAAAAAGGAGTGAGTATATTAGTGGCACTTACAAGATATGGGCTCCGTCGTGTTTCTATTTTAAATATTTTAATAATTGATAAAAAAATATAATTTGATTTTCATCCAAATAAAAATATGCATATGTTATATTAACTTATAAATATTTGTTCGTTTGTAAGTTATGACAAATTTTAAAGCCATTTAAATATATTAAATATAATAATAATAATAATAATTTATAAAATCATTTATGTAATATTGAATAAGTGCATGCTCTAAATTATACAAGATTGTTTGATCAAATATATATCTAAAATAAGAACACAATAATGTGTATTAGAAATAAGTAAAGTTATATTAAAAATGAGTAAAATTGTATTAAAAATGAAAAAATATTTCTTAAAAATTGAAAATCAGTGATGAACCCGTTCCAAACAGTGTTTTAAGAACCGGACCAAAGAGGGCGTCGGACCGTGAACTGATCATGCGTTGGTTCACTGGGTTTTTCGGTTCAACCGCAGCAAACTAAAACCAGTTTTAAAAACATGCGTTCCAAGGGAGTAAAAGCCCGTCGTTGTCATGTGGGGTCCCACGGTGTACCTGCATTTATTTCCAATGGCATCAATGGATTTTGGTATCCTACCTAGTGCCCGGCAGTGGAATTTTTTAAAAATATTTTTTATGTACATCATGAACATTATAATAAAACATATTTACATCCTCACGTCTACTACGAAAATTTTTCTTTTAACTCCCACTACAGAGGGAACTGTAAACTCCTACGACAGAGAGAAAATTATAAAACCTTTGGAGCCCATAAACGAAATTGTAAACCCTCACGACAAACGGAAAATTATAAAACCCACACCACGGAGAGACTAAGCGTGAGCCCATGCATTGCTTGCAAAGGACGGGCTCCACTTAAGCATATGAATTTTCTAAAAAAAAAAAAAAAACATTTTTTTTTTATTTAAAAAAAGCCTCCGGCAGCGGGAACGTGGAAGCTGCACATCCCGGATCATTAGATGGGGCTCTGGCATCATTTAACCCCGGTCCCCAACTCCCCATGATCCGTCATTTTGTAAAAAAAATAAGTATAAAGCAATACTATTATATATCTTGACGCTACGTCAATCGTCGAGCAAAAAAAGATTTAAAAAGTCAACCTTTTTAACTTGGAAGTTTTGTATCTCTTCACTAGTTAAAAAAGACAAAACAAAAAGAACAAAAAAAAAAAACAAGAAGGAAAGAGATCAAACAAACAAAGAAAGAAAATAACAAAAATAAAAATATGTTTAGGAATTGATAAAATTTTTTATGAATAATTTTAGAGAGTAAAAGTTGTCATATGATGTGATATGATATAAATAATGATGAAGAATAAAGAAGATAAAATTAAAATAGATAAAATTAATTGTATGGATAATTGTGCAGAAATAACTGAAAAATACGAAAGTTATATATAAAAATATGAAAAAATAATTAAAAATATAATAATTGTAGAAAGTAAAAAAATTTAATTTCACATTTTTTGCATATTGTCAGACACACCGTAAATGTTTTCAAAAATTTAACAGATTGACGATCAGATGTAAAGTAGCTGCAGGTGCAGGCCGCTCTGCTGTTTGTCTAAATCACCAATTTAATACCTCGGCATTCAAGGGATTTTCGTCAGTTTGCTGCCAATCCTACGGAAAATCAGATCCCCGATGGGCTCCACACAGACGGACGATCTCTTGGGGGTTTAAAGAAAACGAAAAAAGACTCCAAGCAGGTGCGTGGAGTCCTGACTCCTGACCTCATGAATTAATGAAATGACCACGAGACAAGATTTGAAAAACATTGGTACGTGGCAAAGTGTGCTAGCCACTCTCCACTTTGATCTGACATCCGCGGGAGGTTTGATACAGCAGAAAATGGAACACCACACATAAAAAATGAGAGAAACATTAATGATTAAACATGGGTGTCAGGTTAAAAGGGAAACGCTTGAACTCATGTTCAATATAAATCTTCTCATCTTATATTTCATTTCAAGAGTTTCTAGGAGTAGACGAAAAGTTTTATAGAATGTAAGTTGTAAAGTGATGTGATATAATGTGAGTAATGATGGAGAGTAAAGAATATAAAGTTAAAATAGATAAGTTAGTTGTACGGTTAATTATATAGAAATGATTGAAAATGAAAAAGTCGAGTAGGAAAATGTGAAAAAATGATTAAAAATTAATGTAACTATGGAGAGTAAAAAGTTTTAGATCGAAAAGTTTTAACTTCACATATTTCGAACATTGTCAAACACACCCTAAATATTTTTATAGTTGATGTAAAATTCACTATATCTATTCCATTTATTATTATTTATAGTATTTTAGAAAAAATTTTTATTTGTCTAGTATTACACTATTGCTCTGCATGGGCTTTACTACTAAATGTGTAATATCAACATAATAAAATAATTTAATATTACATATTTGATTTGGATGAAACTTGATCACCTAAACAGCTAATGTCAAATACAATGAATGAATTAAAATTTTCATTCAACATTAAAAATTTCAAATTTGAAAAGTTATATGAAACCATTTTTATATAACCCGATTGCATATAAGTAGACATGAGGTTAAATAGATGGTGTGACCGAATTATTAGGTAAGAGCCGATGATATGAGCAAGTCTCGGTTAATTTGGTAATACAAGTTAAAAATATAGACACTCGTATCTTTTAATAAAATTTCTATAAGAGGGCAACCTTCGTATACCTAATATACACATATCTATTACGCAAAATATAACTTTTTTATTGGGCCACTTACCTTAGATAACTAGGCATCTAACACGGATATTCCTTAGGAGAAAGATAACAAGACCACTATCTTTACCCAATTTTGAATCTTGAACCTATCTATTTTAACACCTTATACACATTTAAGCTAACTCCTTAGTCATGAAAATGGTAACATGCAAAATATAACATTGATTTAAAACACACATGAATAAATGGTTTAATATTATTTGGGAGTGAAATTTTGAAAGTTAAATACATTATATAAAAGTTTTCAAAAAATATAAAAATGTATATTATGACTAAATACATGTAGATGAATAATAAAAAATGGTGGGACAAATCCCGCTGTCTGACTAATTATATTTAATCATCGTTGGTGACCTATGGAACCAACTATATTGCGAAAGTGACATGGGCAAATTAACGATCTGACATATAAATGATCCGATATACTTTTGGTCAGTTGAATTGATCCCCCCCCCTTTTTTACTAAATTCGAGTGTCTGCCATGTAACAATAAGCGGTATTTGCCTCGTTAGCAAGTGTCTGACATGATTGAATTAGGGATTGTAGTCTAAAAGATTCAAGCTTCCTAAAAATATTTGCTTCATTACCCTTTGTCAGTTACTTGGTCATTCAAGATGAATAACATAATACTGGTCACCAAAAAAAAAAAGATGAATAACATAATTTGAAAAAACAATAGCAGCACAAACATGCTAGGGGTTGGTTTTTTTTCTGATGAAAGGAAAGACTCTATCTCAACTCCCTTAAAATATGTCAGGGGGAGGGATAAAGTTATCCAATAATTTCATTGCAAAAAAATTGTGTGTATAAAGTTTTTCCACTATAACTAGAGGTGGATTACCCCACCAGACATAACTATCTAAAAAAAAGAGAGACAAATTCAGCTAAGGAATGAACGACTGTATTTCCTTGCCTTAATACATGGTGAACTAAAATATTGCTAGAAGAATAGAGAATATATTTGATCTCACCGATAACATTTCCAACCAGTGAAAGGATAGGACAATCATTTAACAGAAAGTTGAAGAGGCAAAGTGAATTAGACTCTAGTTGCATAGGACTTAATTTTAGGTTGAGTGCCTATTTAACTCCCAAGAGAAATGCGGTAGCCTCCATAAGTAAAGGTTCCATAGTACCCTTTCGTCTCCACCCCTTTGCAGCGAAGAAAAAACCCCTTGAGTCTTGAATGATAGTTGCGAACCCAAACACTGTTTATCCCCTTGGTTTCGGGCATCCACATTCATCTTGAAGGCATCATTCGGCGATTTAGTCCATCTAGACACAAGCTGCCTGTCAACCATGCCAGAATGAATAATAAATTTAGCCCTCCTGTACTGATCCAAAAAATCCACACACTATTCAAAAATATGAGTAAAAACTAGTTTAGCTTTTTCTACTCTAAGCATATTCCGCAAGAACCATAATCTCCAACAACAAAGAATGAATAGGCCAAGATTATCGTTTCTGTCCTTCTGGGCAAGAGTTCTCAAAATATCTTGTATTTGTGCCCCATAACGTGGAGAGGCTTGTAGCTCTTTGACAGATTGCCTTGGTAAATGTGCACTCTGTGAAGATATGGTTTGAATCCTCAAAGCCATTCCTGCAAAAAAGACATAATGGATCCACCACAATACCCCTTTTAATTAGATTCTATTTTGTAATGTGAATAATTGTTTCACTTCCAAAAGCCATAAATTTTAAACAAGTCGATGGACATGATACACCGAATAAAATTATTAAAAAAATGAAAATATGTTTCCAATATCATAAGAACAAAAAGTGAACATGTAAGGTCTGATTAGAGATAAGTAAAAGTAAAAAAAAAATGTCACTCTTTCCTGCACATTTTTTATAATGATTCGACATTTGAGATACATAAGTGCCCCACTATTTCTAACATTACTTTTGCATTCCAATCATTTTTTTATATTTTAAAAAATTATCTAATTTATTTTAACTTTATTCTTTTACTCCTAAATATCGCTCGTTCATATTACATCACTATTTTATTTTTAAAAATTTTTATCATCCGGCATTCCCAACACCTTCAGTGACATTTAAAAGTAAAAAATTTGTTCACTTTTTTCCGTATATGTATTTATATCTTTTGATATCTTAATTACTTAACTACTTTTTTCTATTATTAATTCTTCATTTTTAATCGTTTTACATATTTTACAAAATTATCCTATTAAATTTAACTTTATCTCATTTACTTCTAATGGTTATTCTTATTATTTTATATCACTTTTTTTCACTTTTTATAATTTTTTCTAGTTTCACTTTTCCATTTTTACTTTTTCATCCTCCTAACTCATCTATTTCTTTCTAGGAATAATTTACCCACTTCTTCATATAATGATAAATTTTGTATGCTTTACCTCTATGTAACCATGTAATATATAAACAATTTTATATAATCCCCTCTACTTTTAAGATAATAATGATTAATGAAAAATTCGATCCATTTATTATATTTAATATAATTTGTTTAACTAGCATACGAAGTTTCATTGAAATCAAATATCTACGTGAGCCTCATTTACTCAAAAAGAGATATATTTATATGTAAATTAAGAAAAATACCAAGATCTATTTATATATATATATAAAGTAATATTTTATATAATCATTTATCCGCATAATAATAATATTTTAGATGTTCCAGATATTTAAAATGCTACTCAAAGATTTTTTAAGCATAATTTTACACATTTATAAATGAAGTTCATATATAGTGACATTAAATAAATAAAAAAATTTTCTCGATAATATAAATAATGTTAAATATAATAAATTGAGTACATTTTCTATTAACCATAAGATATTAAAAATGAAGGAATTATATAAAAAAAAGAGTTTCATATCTTAACTATCTAGCTATTCTATTTTTTTTATTGGGTGTGTTTGGTAATTAATAAAATATGTCAAGTTAAAACTTTTCAATCTAAAATTTTTTATTCTAAAAAAACTATCATATGTTTTAAATCATTTTTTCACCTTTTCATATACAACTATCCTACTTTTCAATCATTTCTATACAACTATCCACATAACTAACTTATTTATTTTAACTTTATCTTCTTTACTACTAATTATTATTCCTATCATATCATATCGGTTGACAACTTTTACTCTCCAAAACTTTTTACAAAAAATTTTATTTATTACCAAACATGCCCACTATCTCTACCTTTTAATATTTTTTCACATCTTTTCATACAATTATACTATTTATTTCAATTTTATTATCTTTAATCTTAATTATTAGCTCTGTGACATCACATGGCATAGATGTTATTGGATGGCTATTTACTCGGCACTCGGCACTGTCACTGAGCTTTTGGGAGCAATAACGATGTCAACTATAGTCTCTTTGCAGATAGGTGTGTACAGGCTTGATTACGAGGAGCAGGGCAGAGCAGAGGCTAGTACGATTTGCCCGCAGTGCTGATTTTATCGAGGGGAAAAAAAAAAAAAAAAGAATATCATGGTATGATTCTACTTCAGGCAGGGCCGAGTCGCAGGCGCCAAGCCACAGTTGTCCAGTGTGCCAACCTGCCTTTTTCGGAAGTTGAAATAAGAAATCAGACAGCGCCTTTAATCATTCTATCCAATTTCCTTCTTGTTGGAACTTGGAATGGGGCTGCAATTTGAAAAAATCAAACCAGAGCAGTAAAGCCTTCTCGACGGTTTGAGTGACACGAGCCCTGGTCAGCACCATGAGACGAAAAAGCGTAATGTTCGACGAATCCTGGTGCTAAATCACTCAACTTTATGAGTTAAAAGCAAAAGCAGATGTTATAAGGGTCAGTTCGTTGATAGGTAGGGGGAAGGGAGAAGGTGGGAATGAAAATACTGTTGAAAAATACGAGAATGATGCAATATGATGGAAGAAGAGTAGAAATAAATAAAGTAGTTGTTTGATAAAATGGTTAAAATATAAAGGTAAAACTTTAAAAAGTAAAATAATTATTAGTGAAAATACCAAATCGGTTTCGAAAAATGTCTCCATTACAAAGCGTCAGGCCATGGGGATGAAATTCATCTCTCACTGTTCCTTGCACAGACTTTTACTTTAGAATGCGATTATCCTAAAACAAGGGAGATGCTGCCTTCACTTTGATTTTATGTCTGCACATGTTGCATAACCAATCACCAGCAGTATCAACAACATCATCTCTGCTTGTAGGCAGAAACCACCGCATTTCATCGGGCACAAGGCGTGCGGAGCTAGAGATGAGGTCGCCCTGCTATGGTTGGACTACTGCTGAACCTTCCAGAGAACTGGAGAACTTGAGAATCTTTGCAATCTGAAAACAGACGTTTTCACAAAACAGAACAAATCAGATTCTGAACCACTTATGACGCATCGGTAACGCTGCCGAATCTGGAGCATTAGCCTTCACTTACTGCGCAGACCTGTGCATCTTCCTGTCAATCAGACCACCAGGGAATAAGAAAGAGCGTTGGTATCTGAAAGTAGTTCGATAAACAGCAGGATTTCAAAACAGCTATACATTTTTTTTTGGAGTGTTTGAAAAGTTTTAAAATTTTTTCTGTCAGAGTTTTTAAACTGAAGAGTGTTTGTTAACACTAAGAGTGTGTTTGGCAATGTTTAAAAATTATGAGTTAAAACTTTTTAATTTAAAATTTTTCCCTCTCCATCATTATCTTATTTTTTAATCATTCTTTTAATATTTTCCTATAAAATTATCATATATCTCAATCATTTTTACACAATTAACTTATTTATTTTAACTTTATTTTATTTACTTTTTATCATTGCTTTTATCATATCTAATTATTTTACAACTTTTATGCTCTAAAACTTTTTATTGAAAGTTTTATTTATTCCCGAAAGCACCCTTAAAAGAATTTTCAAATTAGAAATGTACTTGGAAAGTAATAAAACTTTTAGATAAAAAATTTTTATTATAAAATTTTTTAAATTTGAAGAGAATAATGTGGTATGATAGGAGTAATGATCAAGAGTAAAGAGAATAAAATTAAAATAGATTAGTTAATTATATAAGTAGTTATAAAGAAATGATTAGAAAGTATAGTAGTTATACAAAAAATTGTGGAAAAAAAATTAAAAAATAAGATAATTATAGAGAATGAAAAGTTTTCGAATGCATTTTTTTCTTATTGTCAAATACTTTAAAAGAGTGTGTTTATTAAAACATAAAACTTTTCAATATTTATAGCTATCTTATTTTTTAATTATTTCTTCACGTCTTTCTATATGGATTAATTTATTTTTCAATCATTTCTACAAAAGTAACTTATTTATTTTAACTTAATTTTTTTATAGCTAGTCCAAACCCTATAAAGATTTTAGCTTGATTGGTCATGGACTAGCTAGTGATTGCCCTAAATGGGACTTCAAATTCAAAATTTGAAAATATTGACCCCGCAATTTGATTGATGACTACACATGGTGCCCTTTCCTACTTACAGTTGGTTAATGACAGAGACCGGACGCCATATGTTACACAGATCATTTTCTGTAGACATTGCAGTCTATGCCAGAGAATCCGAAGCAGGCTCCTCAAGGGTCTTAAGAATTGACAGACAATGAAACATGCACATTTCCACACGATGCTTGGTACTTTTCTTATTCACGAGTGCATGTGTAAAAATGAATTGGAAGGTTCACATGAAATATTTCATGGTGGAACAATTGAGAATCAATATAGAAATTCCCGACTCAAACACCACCAGGGTTAATGACAATTGATATGGAGAAATAGTGAAACGAAAAGATTTCTAAAGAAGCATCATGAATAAGACTGACAGATCCAAAATATCACATAAAAGAAAACGATAGCTCAAAATTTGTGCTGAAAAGGTTACAACTCTTTCCACGGGAAAAAATACAATATCCAGAAGAGAACCAGAGATCACAAGTTTAATCTAAAAAATCAAACACTTCACCATATGAGTATATTTGCATGGATTGCTCAAGGTGCATAGCAGCATTTGATGCCATAAGGCATATCTGAATGCTTAGTAACCAGTTAGGAATTCACATGATAGATTGATACATTCTAAACCTAATTTTTTGGACAGCTGTGCGACCGATTTATGCTGCAAGAAAATAGACCTTTTTGCATGAGTCAAATTCCAAGTTTATATGAATGCTTGATGATTTGTGAGCCCAACATACTGTTTGCCATGTCCATACTAGACTGGATTATTTGTCCAGGAAAATTCAGTATGTTGTTTCAGCAATTCAGTTAGAGTAAAAGATGCATCATGAAAACTCACAAGTGTACTTTGGTCCAAGTGTTTTGCAAGTTCACATTTATCTCATGAAGATTGTAGATTCATTCTGGTTAACTCCAAAAACTTGTCCAAGGAAGCACATATCTTCTTTTTTTTAATTTCATCTCGGGATCCACGCATATAAGTCAGTTAGAGATGATGAACTGAGGAAATTTTATTTGTAAAACCAACATCTGAGGTAGAAACTAGATGATAGCATAACCACATTTCCAGATATTTGTGAATTAAATTTTAGCGAAGTACAAATATACAAACACGTGCAACTCATTCTCCAGGGCATAAGATGCAGCTACAGGAACGAAATGATAACATCTGCAAAAGCAGAGGCAAGATCATTGAAAAGGGTAATTGGTGAGACCACACTGCCAACACATGTTTCAGGCTTCCAGTGTTTAGTGGAACCAGGTAAAGAAACATATAACCCAGAAATGAAAGCAAAACCAAACAGAAAAGGGACAGTAAAGGAGTACTAAGTACGTGGCCAATACCAAATAACCAATGCTTTAAGGCGCTAGGATTGACACATGATCCTTTCCCGTCCATTTGGACAAAATTCGAAAAGGTAATAAAGGCATTATATCCAACAAAATGAATGGTAGAAGACAGCCTTTAGAGCCTTCTAATCATTGAAGCCACCAAACAACCTTTTTTACTTCTACTTGGTAAATATCAAATAGAAGATCCATTGAATTCTAATTAAAATATGACATGGTATTGAACGATAATGCATTGTCTGCAAAGAGGCAGTGGATGGATAGGGGGAAAAAACAATTTGAAAGAAAATTAAGGTCTTTCTGTAGGCCTGTGGTCCATTCAACAGCAACCAAAAAAAAAAAAGGTATCATTCTTGAAATAAATGTTCATCAAGCAGATTAAATTAAAACATGGGAAAACAATATGCCTAATAGCATTTTCTGTTTGGTTACACTGGACAATTGCAAAGCAAAATGCAGCATGATTTTGTCCAGAAATGACATGTCACAAGAAATTTCAACAGGAAAGTAAATCAACCAGAGGAAAAGACACTTGAAAATACTTCGTCCAAAATGACAGAATCATTTGAGAATTACAGTGTAGGTTAATAAATTTGTGAAGGAAAACTTTTACAACTACAGAAAGCAGAGTGGGGAACGAGAAAAAACAAAGGGGCATCAACTTACAAAGTTTGCTGGAGGCAAGGAGAAACAGCATGTAAGTTCCACCTACTTTCCCAAGGAGAATGTGCTCCAAATACATAGCGGAATACACATCATGTAACTTGATGGGAGGAACAAAACCCACTAGATGAACTGTACACAAAAAATGACAGAAAACAACACAGTCATGTTTGCTGCCCAAGAAATTTCCAATGCAGAAAATATATTAATAACAAGAGTTCTGATTTTTCGAGGATAATTTAGTTAAATCGAATAAATTCCGTCACCCATCAGATTGGTCATTATGTGATTCAGACCGATTTTTAGGCCATCTCATGGATAAACCAATAGTGAAAAGGATCGGATATTCCCAAAAAATATATCTAGGATCAAAAGTGTCTTCAAGTTGATTGATATGGCCGATTTTCACATTATGGCCCCAGAAAGTGGTTCAATTCATTGGGACAATCCTGAAACTCAGTTAAGCAATCAAGAGTTACAGAAAGATACAATTTATTAAATGACACGAAATTCAAACTCTGTCCATCTCAGATTTCACAAGCATCAAACGATAGAAGAACTAATGTAATGTGACAGTAATGCCATAAGGCAATAAGCCTCACCTTGTTGAAGGCAAAGAAGGTGAGGTGATTGAGAAGCCCGCGAATACATTTGAAAAAGACTTGGTTAAATACGAAAAATTGGCAATCGGGGGCAGAGCTGGCACCCTTTCCCCTCTTCTTAAGAGATCTTGCAGGTCCAGTCGCTGCAAAGTCAGGACTGCTTTTGTTTCCTTCCAAATGAAGGCAAGAAGTCCGTTCTGAGTAACAAACAGTGCACCAGGCTTTGTGCCTGGGTATCTAAATCCATACCCACTGGCAATTCCCTCACCACTATAAGCGTGCTTTATCTCCACACGAACCGAATCACCATCCGTATCCCATGGGAAAGGATCAAATGACGGCTCATCAATCTTAACAACGAACATTGCAGATCCGTTTGGATGAAGGACATAGTGGGTTCCTTCCAAAATCTTGGTTGCAATGAGCAACCGCTGCCCCTCGGTCTCGTCATAAGAAATGAGAAGAAAGAAGAGGGCCTTCCCCGGCTTGTCTTCTGTGGGTAGGCCAGGCGGCCAACCAAAGGACCCACCCCACAAACCAGCATACTCTTGATCAGGATGAGGCTCCTTCAATGGCAACTTGTACAGGGCGAACCGATTATCGTGTATACTCGGCCATGCCCGATAACTAGAAATCTTCACTGTTGAAGCAGTCAAGCTTAGTCCAATTGCGTCGCTCACTCTCAGAAACTCCTGCAGCTGGGCATGCTTGCTCTCGCTGCTGCTGGCACTGCCATTCTTGGGAAACATGCCACTGCTGGTGCCAATAGCCGAATTCGACCTCCCAAGTATCTGTTTCAAGCTGCTCTTGAAGTAGCCAGTGACAGTTCTCCTCTTCACGGTCTGTGCTTGGGCCCCGTCATCCCAATTCATGCTCGAGGGATGCCAGCTCCCCGAGCGGTCGAGAGCTTTCTTCATCTTGCTGGATCCCGTCTGGTTCCCATCCGGCCGTAGCCCCGGAATTTCCTGCCAATCAACGCGGCCCTCTCCAGCCCTGTAAAGCTGGATAAGCAGCGACCTTCGCTCCTGCAACAGCACCGTCTCTGCGGCCCCTTCTTCACCCAGCCGACCTAATAGCGGGCTACAGCTCAGCGACTCAGGAACCCTGAGCCTCACCTGGTTCGCGACGAGCTCCAGTAACTTCCGCCTATCTCCGAAAGCCAATCGGCCGAAAGGGACGACAGGACGCACTGCCGCCGCCGCCGCATCAGCCGCTATCCTACGCGATTTCGAAATGCTGTTGTCCGTCCATCCAATCGCCTTCGATGGCTCCACATCAGAAGCACGCGGCAACTTCTCGGCGGCGGCGGCGGCGGCGCGCGGGTGGACCTCGAGCAGCAGTAGATTGCAGTTGGGCTCTACGGATCGCAGTGAGCCGGGGTAAAGGCAGTCGGAGTCACGCTCGCGGCCGTGAAGGAAAAAGGCTGGAGATCCGTCGGGAAGCGCGATGATCTCAAAGACGGGGGCCCACAGGAGGGGGCTGCCGTCGATGCCGGCTGGGCCGAGCTCCTGCGGGATGACACGGCAGGCTACGAGGGAGGCGAGGCCGAGCATGGCGAAGACGACGTTACCCAACTCAGGATTCTGGTGAACCCAGAGGCCGAGAAGCGGGCGGACGCGGAGCAGGAAGGTGCAGATGGATTTGTAGGATGGGAGGACAGCACGCCATTCGGTGAGGTTGCGGGGCGGGAGGAGGGAGAGGCGGGAGCACTGGACGAGCCAGATCTTGTCAGAGTGGGCGAGGGAGCGGAGAGAGCGGCAGCAGCGGCCGAGGTTGCAGACGTCGCGGGGGTGGAGGTAGGAGGAAATGATGGCGTGGACGTCATCCGGCAGGGAAACAAGGAGGTGCGCGGCACACGAATCGGTGGTCTCGAGGGCAGCCGCGCAGCCGGAGATCATGGCGAGGGGCGGGCCGAACATCCGGCGCAAAACCCCCGGCGTAGATATAAGAGATGAGATCGGAAGCGGGAGTTTCAGATGATGGGAGCCGGTGGGAAGCGAGGGATTGGAATCTTTTCGCTGGGTGTTTGCTAATTGTCCAAGCAGTGGGCCCCACACATGGGCGCTGGTCCTCCTGCTTTTTCTGTTGCTGGGCCCAGCGATTAATAGTATAAAAATCACACGGGCGAAGGATTTTAAATAATTTCGTATCGCTCGTCTTAGACAAATGAAGAAATTGATGGGATTTCCGTGAACAACAAAAATTCAATCCGATGAACGGATCGGATTTTTAATTTTTTGCTCCGCATTTTCAATTACAGTGGTAGATGTGATGCACTTTATCCATAAAGTGGAGTACACTCATCCTTTCAAGTGCGATAATCATTCACGTGTTGCATCATGCGATAATGGTCGTCGCCGTGGATGGACTGATTCCGAGATTTTTTGTTTTTTGTTTTTTTTTTTGTGGTTCTATGCGCCGCGAGGAATGATTTTATCATTCATGGCTGCATAATGCAGACGAATTCGGATGCTTGACAGGCCCATTTGATTCGAATATGTTCACATGAGTAAAATGAAAATATCTGATTAGAAATTCAATGATCGAGTTGCCAATTTCTGAATCGTTAAGATAACAAAAATTGGACTACAACAGCATTGGGGAAAAAAAAGGACACTTCGAGTGCATCGTTATAGCCGTAAAAGATAAAATGCGTCGTCTGTGTTTCGTCGTAAAATAATATATCATTTGTTGGACTTGTGAAGGCGGTAATGCTCACAAGTCACAACTCTACATGCCGGAGGAACCGTGACAGGGCAGGCGGTAATGCTCGGTTAAGCTTGCCTAATGCGGAGTCGGTTTGATAGTCTGGCGGGGTGAAACACTTGATATCCGGCCTGGCTGACGTAGTGCTCCAGTGACCACCAAAGAAATTGAATCGTAGCATCAAAATTCATATTGGACATCCGACATCGCCGCAGATAAAATACCCAGTGCAATTTCTATAAAATTTCCTCTCTTTTAATTAACAATACCCGCATTTTTGTTGTTCGAAATTTCTGAATCAGGCTAATATCCAGTCCGTCGGGGCAACAAGATTCTGTAACGGGTGCGTGGCAATGCGCCAACCAAGCAGGGTAGTGAATTTGCCAATTGTATCGGTTTTTTTTTTTCTTTCAATTATTTTAATGGATAATTTGTAAATATATTTAGTTTGATTAAAATTGCAAATATCTCATATAATTTCAAAAATCATAAATAACCTTCACATAGTTTAACTATAATTGCAAATAACTTTCATGTCTTTATAAAACCGTCATGGCATCAGTATATTTGCAAAAATATGAAAACTATAAGAGCGTATTTGCGATTTCAGAAATTAAGTGATATATTTAATTTTTGCAAATAACCCTCACGTAGTTTAACCATAATTACAAATAGTTCGCATGTTATGATGATACAGTAACAATGTCATAACAACATGATGTTCTTTGCAATTATGATTAAATTATGAAACTATGTGGGTATATTTATAATTTTAATAAAAATTATATGAATATATATATATATATTTATATGTAAATTATCTTATTTTAATACAACAAAAGTGTTGTAGGGAGTCCATTTCCCTTTAATAGTTCATTCTCAAATATAGTTGCTACGGGATTAAGATGGAACAAAAAAATTTTCTTCTCAAAAATAATTTTTTATTTTAAAAAATAATAATTTATTTTTCATTTCCGATACAATCTTTCTCCATTCCAATGTATATTTTTCTATTTCCATCATACAAAAACACTTTTTTAGGACCACATTCTTATTCTATTAAAGTTGTGAATAAACAAAAAAGCAACATTTTAGCTTAAGTTGGGTGCTTGTGGGTACCCACTATCCTAATTTGATCTAGGCAAAGCAGAACAGGAAAATTATTTATATAGAATTATGATAGTAGTCTCCCAAATAGGATAGGATAAGGCAGATAGTCTTAGTATCCAAAATTATCCTGCATAGATATCTAAGTGGGTAAATTATAAATTTATATTATAGCGAATCGTATATCATATACGTATACATATAGCATGTGTTCATGAGTACATGGGTGAGTAACTTCGTGAACGTGGGGTGTGAGTGATGTGTGAGTGTGTGACAATATATGAGTGATAAAATTTCCCTTTATATGGCACAGGCGCACAACTACATGTCGAATTTTTGGACTTACATGTATAATAATTATATATACACTATTATAAATTGAGGCCCAAATTATAAAGTGATCTCGTAAGGTTTAATAGGTCTAAATTATCTAATAGAATCTGGGTCTCCTATGCGTAGATATCCTATTGCTATTTTCTAACTTCTATTTTTATGATGGACTAAATTAGAAATTAGAAAGATAGGTACGTTATATATATGGTTGTGGTCACCAAGTTATGCATCTTTTAGGATTTCATTTTTAACATTGTATTTTTCGAAAAGATGAGTCATCTTCTCAAGAAAATTTTAGGGCATTAACTTAGAAGACCAGAAAACTTCCGAATTCAAAAACAACAACTCCTATGGATTTAGGTATGTTTTCGCTTATAGTTTTATTTTTTTAATAATTTAACATGGAAGATCCTAGGATGATTAATGTTTTAATCGATAAGGTTTTCCTAACAAGTGGTAGCAGAGCGGCTCCCCATTCAGTAGATGTGGTTCGGAGAGTTGAACCAATGAAAGTCAGAGCTACAAGTAAAAGTCCAAAGTTAAGTTGTGGTTCGGGGACAAACTACGCCGAAGCTGGTGGGCTTGTAATAGCCCAAAACTGAATCCCGCATCGAAAAGGGGAGAAAGTTCCTCGTAGTTTACAAGTGAGTCTCAAGTTCAATATGGTTTGACGCATTTTAAAACCGTGCGGTTAAGCCGTCGGGCCAAAATGGACAATATCACACTATAAGACCCATAACCCATAGGCTCAATAGACATTTCCTGAGTTTGTGCATGACACTACAATCTTAATTCGTTATCCCCCTTCCTTTTGAGCACTTTTGGAATTTTCCATATGATTTTTTTTTAAAAAAAAAAGCCTTTTCCTTCAAAATTGAAACCCTAACCTATTACCAGCGACGACAGACCTCTTGTAGATTATTGACATTCATTAGGTAGGTCGCCACTGGATGACATGGTAACTTGTCATTTTGGTGATTTTCTTCATTGCCACATAAATATCCTTTCCACGACAAGACAATAAGCCACTCTCTTTCTTAGTTATCTCTATAGACACCTCTACGCTTACTTGAATCAGTTTTTTTTTTTGATGAATTTTACTCCAAGAAATCTTAGTTACATCGTCTTGCATTCAAATCTCAAATCCAAATGAAATCAATTTCAATTAAAATGAAATTTGGGTGAGAAAAGCTTTAGTGGGAATATTTTACCTGTTTATTATTTTTTCATGCCTTTTTTATTTTTATATGTATTTGCTTTTTTCCCATTTATTGCACCAACCAACAAAGCCCCTAAGAATTTGGTTGAAATAATTATATATTAAGAAATAATTTTAATAAAATATATGCATGAGATTTTGATTTAATTATTTGAGTATGCTAAAAAAAGTTGAATATTGTACTTTTTGCTATGTAATTACTGTGCACGATAACAGACATAAGGTTGTTCATCCTATTAAGATCATCATATCTTGAGTATTATCCTCATTACTCTCAAGCATTTTTATTACCCTAATGAGCTGGTTTTTGATTAGCCAATATTTTACTCTAAATTTCTAGTCACGCTAAATATTGCAACTTTTATTCTTGTTAATTAAAGAATTGACTTTGAACTAAAATCAAATCAATTCGACCTTCACATATATTAGGATAATAATCTATCAACCAAATTAACCCATGAGTAAGGTCAAGTAGAATTTTTCCTAACAAGATATGAATAGATTATGCTAAGAATAAAACTGATTCAACTATAGTTGCATTCCTATAGAAAATAGATTCCAAATACCAATCTCTTTCAAAATCAATAAAAGAAAAATACTTAATCAAACAAAAGAAATAACACAACTTATGTTATATGATAAAGATAGTAATAGTTTTTATAACATATTGGAAAATAGGGTTTTATTCACATTAGATTGGATTTTCATCCCAACTTATTTTAAGACAATCCAAATGAAGGAACTCAAGCTCGCCAAAATGTAAGTTCATGATAAGTGTTAGCGTATGACAAGCATTGCATAGTGTTAAGTACAATGGGTGCTGCATGATTTACTTGATTCTATGACCTACCTGTCATATGATAACAACTTTTATTATCGAGCCAAGGCTCCCTTTCATATAATACATCATTATATTATTTTAAATATATATATATATATAAACTATGAATTATTTTTATATATACAAAGACTATTAAGAATAACATTTATGCAATGTTGATGTCAAACGGAAGTGTTGACTGTACATTATTATTTTTTGTTGCACAATTTGTCCATTTCGTACATTCATATGAAAAATTTAAATTCATCTCTCTTTAACCTGAACTTCAACTTTTTTGGACTAGAATTTAAGTTAAGATAGAGTTAAGGTTAAGGCAAACTCGAGTTTTATCTACCCTAGTTGTGCCCCTTGTTTTGATAGGTCCATAACATTCATGAAAAACCATAGAGAAAAAGGTTTTCATTATAATGAAATTAAAGAATATAAATGTCCCTAATCAAGATTTAAGAGAGAAATATTTGTGGCTTTGTTGATAAGAGAGAGTCTCTGTCATAAATAAATTCAATATGAAACTTAAGGATGCTTAGAAGTGGAACCCTTCTCTATCTTTTTTTTTTATCGATGTATATTTTAACTTCATATTTCAACTTATATTACAATAAGCTCTAAGATAGTTCTTATGGTTTTTCAAAGAAAAACCACAAGCTCTTAGATATTAACAGAGGATATTACAAATTCTTAAATATCAACAAGGAAGACCATAAGTTTCCAAATATGAAAAAGGAAAACAAAAATAAGGAAACGGAGATTCAATGCTCAAACTATTCTAATAGGGGCAACACCCTTGACCACCTGCACTAGCCACAAGTGATAATCCTTCTCCATCTTTAATTTCTCTTCGTATAGACTTTTTTTACATGATGGAACGAAGTCTTCTACTAGACGGGATGAAGAACTCATTATAGAATTAAGTGCCTAAGGAGGGTGACTTTGTAAATAAACTAGAAGTTCACTAGAGTACTTTTTCAGGCATTAACTACTTCTTTTTGGAGTTGTTTTTTAAAATGAATTATACACATTGTAGTGGACCAAACATGCGATCATACGTGATAGTAGCATGATGGTAACCACATGCATTGAAGCTTTGTCGATACATTAAGGCAAAGGGCCAACGGAGACACCAAATAGGGGCAACAAGAGGAGATCATGAGCTAGACCTTGGTTAAGGTCACCATAATACGTCACCAATCCATCCATTATATTTACTAATTAATTTTTCAATGAGTATATAAAAATATGAAGATTAAATAAATCATGTTTTAAAGCAATTTTATGAGCGTATGTTTAGATGTTGGCCACCAATAATCAAGATGAATTTTTATAACATAACCAAAAAATCAGTTAATGAATGGGTTGGGTTTGAAAGTGGTTCCATGTGAACACTAGTGGGAAAATATAGATCATAAAGAAAATTAGAAGTATTTTTTTTGAAATTTTGAAGTTGAAAAATAGAAAGAAATAAAAGTATTGCTGTAACTAGTAATTGGGATTTTTTCTATCGTATTTGCTAGTTACCCAAGCAGGCCAAGTGTTTATTCTTAGCATCTTCCGGTTATTATTATAAAATTAAAACTTATCTTCTCCACTTCTTGATTCCTATCCAAAAAGCAATATACAAGAGTCACCTCTTTTGAGAAAGATAATAATGAAAAGATAGTAGGGGTGCAAGGGCTCACAAAACTCGAGTTCGTTTCAATCCCCACCCTAACTCTATTTATAAAAAATTAATTTTAATTTTATTTATAAAACTTAAACTCTAACACTATTATTAAAAATTGGGTTTGGGTTGAGTTTTGAGTTGGAATTTTGATTGATGCATTTACATTTTATTGAAGAGTAGTGAGTTTAGAATTTTTTTAAAACATATAACAACATAAGGAATATTTTTAGAAGAAAATTTTATATCAAAAACAAGATAAATAAAGAAAATTAATAAACATAAAAGTAAATGATAGAAATAAAAGATATAAATAAAAATAATATACTTTATTCATGATATAATTACTTATTTAAAACACGCATTCAAATATAAATATAAATAATATAAAATATACAAAATATAAAGAAATATTGGCTAGATATTATGTAAATAATATATTTTATAATAAATATAAAATGTCAAAATTGAGCTCAGGTCCAGTCGAATCCGAATTTTATCATCTTTACAAATTAGGTTCATCTGGGTCGGATTATATATATATAAAAAAAATTAACATCATTAAAAATCGAGTTGGCGGGCCGGGCACCCCAGGCCCACTAATGCTGTCAAACGGAAAAGAACCAGCGGTAGGCTGTTATGCATGGATTTTACTCCAGTTCTGCAGCTTCTGGTAGTCAACAAGTCAGTCCGTCAAGCACGTGGCAGCGTAGAAATGGGATGCATTACTGGAATGGAACAGGAATGATGTGGAATTTGGGTAGATTGCGAGGGATGGGTCAAGAGTCTGCCCCGTGGGCAAAATGTCGAGAAAGCGCAAATGCGTAATAACATACTCCTTTTTGGAGATCTAACTCAGCTGTTTTCATTACTTTGTTTGTGCGGATGATGTGTATTTTTTTCTGGCCTCCGATCTCCGCGATTGATGGCCTGCACTAATTAACTTCTTTCCTTAATTTTTTTTTTTCTTTCTTTCTTTTGTTTTTATGAGGGGCTGTATTTACTTACGTTGACCCGCTGGTGGCACCTTTATTCTGGGACTAGCAGCAGCCGACTAGCTCAGGACAAGAAGATGAGTCGCCATCTGATTATTAATACCGCGTAAGGGCCCACCTGCTGAAGACGAGGGCGCCGGAGATTCTGTCCACGGCACGACATTGCGCTACTTTTCACGGGGAGTGGGCAGTTTGGTAATGTTTGCGGAAAATTTGGGTTGAGAATCATGGCAAACACTGTATTTGAAATTTATTCTTTCTCAATCAATCATCACATTTTTTCAATATTATTCCGGTGTTACAATCATTTTTCTTATAATTACTTTTCAACAAACCTATTTATTCCAGATTTACTCATATTATTTTATCTCGATTACACAAATTTTAAAATATTTCATTTCCAATTCTCCCAATTTATATATTACCAAACATATGCACCAAGCTGAGGGAAATTCTTTGCGTATCCGAAGGGATTTCATTTAGAATTTTTGTTTTTGCTGGCTAGTTCGAAATGAGCGAAGCAAAAACTATGAAATGTGCATGGAATAAAATAATAAAATTTCCTGTTCCTAAATTTTTTCCCAATTATACTATATAACAATTTTATTTTTTATTTTAAATATTACTTTGTATTATATAATTTTCTTGTATCTTGATACAAAATAATACTTTTATATCCGTTTGTTTTACTTCACCTTCATTTATCTAAGTGTATTTAACGTATAAACTAAGTTTCATCACTTTTGGATACGGTACATATTTTTTGTAATTTTTAATATATGAATATTTTCAATACACATATATACATAAATATTTAAAAATCTCAAAAAATATGTACACGTATCCAAAAATAGTAAAATTTAATTTATATGTTAAATACACTTAGATAATTAATTGTACAAAGAAAAATGAAAAAAAAATTTGTAAATAGATTTTTTGAGATGAGCTTTTGTTTGGCTCAGGCTAACAGGATAATTCATTATAATTTTTTAATATTTAATTTTATAATTTTTATTTTATTCAATATTTTTTAAGATATTAAATGCTAAAGTAAAAAAATTATAAAATTGCTAATATGAAAAGTTTATGCTTGAGCTCATGTATTTGTGACAAAAAATTTAACAAATGAGTATGCTCACACGGTGCATTGGATTGCGGCCATGTAGATGATTGAAATGTTTCTCATATTTACATATGAAATAACGGAAAATATTAAGTGCAGACAGATTGCATTATAATTATGGTGCAAATTACCCAAAATGGGATCCACATGTATTAAAATTAATATCTATTTTACCCATTGTATTTAAAATTATTTATTTTTATAGCATATTAATTTTCATCTAAATCTAGCATGTATATGTCTCATCTTAAAATAGTACAAAATCAATGTAATAAAATATTTTAACTTAAATATCAATTTTAAAGTAATATTTTCGAGATCTAAACCATCTAAAGTATGTTATTTATATAAATAAATTATTATTTTATTTTAATATGTACGAGGCCCAGTTTGAAGCAGACTACATCATAATTATTGTGTAGTGCTTCTGCGCAGGATTGGTTATTTGACATAATACATATATATGGAAAATAATTACATGCAGTCCATGCACTGTGGGGCCCACTTGATCATGAATAAGAAATTTACTCGACATGTTGTATTTAATTATTTACTTTATTAGCATACCAATTTTCGCCCAAAGCCAACATATGCATGTGCCCCATTTTAAAATAGTACAAAATTAATATAATAAAATAATTTAATATAAATATCAAGTTTAAATTGATATTTTTAACATCTAAACTATCCAAAGATATTTTTTATAGATAAATGATTGTATAAAGTATTATTACATTTTCATATATATAGGAGTCACTTGCAGCTTATTGTATTGCAATTATGGTGCAGTCCATCTGCACATGATAGGTTTTATATATATGCATATATGAGAACCACTTATATACAAATGGACTGCATTGTAATTATGGTGCAGTTCTTTATAAAATGGGCCCCACACAAATTAGAATATAATGAAATTTTATACAATCATTTATCTATATATAAATCATACTTTCAACAGTTTGGATTTGAAAATATGACTTTAAACTTGATATTTATATTAAACTAATTTATTACACTGATTTTGCACCATTTTAAGATGGAGACCACACACACACATTGGATTTGAACGAAAATTGATATGCTAATAAAGTGAACAATTTTAAATATAATAGGCGAGATGAATTTCCCATTCATGATCATATGGGGCCCACCGTGCATGCGATTGCACTGTACAATCGCATGCCCAATAACATTTACTGCATGTATCAGTCTGGCTTCTATGTAACCAAGTTATATAGAAGCAGACCCATGTAACTCCTTCAAAATTTAAGATTTTAAACTTTAATAAAAAATTTAATTTATTTATTATATTTAACATTATTTATTTATTTAGAAAACTAAGTTTCATCTCAATCAAGTATATTTATGGGCAACATTTGTTCCAAAATATATATCTTCATATGTAAATTATGAAAATATTTAGATCTATTTATACATATATTACAATGTAATAATACTTTAAAGAATCATTTACTCACATAGAAATGATATTTTGGACAGTTTAGATGTCGAAAGTACCATTTTAAAATTGATATTTTAGTATTTTTCATACTTTACACATGGATATATACATTTCTAAAAATGTAGCTCATAAACATATTTAATTGGCATGAAACGTAATTCTCTAGATAAACAAATGATGTTAGATACAATGAATATATTAGATTTTTCATTAAAAATCAAAATCTTAAATTTTAAAGGAGTTACATGGGTTCACTTTTATGTAATCAGGTTACATAGAAGCGGTCCCATATAACCCTATCAAATTTTGAGATATTAATCCTTGATCGAAAATCCAATCCATTCATTACATTTAACATCATTTGTTTAGCTAGGAGACTAAATTTTATCCAAATCAAGTACGTGCATGGACTATATTTGCTCAAAAATATGTATATGCATGTGTTAATTATGAAAAACACTTAGATCCATTCACACATGTATTAGGATGTAACAATACTTTATAGGATCATTTATCCACATATTATTGATGTTTTAGATGGTTTAGATATTGAAAAAAATTACCTTAAAGTTGATATTTTAATATTAAACTATTTTATTATGTCGATTTTATATATTTATAGATGGGAGTCATATACAATGAAATTAAAAAAATAAAAGAGTTTTCAGAATACTAAAAATGATATTAAACAGAATGGATTGAGCAGATTTCCTATTAGCCATAAAGATTTTAAAAATAGAAGGGGTTACATAGAAATAGAGTTTCATAGAAGCGGGAAATGTGTATATATGTATGTATGTATGTGTATATATATATATATATATATATATATATAAAAGCAAACACACCCTCATTTCCAAATACTTTTTTTTAAAAAAAAAATGTCATGACTCATCGCCAAATAGTTTTGTAGTATAAAACAAATATGTTTATTTAAGAGGTTACCATAAAATCTGAAGTGCGACATTTCTTTAAGAACTGAATGTTGAGTGTTGACAACGGGATCGCGAGCTGATGCTGAGCGAAGTGAAGGTATGAACCATGAAGGGCTGGCCCGTGCACTATATATATATATATTTTTTTTTTTACAAAAAAAGAAAAGAAAAATAAAAAGGGATATGGCGCTCTGGAACTTTCTTTCATTTTGCTGGTTTATTGGAGAAAAGGAAAATGCTTGAAAAGCTCTTTTCGTTATTTTTTTAGAAATCTATTTCAAAATGATTTGCTATTTTTTTATTTGTGTTATTACACACATTGATGCATGTAATATTACAAATCGTACGCATACACATTGGCAACCCTCACTTTTGGTGAAATATCCCCACATACGAGAGGACAAATTGTAAATATCCCAAACTAAGAGACAAACATTGAACTCCAAAATGAGAGACAAGTTTCAATTTTCAAACCCTAACCTGTGAGAAACAGGTCATTGGAGTTACCACCGGCTCACGAGGCTGGTGGCAAACGATTTGCTATTTTAGTTACTAGTAATCTAACTTTTCCTTATTATCCATATTTCCAGTTTTTGTTCTTCATTTTTTATACAAAATTTGATTTTTATTCACTTTATTCCTCCCCTACCATGAGTGCTTTCTCACGTTTCAAAAAATTTTCAGCCTCTCTTCCCCATTTGAGCCGGACCCTGACTTCAGCAACTCTACCATTTTTTTCATTATTATCGTTACATTCACCCATGTATTCAAAAGGGGCGCCGGACCTGACCTGGCTGCATTAGACTTAAGACTCCTTTTAGGGCATGTTATGTAATGTGATGAGATATTATTATTTAGAAATAAAAAAATATTTTTCAAGAATGAAAATTTTCCCCCCATCACATTAGCGAGCAGGCAATAAATGAGACAGAAAGGTGGAAAAGCTTTCTCTCTCTCTATCCTGCCATTGTTCATTACAACAATCATTATCTTCGCAAGAATTAGCAACTGTTAAATACTTCTAATGATAGCCTTTTATTATCGTTAAAAATTTTCTGTTTTAATTGTATGAAATTTTACTTCAATCATTAGCTTCGCATCATTTGCTAAAATTTTGACTGCAGCTTCCAAAGTTTCACTTCTTCGCACGCTCCACACTTTCTATCAATTTCAAAACCCACCCTCCAAGATCAACTTCATCCGCTGCAAAGAAAAATCCAGTACTGTACTTGTTTGCCTCTGGTGGATACAGGGCAACAAATGAGGGAATGGGCGGCTGGTGGGTGGGTGGCTATCGCTGCAAACAGTAGCACAATAATTGTTGAAAGGTGCACTAGCCCGATAGAGTGACAGGTCACTTGGCTTTGACTTCCATTAAATCCTGTTCCCAAAGTAAAAGCGCCCCTGATTAAGGTCACCTTTGATAAATTAAATTTTGTGAGGATTGCAGGATAAGGTACAGATCAGAAATGGAATATTTTGAACATGGTGTAATTATATGAAATTATAAGAGTAAAGTCAGAATAAATAGGCTTGTTTGAATGTAGTTAATAAAAAAAAATGATTTGAATATAATAGCAAAAGTAGAAAAATATAATTATTGGTCGATTAATTATTGGCCTCGAAACTCCGCATATCCCCATATTAACCCATGGGAAGGTGTTAACAAGCATCCCCTAAGTCTAGCAGGTTCCTAAAACACAAATAACAAAAGAGGGAAAACATCAGAAATAAAAAACGAAGAAAAAGCAAAAGAAAATTTTCTATTTCACTGATTTCTGAGACCACCAGCATTGCAAACATAATTTAAGAAGAAAAGATTTTAAAAAGAAAAGCAAAAAAAAAAAAAAGCAACTATTTCTCTAATTTTCATGACTACCACCAGCGCAGAGATAAATGTTTAACTATTTCCTCTTCTTATTCTCTATTTGCTTTCTCATTTTCTCTCTACCATAAACTACCATTTTCAGTGTGGTGAGATGCTGAAACCTGAGGGAAGGGTTACCGGTCTTCCTTGTTCCACCAGATGAACAAGATTCTCTTTGTTCCAAGCTTCAAACAAGCAGAAAATCATTTCAGGAAGAAAAGATCTTTGCCCCATGTGCACGCCTGAATCTATCCTTAGCTTGGTTGCTCGCTGCCTGACAGACCAGTTGTTTGTAGGCTTGACCTATTGTTGCCTGCAGGGGGCTTGTCAGATTTGTGCCTTTCCTTACCATAACTTTGCTGTGATGACAATGAAGACTTCAGTGACTGAACACCACCATCTGCGAACCCTGACTCAGGTTTCCTCTTCAGCTTCTTCTTCGCAAAGGTAGCATCATTTGTTCTACCTGTCTCAACAGCAAGCATGCTAGTGCTGCCTCTTGCCTTGTCTGGTTTGGACTGATCTGCGTCGGATGTTTGCGGAGTAGATGCCAAACTAGATGAGACGGGAAGTTGGTTGGTTGCCATATGATTGGAAACTGGCCGGTCAGCTGACATAAAAGCCTGTGAACTAGTTTCAGTAGTTTGTCGCTCCTGGACAGCTCGCACTTGGGCAATTGAGCTAGCCTCCCCTCCTGCAGAGGATTCTTCCATCCTAACCACCGGGATTGGTTTTCTCCTTTTGATCTTCTGTGCCTCCTGAACATCAAATGCCCAGATGATGATGAAAGAAGTTCCAATTATTGTTCCAGCAGGAAATAAAAATTTTGATATTTAAAACAGACAATGCAAAAAAGCAGACTCTCCAATCTACATTCCTCAAAATACATGAGCCACTTTATGAGCGGCATGGAAATATTTCACCTGAGGAAGCAAATGGTGGTATCCATCTAATCACTACCCCATAACATGTGCTTGTATCAGACCAGAGATTTCCGGCACCTAATTACTTCCATTCTTTTTTGGAATCATCTCCTCAGCAACGGTCATGTTCCTAAGTTCTCTTTCATGCACTCTTCATTTCTATTTTCTCTTCCAAACAATCCTTGCTAATCAAAGCCGAACTATGTTAAATGGTAATTTGTACTTCCACTTCATTGACCATATAAGTTGTGCATGAAAGAGAAGATACAGCCAAACCTACTTAAGAAGTTACTGATCATATAAGTTGTGAATGAAAGAGAATACACAGTCAAACCTGCTTTCTGATCGTTATCCAAGTTCAACTGATAAATATGGATGTAACAGAGACACGATTAGAGGAAAAGAAGATTTTAGCAGCCCTTGAATTTTTCAAATGTGTTTGATATTTTATTTTGATTTTTGAAAATCAATAAAATGGGCATGCAGCAGTAGAGCTAGGACTGATGTGGGTGGGTGTTTGGGGGGGGGTAGGGGGGCTTTGCCGGGGCCACTTTGCCATTAAGGGGATAAAAGGCCTCTCAACTCTATGCGGGTCGGTACATGCACTGAAATAAAATACAAATTCAAGAGATTATCAAATTTCACAAGGAAGATTAAGGCAGAGTTCGCGCATTTGTAAAAAAATTAAAAAGAATTTCAACAGCCCGTATTGCGCCTGCAATCTGAGTGGCTGTATAAGACAATGAGCCATTTTTAGCAACCTTGACAGATATACAGCACAGAAGAGGCAAAAAAGAGGAAAAGAAAAAGGGAAGAGAGAGAGAGAGAGGACAGTACCTTGTGCCGCATATGGGCCTTCTTTCGCTCTTTTGCCCTGTAGACAGCAGTCTTGATTCCAAGATTGTCCATAAATCCATTAGGCCACAATTCTGCTAGCTGGACAGAGGGATGGGGAAAAAAAAAAAGGCTGGATGTCCATAAATTTTGTTTTTTATAGAAGTACAGAAAACACTAAATAGAGCATCCATGGCAAATAATTTGCAACCTAATGAGGTTAGCTCCATATGCTTTAAACAGGAAGCAAATTTAGCTGCTAATGCATTGTACTTCAAACTGAGATTCTTCTTTCCCTTCTCTTTTGAAAGTGAAAATTGTTCCAGGTCATGAAGGGGCACAAGTTGATTCATTAGTCTAAAATTCGTAAAGGGAAAACGATCATGAAACTTGTAATTACAATTAGACCTTGATTCTCAACTGAGTGAAAACAATTCAATTTAAGTGAAAAACTAACAAGAAAGGAACATGAATACCTCCACATATAGCTTCCGACTCCGGGGACCTTTATCTTCATCCATCCCCTGCAATCCAGTCCAGCAATAAGAATAAGTGACAAAATAGTTTACATGATTGACGAATTGAAATGTTTAAAAATACAAGGATGAGGTGAAAATTACTCAGTACCTCAAAATACAGATCATAGAGATCACAGATCTTATCTTCTATTGCTGGATCTATACGATATTTTGATTTCATGATAGCTTTTTCCTCCAAACCATGTGCTTTCTGGAAATCGTCAGATGATCCATCTTGGTGCTCAGTCACCTGACAAGATATGATGTGCTAATACTTACTAATACAATTTAAAAGATGTCCATAACTCTGAACCCATGATCAGAGTTCATGACGAAGAAATAGGAGAAATTTATCAATTACAACTTGGAAACCCAAAGCTTTAATAAGCAGAGAAATACGTCCCAATAAAATTTTTCATGGGAAGGTGAATCACAAAGGGCCTGCATGTGGGGAACATATGATATATGTGTCAACCGTCTCTTGTTGAACACAGAACCCATATGCCAGGCTGGTTCACTTACCATGCAATCACATAATCACATTTGTGAATGACAGTTGTGGAAGCCTTTGGTTATGGTCCACCACCTTGTTCATGTGGTGCACCTAAATTGATATTTGACCATCAATAATGGTTGTCTACAACTCCATGTGCCACAGCCCAAACTAGCGTTTGTGCATATCCCCATTCATGGATGCAAATATAATAGAGATTCGCATTGTATTTACATATGTAAAGAAAGGACAAACCAAGAGTTTAATCATTTCAACCTCTACTTCAATAGAACAACTCATTGCACATCATATACTGTCATCAGCGAATCAAATTTCTCAAAGACAAAAATTCAGGATATTCGAACCCACCTTGGACATAAAAAAGCCATGACGAGTTTTAATCATTTCAACCACCTCTTTTTTGATCTGTTGAAACCGATCATCTTTTGCTTGTTTTGCTGATAATCCCAATTGAACCATTGCCTTCAAGTTCCTCTGTCAAAGAAAATTTATTAGAATAATGGTTCTGACTTCATGGAATGAAATTAACACACTGACTTCTACACCAGAGGTAACAAATGTCCACATATGCTGTGACAAATGGATACAAAACAACAGCTAGATGATCCCAGAGAAAGTATGAAATGCAACCCAAAGAATTGATGACCATAGTCCATCAGGGTGAAATATGACAAGCTCACGACATTACTGTTAGAAATTTGAATTGTTCACTTCTACCCAAAAAAAAAACATTAAGAAATGAATTTGCGTTGTTGAGAGTAAACAGATCAAAACAACAATAACCACAGTTTCAATTGTGTGAAATATAAGCTTCACAAAACAATGAACAAAATAAAGATATCAATCCTT
The DNA here is from genome assembly GCA_035584095.1 of Annona squamosa. Taxonomy (NCBI): domain Eukaryota; kingdom Viridiplantae; phylum Streptophyta; class Magnoliopsida; order Magnoliales; family Annonaceae; genus Annona; species Annona squamosa. The sequence goes on from JAXCLR010000001.1 coordinate 68,983,840, forward strand.
TCACAGAAGATATGAATGTGTCAGCATTCTTTCCAGACAACTATAGGTACAGTATCAGCCAACTTCATGCCTAAGAAACTTTATACTTTTTTTTCATTGGAGAAGCTTTAGACTTTGGATTGGAAATGTTGGATTTGAACAGCAATTCGTACCATTCTTAAGAAAGAGAAACTGCTTTTACCTTTTAGTTTCATTTTATGTTACCCTATTTTAGGAAACTGACAGAGGCACAAATGAGCTTGAGTGGCAGTTCTTGCTCCAATTGCCATACTACTAGGGCAATTCCAATGGGTGATTTGGGGTGTGTTTGGCAATTAAAAAAACATGCCAAGTTAAAACTTTTCAATCTCCACAACTATCATATTTTTTAATCATTTTTTCACATTTTCCTATACAACTACGCTACTTTTCAATCATTTCTACACAACTATCCACACAATTAACCTATCTATTTTAACTTTATACTCTTTACTACTCATCATTATCACATCGTTTGACAACTTTTATTCTCCATAACTTTTCACCAAAAGTTTTATTCAATACCAAACACGCCCTTGGTGGAAATGTCTAATTGACACCACATAGCAGCTCTCTGGTAACCAGGCATTAATATAATATTGACCATAATCATACTTGTGAAAAATTATTTGACAAACAAATGTGTTTGCGAGCTGAAAACTCTCACAGTTATCATCTTTCTGCCTTTTCCTGAAAAGGATTTGATGGTTCATACTTTGTGCAACACTTTCCTTCTAAGTTTTGTCACTCACAGCATCAGAGTTCAGGTAAAGAGAAGTCAAGAGTGCATAATAGCTACACTACTTCCAAGGTTTCAAGGTCAATGAAAGAAACAAGATAGCTGAAATCAAATGGGAAAAACAGCAGCTGAGCTGTGAGAATGTGTGATAGAAAAAGAATATCAATAGGATCTGTCTTGCATTTCAATGGAACATTTCTACATCCACATGAAATATCCCCAAGGACAAAGGCTTGTGTGAACACAATTAATGGAAAAGACAGTTGAGCAGGGAGATAGGCTTTTGTAAAACAGTTTTGCATTGCTTCCGCTGGCAGTGCTTTTACAAGCTACCTGGTGCATTAGAGTCTGTGCAAAAGCAATATTCCATCCAAACATGTGTTGACAAAGCAGCTGTGCAACAGTGCTCTATAGTGTTGACCATGCAGCAAGACAAAGCCATAGTCTAGTAGAAATAAAATCATTGATTGGGTCTGAATAGCTTGTCAGTGGAAGAACTTTGTCAAAGAAACGAGTGATAACTTGAAAGTGGATAGCCAGAGACAACTAGGTATTGACAGCACCAGTACATACACATGATGTGGCCCCGAGGAAAAGGTAAATGGCCGATTTCAAGGTAACTAAAGTTACTAAACTGAGGTTACTTAATATATGAAATTTAAAAGGAACTCACTTTCAATGTCTTCAGCTGGACTATGTGGCCGAGAATACTCATAAGACGGCTAATTAATTCTTCTGATATTTTTCCCTGGCTTGACTGCTGCAACCACCAAACATAATGAGTTTGATCTCCCAAAGGCAGCTCTTAGATCTATTTTTCTGAGTAAAGAATATTGGTTAATAAGTGCTGCCAAAACAAAAATGTCATGTGTAGAACCCAGAACTACTGGCAAAGGTGCACAATATGGACGATACAAAAGTAGAAATAGACTGACATGCGTAATCAGTTTTAGGGCCTATTTGGCCAAGCATCCTTGTGCAGCAAAATTCCATTGCTAGCACTATTGACAGAAGTATCAACTATCAGCTTCCCACAACCATGCTAACTTTTACTAAAATTAGGATTTTTTCTAGGAGTTGCAGCGCTTTTAAATAAGGCCAAACACTTATGTAAAAGTGCTGGCGGCATGCAAAAATGTATGGCCAAACAGGCCCTTAGACTTTTAGGACCGCTAAATTAGCAACTATTTATAGACAGATTTCCGTAGTCAGTTTTAGTACCGCTAATCTAGCAACTTTGGCAAGCTTTTGTTTTACATCTCGTGGTAATCTCCTCTTGACTCCTTGGGATGAAGCATCTGCATCCTGAACTTCCATCGTTGGCGGTCTTGCTGCAAGGATTATAAGAATAAGATGGGTCTCCAAGAATTACCAAACTATGAAATTTCATGGAAAAAATTTATAGTCATCACCAACTTACATACTGCTACTACGTTTTCCAATTCGCGAATTGCACGCTCCAGCATCGTGCCCTTTGGCCTAACACTGGAACCCTCCTTGCCTGATGTAGATGCCGATTTCTGCATTACAATAGAAACAAAAACAAAAGCCAAGACTTAGCCTATAACGAAAACAAAAATAGCAAATAAGTAAAAAGGATACTGCATGGTGAAGGATAATCCGAAAATTAAGTATAACTTAATTTTTTTTTTTAAATAGCTATTTGGTAAAGCAACAAGAAACTGCTTGCTTTCTGCTCACTTTATGATCAGTGTTTACTTTTGACATCATCTCCAACAACGTCCCCAATTTATAGATCAAATCTTACGTATTAATGTTTTTTCACAAATTATCGCCCCTTTTGACAACTTTCTTTCATTATTTCTTTTTAAACAAATATGATAACAGCCCTAGATCGATACATACATAATTACATATAATGGATTTAATGTATATATTTTTACCTGAGAATAATAACATAGACTTAATTTTCATGCATTTAAGCCGTACTAAATTGTTTTCGGAAATGTTGAGGCTCTTATTTATCTTCGTCGACCATCGAATGTTGACACGCAAAGCAATGTTTTGGCTTAAATGTTATTAATCTCGTGTTTAAATTTTATTTTTCTAATTCCCGATACAATTATATTGTTTCAGATAAAAGAGATAACATCATCTCTGGGGATTACTCATGTCCTTGATTATCAATCAAGCAAACAATGTTATGGCCAACATATTCCTTTTCATTTCAATTCATCTCTTCTACACTCACTTCTACACCAATTCCACTGAAACCTATATTTTGACCGACCGCAATGAAATTTCAGACAGGCCAGTTCATCAATGATGTCTTGGTTAAGAGAAACGGTTAATCTGAAATGAGGTGTACATACCATTACCATGCCATATATGGAATACTACTCGAAGGGATTTGCATTAGGGAACACGCATGTAAACCGAGGTACGTGAGATTCTCTTATGTTTTAAAAAAGCTTTATTTGAGATGAAATAGCAAGGACAACAATTATGACAGTATAAAAAAGAAGAAGGGATGGACTAAAAGATCACAGGGTTTTTCTCATGTTGTAAGCACTTACAACTTTTTGCATGGAATACTTGCTACCAGAACTGAGATCTGGAGGCTCGTTTCCATTTTTCTCCCTATGACGTATCTTGGCAGATGGCTCTATTCCATTTGTATCATCCAGCAGTCTTCTTGACTGTGGATCATCCTGAATGGAAGCACCTTTCTCATAAAATATCTGTCGTGCATCATCAAGGGATTCATTCTTAATTCTTTTACTAGGAGCATCCTTCTGTTGCATGATATTGCCTTTATACTTTTCACCATCTTTTGTTTCCATAGGAGAAATAGAAAGATTTTTCTGAGGCATTTTGGCAGATAAATGTTCTGATGGAAATGTAGAGTCATTTTTCTTCTTCTTCAGAGCCCCTGCAGAGGCATTCTGGGCAGGCTTTCTATCTTGATGATGCTCCCTAACCGAAGCAGATATTTTAGGACCCGCTGACATGTTCCCTGCTGCTGGTATATTCTTTGCAGAAGCCTTCACCCTTGTGTTACCAGTTTTTGCATGCTTTTTCGTTGCATGCTCTCCATCAATTTCATTCTGAGTTTTGCTTACGTCCTTCCTTCTTCGTTTCCTTGATGTACGATTGGGTGATAAGTTGGGTTCATTTCTGCCAGAAATACAGCAAGGATCTCATCATCATTAAGCCTTCTAGAGCTTGGTAATCAGTGAGAAGGACATTCTCATTATGTCTTTTTCCTTCAGTAAATACAAAATGGAAGGCGGGTATGTAAACAGTGGGTTACTTCAAATTTAGAGTAATAAACTGAAAGTAATAAACAAAAAGTACAATAAACTCCACGGTAGAAGACCCAAATGTTTGACAGGGCTTTCATAAATCAACAATGAAAAATAACCAGCACTTGAAAGCTAAATGCGAAGATACCACTGAACAGGAATAGGATGAAGAAAAAACTTACATTTTTTCCAACTTGCCTCTGTTAACAAAGAAGCCATTGTGTTTTGTTGCCTGTTCATCAACCTCAAAATACTCATCCTGCCAACAGGATTGAGGCTCAATACTGGTGATTCACTCAAATAATTTACAAGAAACAAGTTCAAGATGACAGAAGAATTTTTTTTATTATTATTTTTTTAGACAGGTGATCATCAAACTAGAATCTAATAATACTTTTGGGGAAAAAATCTGAATGTGAAGAAAAAGGTTTTTTTTATCCTTCATACAACAACAAACTTAAAATGATTAACCTTAAATTTCAAAATATGGACGTTTGATAAATTTTACTACCCAATTCTATGTCAAATGCAACTAGAGCAGATGACCAAATCAGAAAAAGAAACATAAACTAACCAGTTCTGCATCATCTATAAAAGAATCATCTGTGTCATACTCGTCATCATCAGGAACCCCATCAAGTTCTTCTTCGTCACTACTTTGCTTGCCCTGACAACAAAAATAGAAAGTTCATGACATCACAATTAACAAAAGTAGCAAGTTGGTAGATGAATGATCCAAAAAATTCTATGGGGATCATAAATTTATATGATAGTTCATAGTACCATATATAGTCGCTCGATCTTCTCAATAACAGCGCTGAATCGATTAGAGGCAGGAGCATCCTTTGATTCCCCTTCAGTAGCTTTCTCCTAAGGTAGAAGAGTCAAGAGCATACTATCAAACCAATCATCCAAAACTAGTTAAAAAAATTTTAAAAAAAAGGAATGCCAAGGAATTTGAACAAGGCAGTCAATGTGTAACAGAGAAACACAACAAAATGCATGGAACAGAGGAGGGTTTTGGCCCGGGGGGTGGCGGGTGGTATGGGTTGTGGTTTGGGGGTTTCTGGACAAGTTTTCCAGGCCAGGTCATGTTTGATTGCAGACTTGAGTGCCCATCTGTGTCACTCATAAGTAAATAAATAACACGTGATCCACACATTTAATGTGTATGCATTATATGGTAGTATTCCATGCACAATATTGGCATTTCCAGAAGGGAAATTTACTATTTTAGAATGCACAGTTATTTCTGAAGTAAATTACAACATCAGAAAGGAAATTACAAATGTGAGAAGATAGGTAAATTTTGGTTAATAACATACCCTTTTAGATGGCTGGTTGTAAGAAATAAATAGGCCTGGCTATGTGGTCTCAGTTAAAATATTGATCAGATGAAACAAACAAAGACTACAAGAGTCAACCAAACTCATACTAGGTTACGTCTTGGCTAGATACCCTAGAAATGCAGTCAACTTTAGAACCATGTCTGTTTTTAGAGATTACTGTGAAGAAACTATCCAAATCTGAGCTAGTAACATCCCAACCAAGATACCAAATCCAAGTGGAGCCTGTCCCTTGAGAACCTGTGTTGGTAATTTTCATGTATTGGCATGTGTCGAAATGATCCGAATTGGACGAACTTATTTTCCATGGAATAAATTGCACACTAACAACATGCATGTAAAGGCAGAATTCCAGCACCAGTATTCATCCTACAAATATCTACTGACTAGTTATCAGAACAATTTGAATATCAATATGCATAACATGAGACAGCCATAAAACTTCAAACATGCATTTTAAGATTTCTTGACCAAGGCAGAAGAGGAAATGAAAGAAAGCAAGAGGAAGTCGACGTAAGAAGCTTAAAATGACCATAAGCTAGCACGATCCCCACAATCTCGAGCTCAAGTATGAAAATGAACTCATCTTTATCTTTCCTACCAAGCCAAAAACAATCAAATTGAGAAATATTATTGTTCACAAAATGAGTAAAGGTTGAATTGAACCATAGCATAAATCATGAGAAATCGTAGTAGTAGTAGTAGTAGAAACTAGCCATAAATTACTAGGTCAAAAATGAAACACTTGAGCAGCTACCCTGCTAGTTCCTAATGACATGCTTTTTAAGGTTTTTTTTTTTAATTGACAAGGAAATAAACAACTATGGGAGGTTGAGGTGATTTTAGTCGGAAAGAAATAATGCCAATCGGAGATTGAGAATTTGAGATCATCAAGGAAATAATGGCAATGTAACATCGAGATCATTTTGGTAACAAGGAGATAGCAAAAATGGGAGATTGAGATTGTTTAATTGACAAGTGAGAATTTTACTTAGAATGAAAATGGAAGCTAAAATATACCTTACATGGTCAGATATTTTGCAGTGTGTGCATAAAAACAAATTGGTTGATCATTTGTTATCGCATGAAAAACTAAGAATTAAGTCATGATTAGAAGCAAGGATAACCCAAGTCAAATGAGAAACTGTCCCATTTAAATATTTTCAATAGATAACCAATTTAACAGCACCAGACAAAGCACGGACAAGAAGTAAAGAGCAATTTAAATTCCGGATACAAAGAGATTTACAAAGCGCAAGACTATCATTTTAAAGGGATTCAAAAATGAGATATAAACCATTTTTCCTAAACGGGATTTACTAAAATTCACCTCAACATGCATAACCCTTTTCATTACCAAGTACAAAATAAGAAAATTTGAAAGTAGAAATCAACGAAAAGCTGATGAGAGAGGCTAATGTCGTGGCTGCATTTGAGGGTTGTAAAAATAGAAAGAAATTGATCATCTGCTTAGATGTTTTGGCATCTTTCCGATATTTATTTGGCTGGATTTTCCATATGCATGCATTGCAGTATACAAATTAGTCAAATTAAAAGCATTAACTAAAGCAACCGGCAGATATTGATGACTTCTTTCCGCCAAATTCGCTATTATAATTAGGCCAAATGACATAAACATCCCCGTAATTAGAACGCTGCTGGATTGCATGTCACTTGTGCGAAGAAAAACTAAGAATTTGCGTCGGAATTAAGAAAATGCAACACAAAGGAGCAAGCTTACTACTCCGGCAGGCGCAAGTCTCGACTCCAGAGCCGGATGCGCGCCGGAGGGGGGAGGGTCGGGCACGGGCGGTGATCGAACCGCCTTGTTCGAGTCTCTCAAGAGACGCTTCCAGGAGACTATGGTGGTCTCACCGGGCCGGAGCTCGATGAAGAACCTCTGCCTCTGGCCGGTCGCCAAGGAAGAAGCTGAAGCAGAAGCCGATTCCTTCGAGGAAGACGGGAAGGGAGGAGCTGGAATCGTCGCCGGTGGAAGCGGTGGCGGTTGGGGGGCTTCTGCATGGGAAAAAGACGAAGATGCCCTCGAAACAGGTGGATTTTCCTCGTTCGTGACCATGACGATGACGAGGAAGAAAGACTGAGGATCCGAGAGACGGGATTCTTCGTCCCTCCCCTAATCCTCTGCTCGGAGAAAAAGCGAGGAATCCATGTCTATGTAGGGACCTAGAAAAGGCAATTGCGATTGACGGAAACGGACTTTTCTGTCTCTCTTCCTCCCTCCCTCTCCCTCTTTCTTTTTCACTGGGCGGGATACTGCGAACTTCGTCTCTACCGTACATCAGGCGTTCATCTCCTCGGCGATTATGTGATCCTCGGAGCAGGACGTTGCCATTTCGGTACTCGGCCCTTAGGCTCGTGCGAATCTGGCCCACCCGCAGTGATCTGAACCGTTGCTATCTGCGGTTATTTTTCGCTGCATGAATCGTTGGATTTCCTCCTTTTGTGGGTTGCGCGGAATTAATTTAACCGGATTGCCCGACTACATATCCGCATATGGATGACGCACCAAAGCTGAGTACAAAGAATCGTCTCTTTGCTTTTAAGATTCTTCCGAGAAAGGGTCGCCGCGTGGACCGCTTGCGGGGGCCACAATTAGATACGCTTGATATTTATCATGAAATTGATAAAGAGAGTGGTTTTGGACCCTTTGCATGTGGCCCGTTGTTCACAATCAACGGTGCAGATGAATGGAATTCTGGGGACGTCCCGGAATAAGTTCTTGGAGGAGCACAGAACCATTGTAGCTGCGGAGCCGCATCCTCCCAAACCGACACATTTCTGTTACAAGTGTTGTCACGACTTACGATAATCTGTGTGGCACCGAGATGGCGAAAAGCAGTCCTAGTAATGAGAGTATCCAGCAACAGACACTTCCTCCGAAATCGAAATCGGAAATCGGAAAATATTGTAGTTTTCCGTGGCTAGTGTTGGTCCAAATGCACATTCAGATTTCTCAGTCGTAGTCATGTTACGTTTATTTATGTAGTCTGTTATTTTTTCGTCACGAAAGAATTTTCATTTTCTATACCTTTTAGCCTGCACTGATTATGTGCATCATAATAACGTTTTAGATCAAGAAATAGAAGTTCTATTTTCGTTAAAGCTGAAGATTGATAAAATATGAAAGTAGTCCTGCAGAGCACGAAAATTGTCTCCTTTGTAAGTAACCGACGCCTCGATCTCCATGACCCGCTTCTCTTCGCACATGTTCGCCGTACTGCCGCAGGATATCGAGTGGCGCCAACCGGGAGAACCAGGCGGGTAGGAGCTCCGGTGCACGTGGCCGGTATAGACAGTTATGAAAGTGGGACCTTTACCTCCGCTTCGATAATCCAAACCACCCGGCGTCGATGATTTATATAAAGTAGAAACTTGAAAATTTTGTTAGAGTATTTTATTTTCAGAAAATGATGTTAATGGTTATGAGAAAAACTATCAATCCTTTCGTTCATGATTCCCCGTTTATAAATAAATTTGAATTGAATTTGATGAATAAATAAATTATGATTTGTAAACTCCAATTATTTAATTAAATAAATGATTATAATTCAGATTTTATAATCCGTCAACCTGTCTAATTTATTTAATCTATTAAAGTCTAATGCATATATATATAAATTCTTTAGTTAGTTTTCTTTGTTAAGTCTTAGTGCTACTACCGAATTTCCATTTACTCGCTACTTCTCGGATTTCATTTTTTCAACGTAAGAAATTCATTTTTTTTTTTCATGCGAATTCTTATTTTTTTCATGTGAAATCATTGTTCAGGCCTCCGTGTTGTCTATTATATAACTCCTTAACAACCCGATAACTCGTTTATTAAATGAGTTGTAAATTAATCAAAGTTGATATTCTTTAAATACATTAAAAATGGATTAATGATGATATTAGGATTATGATTAAACTCAAGCTCCTAAATAACGGGGGACAAAAGCTCCTCGTCCATTTCATTTGAAATCTAGCTAATTGCTGCTATGTCACTTGTAGCTATTATTGACTTCTTTTAATACATTTGGTAGAGTGAAAATGAGAAACAAAATGTATACGGTAATGTAAAGTAAATTATATATATGGTAGTTTGCAAGGAAAAAATATTAAAAAATAATTATAATATAATGATAAAAATAGGAAAAATAGTGTACTTTGACAGTGAATAGCTTTACTTTTTGATGTTTCTATTCTTATTTTGTTCTCTCTTGAACAATTAAAACATTGTACAAGCCATTTGAAAGAAAAATTATTAAATTGGAAAAACTGAGTGAAGTTACAAAGACAATATTAACCATAAGACAGATAAAGTTAAAATTAAATTAATTTTGTTGAATAAAAATATTAATGATAATATGAAGCAAATTGTCAATGTGGATAAAATAATCCAAGGTTAAACTTCCATGGTATAAATGTACATTTTGTTTTCCACAAAACAAGAGCTCTCTATATTTAAATTTTTCATCAACTATTGATATATTATTTACAAATAGATGATGTTACATGAAAATAGAGGTTTCACATGTGTGTAACCCATTGTTTAAGAAAATGTTAGAGTACAAAAACCTGCTATAAACGAGGCTCATTTAGTCATGAAATTAATATCCACCCACCCAATTTTTATCAAATTAAATATATGCACCAGTTACAACTTAAAATGGCACAAAATCAATATAATAAAAAGTTCAACGTATATATTAATTTTACATTTAAACTATTCAAAATATGATTTTTATCTAGATAAATAATTGTACAATGCATCATTATATTTTACACACATATGAACCGTTGTGTATACTTTAAGTACGGTGCAGACCGTCCGCAATATGAATGGTTATATATAAAATAAGGAGTACTGATCTTTTATGACCGGTTGGAAATCTCTGACCGATCTTTTACGACCGGTCGGTCAAAAAATATATATTTTTTAATTTTTTTTGAAAAATAATTTTATAAACATGTTAATCTAGTTATATTTAATC
>JAXCLR010000001.1:68994299-69009554 GCA_035584095.1 Annona squamosa
AAAAATCCAAAATAAATATATATACATATCTAAAAATGATAAAACTTGATTTATAGATTAAATATAACTAGATTAACCTGTTTATAAATTTTTTTTTCAAAACAAAACAAAAGATATATATTTTTTGACCGGTCGAAAATCCAGTGCCAGTCGTAAAAGATCATTCGGCTAAAATAAGTGCTTTTCTGGTCACACTGGCTATCGTTTTCTTTCTTTCTTTCTTTTCTTTTTTTAATTTTTTAATTTTTTAATTTTTTATGAAAACAGGCTATGGTTTTCTGCATTAACGAGGGGGTCGCAGTCGCATAGCCGCGAAATCACATGTTGCCTGCGGGCTACGACAGCTTTGTTCGACAATTTATTCCCGTGAATCCAGGGGCCACTCTGTTGCTGTGCGGAAATATTATCTAAAATGTTGATCTGGATTATGGATGGTATTGGTAAAATAATTGGATTTTTGGGCCATTGCCAATTATTGGGAATCTATAAAATATTTGTTGGGATCACAAATTCAAAATGGACAATATAGTATTTTAGGTACCCCTTCCAAAAAGTCTATGGATGCCCAAAAAACGTTCGAATCTAGAGTCGGAGAATATCATTAGGACGTACAGCCTCACACGCACAATTGTAACATAGTATTTATTTTAAAAAGAAAATATCTGCAGAACTTATACACGGTGGTGTTTAACGAGTCGCAAGTTTAAGATATTTTAATATGATCTTGTCACGGTTAATTTTACCAATATGTGCACTAAATCAAGGGCTTTTATTTTTGCTTTTTTGTTTTCACATATGGTGCACTATCTCAATTGGTATTACAAATTTACAACCGACCTCTAAAAAATTCCCATAATTTTTCTTCCATTGTTCCATAAATATCAAATAAGTAATCTAATTTTTCTTAATACCCACATCTATTGTAGAAACTTTTGAAGGGTGTGTTTGGCAGTGAATAAAAATTATCAAGTTAAAACTTTTTAATATAAAACTTTTCGCTATCTAAAACTATCATATTTTTTAATCATTTATTCACATTTTTCTATATAACTAACTTACTTTTCAATTGTTTATACACAATTACTAACACAATTAACCAATTTATTTCAACTTTACCCTATTTAATCCTCATTATTGCCCTTATCATATTATATCATTTGACAACTTCCACTCCTTACAACTTTTCATCAAAAATTTTATTAATTCTCAAACACACCTGAAATAAAAACATCGGCACTAAAGTAGCCTCTATACTAGCAATCGAACTAGAGACACCTACACAATCAGATGAGTCTCCCAATGTCTTGGTGGCAAATTAAGAGTTTTTTTAATTTGAAGCCCAATTCTATGCAATGAATTGTATATGTTTAATACACAATATTCATATTTTATTTTTTATTTTGATTTTTTGATTTTTTCTTCATAAATTTTTGTCTTAAGTGTATTTAATTCATATATTAAATTTTATCATTTTATGAAAAAATAAAAAATACATAAAATTAAAGTTAAAAATAAATGTTATAAGTTAGGCATATGTACATTTAATTGTGCATCATCAGGACTGTTTAGTTTTAAATCTTCACATGCTAGTTTAGGCAAAATTATAGGTATATTATAATCTTTGTGAAGTTTGCATCCATATCTGCAAGCTTTGTTAAAAATTATAAATATAACTACAAGCTCAGATCTCTCTATCCCCCTCCCCTCCAACGCGGCTAGGTAATTAGGATAAAGTGATTCCTTTTCATTAAAAAAAATTACAAGCTCTTAACTTTTTTGGAAATGATAAAATTAACCATGTAACAAGAAAAGACTTTTAGATCACTAAGAAGTTAGTTTTTAAAGGTATTCCTTGTATTAAATGGATATACAAGAATGTTGTGAATTTTTTATATTTTAAAGATATTTTCTTATATTTTCATTTATTACAGTATAAAAGTACTTTGAAAATATAAAAAATATATAAAAATTTCTCATATTGAACATTATTTGTAAAAACAATGTAATTTTATAATGTTCTTAAATATTTTTTTTTATTGTTCTTAGGATATTTTTGTTATTTAAAAAAAAATTTAAGGTTTATGTATGCACATGTAATTTAAGGTCAAGTTTTTTGACGCGGATGCAAATTTTATAAAAATTATGACATAACCGCAATTTTGACTAAAACTTTGAAGGTATAGACTATAGAGCCAAAAGACCCTTAATTTGATAGCATGATGATTTTTTGAGGAGTGCAACTTGGTAGGGTATCGTGAGTACCCGCTGACTCGATTCTAATTTAGGTAGGGTAAGGTATAAAATATTACTAATAGGTATAGGTAGGATACGAAATACTATCTACCTCCTTAAATAAGGTATGTGTAAGGTAGATACGTCGGGTACTTAGAATTAACTTGCATAGTTACTCATATGGGTAATTAATTAGGTGCATAATTATATATATATGTATAATGTATATTATATAGCATATATTATGTTTTATTTTTGACATCTTATGTGCATATATATTTTAACAAATTCAAATTTGAATGAATTTTGTATTTATTGAAGTATAAATTTAACTGAATTTATATATATGTCATTGACTTCCGAAAGACTCTCATAAATACGCTTGTGACTGATGATTACAATATATTAATAGTTTTAATGATTGGGTAATGATGAATTATACTTCATATATTTGTATAACAATATAAATAATTATATATGTACTTATAATCTTAAAACACAAATGAGTATTATGTTACATTATTTAAAATAATATTGATTTTTTTAAAAAAATTGTATTTAAGTATTAAATGAACTAATTTGGAACCGAAACCAAAACTAATCCTATAGGTAATGGTTATAGGAGGGTATACTATGAACCGAATGTACAAATGGGTGGGGTAGGATAGACCCTTTACAAATAGGGTACGGGTATGGTAGACTACTACTTGAACTAAATTGACCCGAGTTGCACCCTATTTGTTTTTTAGATATATTGATATTTGTAATATCAATATCTAGGGGTGAAAATGACTTAAATACTCTCGAAATATTGATACTGAAAATAAAAAATAAAATCCACAACCCAAATTTATAATATTTATCATATAAATTAAATAATATGAAAAACATTTTCATAACAAAAAACACTAACATGGGCGCGATGAGTGTAATCGGTCTGGGTTATTTGAGTCCGAGGATAATCCTAACCTTAAGTATATAAAAACAAATTTATCCACTTATAACTCATTTATAAAAGCCTCGACCACGATCCTAATTCATTTAATAGAAATGGATTAAGTCGCTGATTTTTAAAAAGTTGCGGACTGTCAACAGATTGAATAATAAAAATAAAATAATCAACTATTTAGAATATAATTCTATAATTCTAATATCGATCATCTAATTAAATTTAAAAATATCAACTTTCTGGATACTTTTCACTAAAATGTTGATTTCATTATTTTTTTAAGGCGTGTTGATTCCACTATTAACAAATATGTATAACTTATAAAATAAATATTAAGAAAATATTAAATTTCTATAAATTATAAATGAATTTTGCATGTAAAAAAGTTACAAATAAGTTAAAGTATTGGCCCAGGATATTTAATTAAATAGGCTGAACGTGTTATGTCAGCGGCTTTGTGGGCTAAAAATTGTCAGTGTTAGCCCAGTCCGGGCTAACGGCGATAGCTCAGTTTCCACTGAAGCCGCTCGTTATCCAATTCCAGTCTATTTTGGATGCGCGCGCCGTAAACTGCTCGAGGAGCTGGTGCTGCTTTCAGGCGCATAATGGCTGCTCTTTTCCTGTTTCCATCGTCGACCCTCGTTCCACGGACCCTGTCTACGTCTCCCCAATATCCAAAAGGACCAAAACCCTTTTTCCCTACGCTAACCTCAATCAAGCCAAAGATTTCTGCTCTCTGCTCCCTACGTCTTCTTTCCTCCGTCAGTCCAACCCCGAGCTGCAGCAGAAGAAGAAGAAATGGAGGAAACAGCAGGAAAGATTTCAGAGTTAGAGCTGACGACGACGATTTGGATTCAGCGAGCCCCGATGACTACGACGTAGACATAGAAGAGGCTGAGGAGTTCGACAACAAGGACTACGATGTGGAGTACGATCGCCTCTTACCCTCCCCTACCACTGAATTGGAGGAGTCTGCCGGCGGAGATGATATCGAAATGGTGCAGAGCAAGAGCTTCGTATCGACTCGGGGATGGGATTCGGAGACGGTGGTGGATTACAAGATTAACGAGGATGAGTTTCACAAGATTAGCCTCCTGGATTGTGATTTTTTCATAAGGAAGCCTCCGGATCCTGACAGCGATGTGTACGACTTCAGAGAGGTGCGTGGCTTGGAGTGAGCGTCGGTATTTCTTTCCATCTGGTGAAAGTTGCGTCTTGCTGATTTGAAGTTTTTGCGTGCAGATGTATGTTACTCCGCCTGACACAGATGTGTATGCCATTCCGAAGGTTTTGGCCCCAATGCCTGAGAAGGTAGAACATTTTTATCTTGGTTGATGCGAATGATTGGTGGACTGGACACTACTCATGGACAGCCATTCTTTCGGATTCGATTTTTTGAATATGGAAGAAAATTATTGGTTGATGCCGAGGTGAAAATAATTTGGAATATTTGGAACTTCCTAATTGGAGCAGGGTTATTGAAAATTAGAAACGATGGTTACATATAAATGAAAGGGCTATTTCTTTTATCATAACAAGGGGTATGTTTGGCAAAGAGTATAAAATATCAAGTTAAAACTTTTCACTTTCCACAGCTATTATATTTTTTAATTATTTTTCACACTTTTCTATACCACTGCCATATTTTTCAATCATTTCTATACAACTATTTATATAATTAATCTGTCTATTTTAACTTTATCTTCTTTGCCCCTCGTCATTACTCTTATCATATCACATCATTTAACAACTTTTACTCTTCAAAACTTTTCATCAAAAGTTTATCTATTCCATACGCACCCAAGATTCGAAGACTAGAGCCTTTTTTTTTTATTCCAAAATACTCCACTCATAGGACGGCCATAAGCCAAACAGATTAAGTAATCTGAAAGACACTCATCTCAATTGCCTTCGTTTTTAAGTCTGATATTTTGTTATAAGAATATGTTCTGCATTTTTTTTTAACCAAATGCTATGGAATTTTGCATTACATTTCGTTTTAAGGATTTTATTTAGAATTAACCTGGAGCATTGAATAGTGGTGAGTTGGTTGCAACAGCTTGTCTCCTTCCTATGCGCTAATGGCTCTGAACTGTAAATCTGTAATGTCCCCCATAACAGTTTTAATGATCCTTTTTTCTATTAATTGAGACGGGCATGTATATTTCTATTCATTACACCCGCCTTAAATTTTGTTTCTGAATTCTGAAATAATGCATCACTAGGCACAGGCATAAGTCGCTCATGGGCAGAAATAATGGGAGAGGAATGAAAATTTGGCAAAGAGTTTATCAATTGACTAAACAGGCAGATCTTTATGCCCAAGAAAGGGTATTGCTCCTGCTAATTCTAGGCCCACCATAGCTGTCTTGGGATTTTTTAAAAGATTATGTGAACTGTCTTCATTCTTAGAGTTTCTGTTGATAGTTGATAGAAATAAGAATCATTTGTTTTTTTTATTTTTATTTTTAATGGCATATGCTATCTATTTAAATTGGTTGCATACTGAATTTATTCTACCTTTTATTTTTACAGTATATTCGCTGTTCAAAAAGTGATTATGGACGCTACAATGTTACAGAGCCACCTATAGATGCACCGAGAGACCCATTATATAAATCTGTCAAGGAGATATTCAAGGTATGTGCAAATTTTTTCATGCTTGCTCTGGAATTTACCACTCGTCCTTAAAAAATTTATAGGCATAGGGGTGTTCTGTGGAAAACCACTGTCCACTCCATATCGAAGCATTCCCGCACTCACCAGGTATAGGAGTGCATAGTTTGCTAAGGTTAGGACAAGTATTGTTTTGCTGGGGTTTATTCACCTCTGGCAGAGTCAATTTTTTTCACGAAGGAGCTTTCTTCTGCTACTTGCTGCTTTGTATGTTGTTTCCAGTGAGCTTCTGCTTTAACTTTGGCCAAGCAAAGCTTGAAGCCTCATATGTCTGGGCAAGTCTTGGGATTATGGTATTGATGGAAATTATCCTTCATCTTATGTAGTTGTCTGATTGATGATTGGGATTGTTCTCCTTGCCATCATTTCGGTTATTCTTGTGGCTTCCAATGTCTTTTGTGCTTGTATAAATTGAAATCATGGAAAACCTGTGGAGGAGGATTTGACTTTCTGACTGTTTCTTTAATCTAAAGTGCCTAATGTCTGTTTTGATCTGTTGATTCTGGGCTGTTGTAGACATCTTTCAGTAACTTTTAGGTCACCCTTCTCACCCTTCTATAAATTATCAATGACTGAATAGGCATTTTCCTCTCATAGCGCAGTATTTAAAGAATTGAGAAATTTTTTGTGACTTCCAGTGCCCAAACAGGTGGTACGTGTATGTGTGAATAGTTATCCATGTCATTGTTGTCATCTAAAGCATTTACCAGTAACCCAAGGAGTTACATATCAAATTACTAAGGTTTTTGGTGAAAGTTGTGGCAAAAGTTTAATGCCTGTAATGCCCCTCGTAGCACGTTCACTCGTTCAGACCTGTTACCTGAAAATGTTTTGTTGATCAGAGTGAGAACTATCTCAGCAGTCAGTCATCTTGTTACTATTATATCCCAAGTGGGTAAGCATACTTTTTTGATGGGTATACATTACATCATCTCAACCAATATTACATTTTAAGCCCTGAGACATTCTTACAATTTTCTGATAATATTCTACAAATATCTGACCAACTTCCAATTTATCGTAATAGTATTTCCTAAATATCCTAATCAGTGGACTCTTCCACAGAAATTGGGGAGAATAACACCAATATAAATTCCTCGTTCAAAGTGAGGTTGGCAAGAGTTGAACCCAAGTCATGCAGCACATGGGCATGACTTGGTACCATTGAGACAAAGCCTTAGTGGCAAGTGGGTAAGCATGCTTGAGTGAGAGCAGTAGTGGGATGGACTATTGCTTGGAGAGTCCTCATTCTGAACTTCAGGGATCTGCCAGCCCCATGGGGAGTTGTTATTATAGAGTGCCAAGAGTTACTGAGGACCATGTTTGTTAGCTTTTGATAAATACTTTGAGAAAAGCATGGTAGTTTGTGCAATTGACTGGTGAAGGTGGATAAAAGGTCCATTGGCAGTCATCATAGTTCCTAGTGATCTATCCCTATGAAGTTGAAGAATGAGTTAGGTGGTGTTGTTGAAAAAGTGCCTTGTTTATGCAATGTCCTGGGCTGACCCTTGATCATCTGGGACAAATTCTGAAGGCGTACAATGAGAAATCCTTTTCTAGTTTTTGTGTGGGCTCTATGCTTTTATGAATTTAGCTCAAGGTAGATGCTACTTGCATATTGGGTTGAGGGTAGGGCGTTATGACACCAACAGAAAAAATCTGTTACATAAGTTGGTTCTATATATTGTATCAGTGTTCAGGTGTTTTGTGGCAAGATTGTGGACTTAAATTAAAGAAATAAATAGCTATATGTATATTCGTGCACTCAAATGCACATGTTAATTATATAAATAAATATGTTGGCTGCTCAAATGTAATGCATCACATGGCAGCCCACCACCCCCCCAAATGCAATGCCTTGTTATTATTATTTTCTGTAAACATGTTTTCTTAGGTGTATCTAACCATGAACCAAAATTTACTATTTTGCGATATTTTTCATATTTATTTTCATTTTTTTAAAAATATCGATTTCAAGGATATTTAAGGCTTTTTAACCCTTAAAACATTATTTTAAAAATAATAAAAATAAAAATATTGTAAAATGGTAAAACCTGGTATATGAGTTAAATACACATAGGAAAATATGTTTATGGAAAAATAAAAGAAGGCATTGTATGGGGGCTACCATGTGATGCATCTTATATTTTAGATCATGCCAGTGCGATTAGCCAACTTAGCTAAATAGTCAACTTGCGGCTAGTTGTTGTGCCCATTTTTTGGTTTTTGCAATGGATATGTAAGCTCAAGCAAAATCAGTTTATATATCACTTTTTAAATTTTTTTTATATTTTTTATTTTCAAAAATAAGAAATGTAAAAATTTAAAAAAAATGTAAATTTTGACATATAAATTTATTTGATTGGATCCCACATATATGCAAAAAAAATTTTAAAAATAAAAGAAAGGGATCCAACAGCTAGCTGTATGGTAAAACAACCCTTATATTTCTCCATTTTGTTGACTGGTTTCATCTTTTTGAATCAGGTCTTTTTGATCAAGCATTACAGAAACAGGAGGGCAGACGACAGGGATTTTTTTCTTGATTTTGAGGAGATTTATGTGATTGATTCAAAAGCAAGGTCAATCACCAGAGCAAGAGTTGTGGTGAGATGTTGCATTTTTTGAATCTATCACATGCATGGAAAAAAAAAAATATCTTTCTAGTTTTGAATTTTTATGCCCAGTGTCCATTATTGAAAGTTTTGGGTGCGTGCGCACAAGCACACAAACGTGTGTATGCAGGATCTAACCTTGTTTATGGTTCTTTCACTTCTTAAACAGCAACTGTACCATTTTCTGAGATATCCACCTCCTTACCACTTTAGGAACTTAATAAATTTGATTGGAATGTTTCAAAGAAAGGTTTTTTGCTGTGGTGTGAAAAAGATGGAAGTTGTATTCAGGTAGTGTGAGAATCGTTCAACATAGAAACGAATAATAAATGATTAGCTCAATTGAGCTCAGGGATCTTTTTTCACATGATTGCTGACATCATGAAAATCCACATCATTCTTGTTACCATCATCTCCAGTGAAGCCTTATTCCAAAATCCAAACTAACTGACGTATGTAACCTGCTAGACCATTCTAATTCTACCACTTGTCCTAAGTCTCTTAACTTACCATATCTGCCTATCATTTTGGGCCTTCACGATATCCTTTTCGGATTGTTCATGGTTCTTCTCCGGTGCAGTTTTCTCTATTCCATTTTACACAGTTAGTTGTCTAAGGCCACGTTTGGTAATGTGTGAGTGTGGGAACTATGGTTTTTCCATGGGATTTGGTTTCCCAAGGCGAATCATTGCTTCATCAATCATCCTATTTTTTCCTCTTTTACCCCTACATTCTAATCATTTTCCCTACCAACTACATACATCAAATCTGTTTATTCTAACTATACCCCTACTATTTTCTATCAATCACACATTTTTCAAAATATTCTCTTTCCATTTCCCACAATCCCACAATTTTACACATTACCAAACGTCTCCTAAATTTGTTCTTCCCATCTACCATGCTTGGTTATTTCATACTGATTTAGTTTGTCATGGTGTATAGTCATGTCTTTCCTGGCACCTATTGATTCACGTGGAAGATGATAATTTCACTTCCGACGACTAATTGATTCTCTGATTTTTTATTATTTTCGCCATCCAATATGTGCCTGCGTCTTGGTAGGTAAGCATGGCTGGTTCTTTCAATGCATAAGATATCGGCACGTGTATGATGGCTTCACATGCAGATGGAACGGTTCCATTTTTTCAAACTAGGATTTCTAGGTAAAAAATTTCAGAGTGCTTATTTTTAGTGTCCATGACAGACTGGCACATTTGCTCCTCATTCTTTTTTTGATGAAAGGAAAGACCGTATCCCAACTCCCTTAGCACATGTAAGGGGGAAGGGATGGGGTGATCTGAGTATTTTATTGCCAAAAAATTGTCTGTTCAGATTTTTTCCACTATAGCTTGTGGTGGATTACCCCACCATACATGATTTTCCCAAAAAGACAAAGCAACAAAATCTGCTAAGGAAATCATCGCTTTGACCTCCATGTCTGAAGTGCAATGGGAAGCCACAATTTGGTTCCTGAACCTTATGGGGTGGTTCTGGTTTTTGTGAACTAATGATGGTGTCACCCGGCCATTTCATGAGCTCCCTCTTGTGATTGATTCTGGTTTTGTTAATTGGCTGAGCTGATTGTCTTGCCTAGCAGTAAGTTGGACAAAGCTTGTGAAAATAATGGCTTTCAGAAATTCTAATGTTTTGTTTTTTTGGCCTGTTCACAAATGGGTTTTCCATTTCCAATAAACTCATTCCCAAAAATATCTACCTACTTTTCTCAATTCTTATACAACTTTTTTCATTCTCAACATATCCAATTGCATTTTATCACTTGTACTTAGTGTTATGAAAGTTAAACATTTACGTTTGCTAAGCTTCACTATTGTGAAAGTTAAATGAGGCTTTGCCATCTGCTTCTGCTGAATTTCACCACAGATCCGTGAATCAAATCTATTGGCATCATTTGTGAGCCTGATTCCAACCATTAGTGGCCGGCTGGATGTTATTTTATCAACCTCTTACTTCAACAATGTTTTATTGTTGACCACTGCCCTCCTCCTTTCTACACAGGTGACAGTTCCAGAAGGAAAAAATAGGGATAGAACGAAAGATATACTGACTGTTCGTGATAATGGAAGCTCCTTCAAAATAATTCCTGAAGTGAGTTGGCGACTGCATTTCATTCCATGCCTGTACCATTTTTGCATTTACTCTGCAATGTCTGATCCAATTATGTCATCTTCCAGGATGAGAGGGATGATCCAGACACTGTTATTGAAAGAGAAGACTGGATCAGGACAAGAAGAGAGATGGAGAAGCACCTGAGAAAGCTCCGGGACTTCAGCATTTCAAATTGGTTTTAATGAAGTGGCACTTTGGATTGGGAGATTCTTCTATTAGGCGTTGGTTCAATGGCAATGGCTGATGCAGATGTGCCCAAAACCAGTGTCCGTTGAAGAAATGGATCTGTCCATGTATTTTTCTATCCAGTGGTAGCAGAGCCCTTATGATGCTACAAAGGTTGTGCTATAGTTGATGTAGAAGGACAAGTTTAATGGGAAGTTGCAGCTGCAGTTGTGGCAATTCTTGTGGCACCGAGGAATTCGACCAGAGATGGAAGTAGCATCTTTTGTTCTCATGGGATACTGGACTTTCTGGAGCTAGGGAGTGGTCGCTAGTTGCTAATTTCAAGCTGCACTATCCTACCAAATGAGAAACAAGAAATCTTGTAGACAGCATATGCGGCGGAGTTTAGAACTTTAGATACGTTCATGGGATGCTGAGAAAGTGTAATTTTAAACTTTAATATTTGCTCTCTCAAGACTTCTAAGTTACCATTTTTGCTCTCTCGACTGAACCTGTTCATCAACTTAAAATTTAAGCTTAGTAACAGTCCTGTTAGATTCAAATCGTCCAGCTTGGAGTACAATAAATCAAATTGGAAACTAAAAGAATCGAGGCTTATTATAAAGCTTACTTTGCAGAAGTAAATTCGTATGTCGAATCTCTCTCCTTCATAAAAGTACCATTTGAGTAGTTATTTGTCAAATTATCTCATTCTGGATATCCATTACTCTCATTAGAGGTAAAAATAGGGTTGGCTCATCCTGTCTCAATTTTATAGAGAGCTGTGGGCGGGGCGCGTTATGATTTGCTACTAGTGCTTGTATTCTAGAGTTGGGACAGGTTGATCATGTATAGTCCTATCCTCCCTTATAAGGTGTAAATTATTTTTATAAATAATATGACTTATTTATGTTAAAGTGGTTTTGTTGAATAAATGTGTTTAACTTTATAACTTGTTAATGTAAATATGGTTTATATAGATGTATATTTAACTTTACAATTTATTTATATGAACAAATTTTTATTTCTTTTTTTGATTAGTGTACATTTGCCACCATCTTAAAATCTATTACAATGTAGCCCTAATACATTTTTACAGTTGGTAAAGAGAGAAAACAAACACCACATATCAACTTTAGGGAGAACAAACCCCTGTCAAATAAATTGGGAGACTAAAGCTCCCATGAAGCTATGCCCAAGGGAATTAGAACCCCTGACCTACGTGAGCAAGCCCACAGCTTTCACCAATCGAGCAACTGCCCAATTGTAAATTTTTATTTTTTTTAATTGCATACATGTTGTCCAAATTATGTCTTTCTCGTTATTTATTAATGAAATAAAATATATTATCTATATTGTTTACATTATTCAACAATGAATATTATTATTTTATAATTTAACAATTTTAATTGTAATTCAAAATTTACATCTATGTTATACTGTGAAGGTTGATGTACATATTTATCAAGATCAAATTACAAATAAATTTACTTTAAAAATTTTACTAATGTTTTGTTATGTCAATTGTGTTTTACTCCACTAAATAGTAAACTAACATTCAGATTTATCATAGATGTAAGTTTATATTGATATGCACGTAAGTTCTTAAAACTATCATAATTTAATTCATCTAACACCAACTTGAAGTTTGTCCCAAGAGTTATTAAAAAAATTTGAGGTTACATCGATCTTATCCTGACTTGATATAAAAAGCAGGATGAAACAAAAATTTTTAAATATAAGGTTGGAGTTGAGCAGACCCTAACCCCATCCTGATTTTCACTTGTAACTCGTGTATAGTTTAAGATAGTCTTCATTCATATTTGGATTTAAAGCTGATCACGTTTTTTAAGAGATAAATAGAAACGTCAGCGCCACAAATTATAAACAGTCTACCAAAATTTATTTATTTATTTTAAAAAAGGAGGGAATGGGCGTTCCAATTTGATAATTTCTGACAGAGCCTTCCGTCAGTCCAGTCTTCCAATTTGTTAATTTCTGACAGAGCCTTCCATCAGTCCAGTCCCTTAGACAAGTAAAGATGCCCACGTCACTCCGAGTACTTTAGTTTTCTCATTTTCTTTCTAATTATCAGCAGTTTGGAGATGGAATGGGATGAGAATTTAGGACGTAAATATATTGGGAACGTGTACAGATGTACTGGAAATAGATAAATGTGCACTGGGAATATATTTTGTTTATTTTTTCTTGCACTATTGCATATTAGTTTTTGTTTATTTTTAAAAAATTCTAATTTGATGAAACTCCACTTTTGTGTAAATTCTTTTGTAGCACCTGCCGCGAGCGCTATGATGAGCTCAGATAATTTTTTCGTGCCTTGAAAATCTGGGCCGTGTCGAATGGGTTTGAGCCGGTTCTTCAATGCTTTCGAATCAGGAGCATGGGCTCAGTTTTCCTACGTTTCCACGCAGTAAAATGTGTTAGGATTAATGATTTTTAGATGTGAATGTTTTCCCGTGGATTTTGGTGGCATAACGGCTTAAGACGGGGCTTTTTATACGTGAATCAAGTCACGTATTCGGCAGCATAACGGTAGTGTATTATGTTGGAATCCGTGCACCTGCGTGCACCTGCCTTGCCGGAGCGTTAACTCAAACAAACGCGCAAAAATAAAGAAAATGGAGTCGCCACTGATCTTTAAAGGGATATCAGTCCTTGTTTTCAATGAATAAAGACACTAATCGTACCAAGTTCGGATTCCGGCCTTCAGATTGAAGTAAATATGGTGAAATCTGCTAACCCGAGGTGATTTACACGGGCGTGAAAAGGGAAAACGGAATATTTGAGAGAATGAGAGAGAATGGAAAAGGAAAAATGAGAGAGAGGTTTGGAGCTCGAAGAGCGGGAAAACCGAGACACCAGGACTTTGCCGTAGACTCCTATCCTCCCTTCTGGGATGCCCTTTCCAAGTGTGCTTGAAGTGAGAGCATGGCTACCCTTTTATAGATGGTAGAGGGGGCTTTGTAGGCCTTAGGCCGTAGATGGGAGCCCGCGGTGGTTGGACCTGGACTTGGTTGGTGCCCATTGCTCCAAGTGGGCTGTTGTGAAGGCCCGATGGGTTGCTGTAGAGAAGCTTGCTTTTGAAGTTTGGTGGGCCGCATTGTAGAGCCCAGTTGGTGGCTTGTTGGAGCTTTGCTCATATGGGCTGGATCTGGTTGGAGCCTTTTGCTCCGAGTGGGCCGTTGTGAGGCCTGATGAACTTGGTAGTTGGTTGGAGCTTTGCTCTTGTGGGCCGAGTTGAATAAGCCCATTTGCTGGAGTCTAGCTTGGTTTTACTTGAGTTCACTTTGGTTTGCTTTGGAGTGGGTCATGGGTTCTAAGCCCATTGGTAATTGCTCTTGAGTTGTTTTCTTTTTACTAGGCTTTGGATCCGGGACCACACCCTGCTTTTTTATTGAGTCTGAGGGAGGGGTGTCTACACCTTTCTTTTTTTCCCACCTAAATAATTAATGAGAAATCCACTTTAATCCATCAAATTTAAGATGATATAATATCATGGAAACTCCATCATTTGTCTAGGATTATTGTAAATGACCCATCTACAAATAAGTAAAATTAATATAATAAAATAATTTCATGTTAAATATCAATTTTAAAGTTGTGTTTAATATCTAAATTGTTTAAAATATCACTAATATATGTATAAATGAGTTTGTAAAGTATTATTTCATTTTAATGCATATGTGAATGGATTTAAATACTTTTTATAACTTACGTCATGAATACATAAATTTTTACGCAAATGCGGCCCACTTTTTTATTTGGATCAAACTTGGCATTCTATACTTAGATGAATGAAAGTGGGGCTCTTAGAAAAACTATAGCCAACTAAAACCACACCTTAGGGATGTGATTGGTGCCGCATTGCTTCATTTACCTTGAAATCAAGCGAATCCAATTTTCATATTTGGGTATTAGGATCATCATGGAATGAGATTAGATTTTTCGTCTCCAATCTTAACTTTCTCATTCCCCTATCTTATTTTCTGAGCCATAATAATCCTGCTTCTTCCATTTTTATTATTACGTATTTTATTTTCAATATAATTTCTCATTTCCCAATGCATTATAATTTTTACATTACAACTCTTCTTCCTTCAATCTCCTCCTCTAAAGTCAATTCCACTGTATGATTCCCAACAAGGACGTTCACGGACGTGTGCTTTGTTAACTTTGATTTCATCCATGGAATGGTAAGTTCGTAACTAGAGTGGCAGCAAAATTCATCCCGAATCATTGGTTCGGATTGGAACAGAATCACAACATGGTTTAGTTTCAATTGAAAATATCCCTAACAGTCCGAAAACCCCAAGACAAAATTATTATCATTTTATGGCAACAGATGTAGGTTGATAAACAGATATATATATATATATATATATATATATAAGAGAGAGAGAGAGAGAGAGAGAGAGAGACATCTCATGGAGCGCGCTAAGGAGGGGCACACGAATCAAGAGTTTATAA